>CM066606.1:18527500-19052500 GCA_033816785.1 Picus viridis
GCTGACTGTGGTTGCAAAGCAGCTTGTGAAGGACTCTTTGCATGAACATATGTCCTAATTTATTTTAACAGATGCATATATGGGACATCTCAAATTAGCTTTCATGAAGATACCACATGGGGCATTCTTCAACCAACGAATAATCATGTAGAGTTTTAAGTGCTGTTGGATAGCCAGTCAGTGTTTCCAGGGACTTCAAAAGGCTAATTGAAAACAATTTTTTATTTTATTCATGCAACAGCTCACAAGCAATTTCCAAATTACTTCCTCTTGACATGAAATTATCTCAGTCAGCTAGTTTGTAAAGCCATAATTAGAAACAAATTCAATAGAAACCTACTTAGTTGAAATATCTAACAGATATTTCCAATGATAAGAACAGTTATAAATGTTAGAAAGTTATAAGCTTTATGGGACATGACAGTAATAGCTGGTTTTATATGTGTCACCCTTCAGAATGTGAATAAAGTACTGACAGGCTTATATCTTTAAAGTCCTTTAAAAAATGTGGAATTGCAATTGTACACTAAAAACATGGTGAAATATCTGGACAATATCTGACATAGAACTTTAAGCCTAAAACTCCTACAATATTTGTGCACGGCCCAAACTTCAAAGAAAAAAATAAAATAACCATTTAAAAATGCCTGGTTTTTTTTTTTTTTTTTTTTTTTTTCCCTTGACTTTCTACCTCTAGATGTGTTTTCTATGTCTCTTGAAAAAGGATTTTTCAGGATTTTTCACTCTCCCCCACGCTCGTACTTTAACATCTTTTGTTCAACAGAGGGCAACTGTTTCAGCTGCAACCTCAGTCTGGCTATCCTCTGGAGATGATTTGCCTCCAGATTAAATATCAGCAAGATTTTCTTTCTTGGGTCATTATTCAGATAACTGGGATCTCCGATTTTCATATCCTAAAATTATGTTTGTCCTTATGTAATGGTTTAAACTGAACTGTCAGGTTAACCTGTCTGCCTTCCTCAAAGCAGAAGTGAGTGGAAAACAGCACATTAGAAGATCTCTGGGTTGAGACAAAAAGAGTGAGATAAGAGTTTACTGAACAAATCAGATAATCGTCGTACAAATGCACCATTATATTAGCTTTTTTTGACACAAAGCACAGCAGCAAGCAGAAGCAAGCAAGCTAAAAACCCAAGCCAGGGAACCAAGCTTCCTGTCTTGCTGCCATCTCAGTGGAAGAGGGCCAACACCCAAAACCTGGAACCCCGAGGCAACAACTGGAACAGGAAGCCTCCCACATCAAAATCTGAACCCCAAGCCCCATAATACTTTACTCTATCCAGCACTTTCATTTTGAAGCTGTCATGAGGCAGGATGGTGTGAACAGCAGCAAACTAAAATCTAGCCCATGACCCAGGCTCAAGCTACGCCAGGGGAACTTTAGGCTCGAGGTGAGGAGAAAGTTCTTCACAGAAAGAGTAATTGGCCATTGGAATGTGCTGCCCAGGGAGGTGGTGGAGTCACCATCCCTGGAGGTGTTCAACAAAGGATTGGATGTGGCGCTTGAAGCCATGATTTAGTTTGTCATGAGATGTTAGGTATTAGGTAATACGTTAGACTTGATGATTTCTAAGGTCTTTTCCAACCTTATTGATTCTATGATTCTATATTATTAATGTTTTATCAATTATGAAGTAAGTGGCACTATTCTGACCTCAACATAGTTGCTTTATGGTCAAGTCAGTAGTTCAAACTGAGGTAGATACCCTCCAGCAATAATGGGTTTAAGCACTATCAAATTGCACTGTCAGGAATATTTTGCTCCTAAAAACAATTATGTAAAAGCAGTTTTAATAAAATCCTAGGTACTATTGCCTTCTAGTTTTCATCATGTCAGTGATGTTCTGTTGATAAGTGAAAAGTGGTTTTTAAAAAAACCTTTTTCTGGTTGCCTAATTCCCAAGGAATCTGACATTGCAAGAGATCAACAGCAAGTAAATGAGTGAAAAGCTTGACATAATATGGAAAATGAGACAGAAAAGATTGGTGAAGCTGAAGCAGTGAACAACAGCAACTACACCAAGGTTCATAGTATCTCAACAACTACAAACAATATTGAATTGGATTGGGAAGTGAAAAGGAATTCAGAAAAACAGGGTGTTATTGACATTTATGGTGTGGAAGATAATCTTAAGTTACTGAAAAGCATACCTATTTAGTATTTTTTCTTTAAGAAAGCTGTGAATTCTTGTGTGTGTGTTTAAAAAATGCTTCTAGAACAGTGGGAAAGCTACCAGGATGTACATAGATAGACCACAAATAATACACACTATTAGTAAACACAGTTTACTCAACCATAGGAATCTTTCTATTTTATCTGTAACACAACATGTGAAAAGCAATAGGAATACAGCTACAGCATGAAGAAGTGCATATAGAACTGAAGTTTATGAAGTATTTGAGTTTCTCTATGATTTATAGAAAACCCAGGTCTGATTTAAAGGTGAGTTTTGACGTGTGAGGAAGAGGAGGGGAGACAATGATTAATTTAAATTAACTGAGTGTCCCATCTATACACTAATGTGCAGATAATGTGGCTGTGATTGTCAAGAATATATTTCTTTACTTAACCACTTGAATTGCTGATACTAAATTCTTCATTTCAGTATTAGATACACAGCTGAACCACATAATATTTCTAATTGTTTGAAAATGAGGCTTGCAAACAGAATATTTTGTTTGAAGAGTTATTTTACTTCATCACGTTTTCGTGGCGTATTGTAAAAAGACAGTATGCAAATATAGACTATATTGTATTATTCATGTGTCTCACAAGTTAAATTGAAGTAGATTTCAGAAAAAGCCACTGTTTGTTGCCATGGTACATTTCTATATTTACCCTTTTCTCCTGAAGGCTGATGAGGATAGTAAGTTTAATCTATCTCCATTAATGATGTTTATGCATGTAGCTAAATCTGATCCAGCAGAGCAGTCAGGTTGCTCAGGAAATATCAATAGTGTAAACAAAAAATTATAAACTGATTTGTACTTTTCAAGCTTCTTAGCACCATGATTGGCATCCATATTGCTGAGTCTGCTTTCCAGAAGTAATTTTATTAACACCATGTATTTGTGAAGCTTCCAGGCAGTTGCAACTTTTAGATTACTTTCAATTTATTTTTTCTATGATACCACACCTTTCTTTCCAGTGTGGGAGAATTAAGATTAGCATTTGAGAGGATGCCATTCAGTGAGATTAGATCATTTACTAATTCTATTCATTTTCTGTGCTGTGAAACCCACCCAGGGCCAAGAAAAACAGTGGCTATTCTATGTGTGTTCATTCCTCCATATAGCAATGGTAGAGAGTATCATATGGGAAGCAGAAGAGAGTTTGCTTATCACTTCTTAATTCCTGCAAACAGAAACCCATGTTATGAATCATTTATCCAGGTATCCAAACAATTATTTTGTAAAAATGTTGAGGGTGAATCTTATCAAGGAAATTCTCCCTGAGATTTTTTTGTGGGAGCATTCTTGAAACCATTCTCTATGTATGTATCCTTCAGGCTTGAAGCATATTGTATAGCAGAATTTTGCCAATTCACTTTTCACAACAGGTAACCTAGTTTTACTAAAAAAAAAAGTTAGACTCAGAATCAACATGTATGGAAAGGAGCATTGTACTTCAAGATTGGAGCAATCCCGCTTTTTTAGATATCACTTTCAGAACATCAAACATGTTATGTTTCTTTATGATGACAACACTGACAGATGGGAGAACCTATCTAGGGTCCTATCACTTAAAGTATATGATATCCAGACTGCTGGCTTTGGAAATCCTAACACTGAGATTTCACTTTGGAAAAGGGGAAAGATAACCCCCATTTATAAAAAGGGGCGCAAAGAAAACCCAAAGAACTACACACCATCCAGTCTCACCTCTGTACCAGGTAACATCATGGAGTAGATCCTCCTGATAACTGTGCTAAGGCACATGGAAAATGACTCTGTGGTCAGTTAAAGCCAACATGGCTTCACAAAGGGCACATCCTGTTTGAAAAATCTGGTGGTGGTCTGTGACAGAGTTACAGCTCTGGTAGATATGTGAAGAACATCTGTCATTTCCCTGGACTTGTTCAAGGCATTTGACACTGCCCTGTATGACATCGTTGACATCCTTATGCCTAAGATGGGGAGAGGCTCAGTCTTGATGGATGGACCACCCACCAGATGAGAAACTGGCTAGAAGGACAGAATCAGAGGATTGTGATCAATGTCCAGGTGGAGACTAGTGACAAGTAGAGTTCCTCAGGGATCTGTCCTGGGTCCAGTGTTTAACATCTTTGTCAGCAACATGGACAGTGGCATTGAGTGCCCTCAGCAAGTCTACTGATGACACCAAGCTGTGTGGTGTGGTGGACTCACTTGAGGGAAGGGATGCCATCCAGAAGGATCTTGACAGACTTGAGAAATGGGCCAGTGATAACTGCTTGAGGTTCAACAAGTCAAAGTGCAAGATCCTGCATCTGGGTTGGGCCAATCCCAGACACAAACCCAGACTATTTGCAGACTGAGTTGAGAATAGCTCTGAAGAAAGAGGCTTGAATGTAATGGTTGATGAGAAGCTTAACACGAGCCTGCAGAGCACTCATAGAGTTCAGAAAGCAAATCATATCCTGGGCTGCATCAAGAAGAATGTGCCCAGCAGGTCAAGAGAGGTGATTCTTCCCCTTTACTCATCTCTTTTGGGACCCCACCTTAAATACTGAATCCAGTTCTGATGCCCCCATCATAAGAAGGACACAGAGCTGTTGGAGTAAGTCCAGAGGAGGGTGACAAAGATCATCCAAGGGCTGGAATATCTTGGTTATAAGTATAGGCTGAGGGAGCTGAGGTTTTTCAGCCTAGAGAAGAGAAGATTCCAGGGGGACCTTATAGATGCCTTCCAGTACCCAAAGGGATCCTACAGGAAGGCTGAAGAGGGAGTTTTCATGAAGCTGTCTAGCAACAGGACAAGAAGGAATGGTTTTAAGCTGAGGAAGGGTAGGTTTAGACTGGATCTTGGGAAAAAGTTCTTTAGTACAAGGGTGGTGGGACTTTGGAATAGTCTGCTCAGGGAGGTTGCTCATGCATCATCCCTGCGGGTATTCAAGGCCAGATAGGATGAGGCCTTGAGCAGATAAATCTAACTGAGAGGTGTTCCAGCCCCTGGCAGGGATATTGTAGTAGGGGATCTCTAAGGTCCCTTCCAACCTAAGTCATTCTATGATTCTGTGATACTACAAAGTTTTTCCACTGGAATCTTTATAAAACCGCTTTGAGTAGACAGTTTTTTTGACATTGTAAAAAACCTTGTCTGGGCAGTAGCCTGAACATTGTGCTAGAACTTAGTGGCAATAATGAAATCAGAACATTTCCCTAATAAGAAGCTGATCTTTTACTGTGCAAGGGTTAGATGTAAATGAGTTGTATGGTCTGTGAAGCTACTGTAAAAATGGTGTGCAAGGACTTCTGAGAGATGTCACTGAGAAAAGACAGAGTGGCTTCATGTTTGACTCATCAAATGTAAGCATAATTTTTTTGAAAAAAGGTTTTTGCAGATTTGACAGTGAGACAGAATAACTTATGTCACTAATAATAGCTGTGCATGTATCTCCATGGTGCTATGCAGATATCATTAAAAAGTGTGCATGAATGTTGAATAGGCTTACAAAAATAAAATAAAGAGAGGTATAAGGGCCATAATGATGATCAAGGGGTTGGGGCACCTCATCTATGAGGACAGGCTGAAAAGGTTGTTCAGCCTAGAAAGAAAGAAGGCCCTAGATAGACTTTTTGAAAGAGGAAGAACTGTTCATCATGTAGTGTAGTAATTGGAGAAGGGATTATTTTTTTAAATTGAAAGAGGATAGATTGAGGTTAGAGATAAGAAAAAAATCTTTATTGTGAGGGTGGTGAGACACTGAAACAGGTTACTCAGAGAAGCTATGAATGTCCCATCTCTGGCAGTGTTCAAGGCCAGGTTGTTTGGGGCTTTGAGCAACGTGGTGTGGTGGAAGATGTCTCTTCCCATGAAAGCGGGGTTGGAATTAGATGATCTTTAAGGCCTCTTCCAATCTGAACTTTTCTATGAATATATTACAAGAGGTAATAGTAATTAAAAAAATGTCTTAAAATTTATTACAACTACTCTTCCCATAAGCTCTCACTGCTTTTGTAGTACTGACTCCATATAAAATGGTGATTCAGATCTGTGAGATGCAATTTGAGGGCTGGACATATGTGCATTTCTACCTTGCTGTCTGTTCACATGCTCTGGAGATGTTCATCATAATCTTATTCTAAAGTTTTTTGGCTGTTAGAAATAAGATGGCATGAAAAATTACTCTGTAAGTTGTATGTCTCATAAAAATGGAGCTATGAAAACTGCTTTGTATCAGAAACTCCTATCTGAAGTTTGTGAACACAGACTGGAAACATTTACAGAACACTTGCTGAAGTCAATGTCAGGGAAGGGAAGAGAAACATCTAATTTACCAAATGTTTACATAGACAGCACTTATTGCAGATGAATTAGCAATATTGATAATGACAGGGGAGTGCTTAGACATTGCTGCTGTCAGTATTAACCCTGACAGTATTTCTTCCATAGCACTTCACTTTGAATTAGAGTGTATTGTTACAGAAGACATTCTGTCTTCTAGCTTCCTTTGCTTCAGAAAACACACTGTCAAGCTCAGAATACCTTTTGTGTTAGTAGCGTTTATACTTGGTGTCAGTATAATTTAGTGCTCTATAGTGGATTTCCTTCTTGGGGAGAGTGTCTAGACACTCCATAATCAATTACAGGCCAAGTAAATAGCATTTATTTTGTAGAAGTGTTTACCATTTGAAGTACACATGAGTTCTCTAAATGGAATTTCTTGTGCTGACACCTGTAAAAGGATTTGGGTGTAACCTGGTAAAAGATACAGTCATAACTGCAAAGTGATTCTGGATGAAGCTCACCTCTCCCATGAATATCCACTTCTGGGCCCCTCAATTCAAGGAAGATGTTGAGGTGCAGGAACATGTTGAGAGAAGAGCAACAAAGCTGATGAGAGGTCTGGAGCAAAAGGCCTGTGAGGAGTGGCTGAGGGAGCTGGGGTTGTTTAGCCTGGAGAAGAGGAGGCTCAAGGGAGACCTTATTGCGGTCTACAGCTACCTGAAGGCTGGTTGTAGCCAGGTGGGGGTTGGTCTCTTTTCCCAGACAACCAGCACCAGAACAAGAGGACACAGTCTCAAGCCATACAGGGGTGGGGGGAGTTTGGGCTTGATCTTAGAAAGAAGTTCTTCATAGAAAGAGAGATTGCCCATTGGAATGGGCTGCCCACGAAGGTGGTGGGGTCAATGTCCCTTGGAGGGGTTTATGGAAACACTGGATGAGGCACTTAGTGCCATGGTCTAGTTGATTAGTAAGGGTTGGGTGATTGGTTGGACTTAGTGATCTTGGAGGTCTCTTCCAAGCTAGCTGATTCTGTGATTATGTGCATGAATGCAATACTGGGTCCAGTTACTTGTTAAGATGTCTTCATACTACATACTGCTTCCAGATGAAATGTGTCTTTTAAAATCAAATTGAGAAAAGTAAGCATGCAACAAGAAAAAATATCTACTGTGCTAATACATTTTTTGTGCATTCCTAAATAGCTTCAGTTTGACACTGATTTTTATGATGCACTTGCTACCAGTGATGTACAAATGTATCTAATTATTTTTCTGTTTCTGACATGTCTTTCCAAATAGTTGTATTGTTCATACTGTGTATGCTGCAGGACTATTTTTGTGACATATGATACAAGTCCTAGAGGTCATACAACTGAGACTAAAAAAATCAGCAATACCAGACTTCACACATGCCTTTTTTTTTTTTTTTTTTTTCTTTTCTTTTTCTTTTTTTGTTTTTTTTTTTTTTTAGTGGTAAACATATTGGTGAGTAGCTATCATCAATTTGTTTCATATCATCATGAAGGCTTAACACATATCAGAAATACAGAGAGTTTGCCTTGAAGAGCAAAAGACCATGAGTTTGCCTTGAAGAGCAAAAGACCATGAATTCTGCCTCTGTCTCATCCACTCTGGCTATAAAAAGTAGTAGCTTTGGTTTTCAAAGCTGGCCGCTGTGTGTGTACACACCTGTCATAATATGCTTTGGTTTTGTCCAGGCATCAGGCATGCTGTAATGTAAGTGGCTCATAATAACAGTAAATCAGATAAAGAAACCATTCTACTACAATAAATGTGTTTGATAACATTTCTACTGAGCTCAATCCACCAGCCTAATGAATTTGAGAGAATGAGGACCATTTCACATTGTACATTTCAGATTTTATTGAAAGGTATTACGGTGATCTACCATACACTCACGCTGTATTGGTTTGGACTTTTAAGACTACAGGATTGTTGTGGGTGGTTTTTGTTTTGTTTTGTTTTGTTGTTGTGGTGGTTTTGGTTGTTTTGTTTGGGGTTTTTTGGCTGCACTAAGAATATCCTTTGTAAATGTTAGTAGATTTTTCAAAAGTAAATAATTCAATTTTGCCCAGTGTCCCAATCTGTATAGCTCATTGACGGCTAAGAGATATCAAACCAAGCCTTTTTGCTTTCTTATCTTACAATTAGAACAAAATCATGCTTGAATCTTGAGATGGGATACTGAATGTATGTACTGCTCAGGAGATGTTAGGCCTAACTTCCACCACAGTGCAAGAGATTTGTCATGTCCGTATGAGTGATATTTCACTCACATTGAAAGTAGTAAGACCTGTGCTCCAGGTACTATATGCTATTTTTGCTAACAACTCCATCTACTGTAGGATTAGGCCATAAATCAAAAATAAAATGTGGCTTATTCTATGGAATGTATTTCATGTTTGTGCAACCATGTATGTTAGTGTTCTTGAAATAAAATATATTCTTCTCATTTACCTGAAGCATTTCTTTGCTATCAAGAAATTTGCAAAAGCGTATTTCAGAGTCACTTTCCATCTATTCTAAGTTTATTTAATCTATGGCTCTTTTCCTTTTTTCTTAAAAAAAAAAATAAAATAATCATAGACTTTTCTAAGACCTCCTCCAATTGGTCCCAAATACCAGTGTAAATGTTTGTATTTCTGTCTGTAACACGTGAAGTTCAGTTGGAATTTTCATGACTACAGCACGGACTGTGACACATAATTTGAGAACTTTTAAGATGTATGGGTGAAGAGAAGGTCCTCTGCTGGTAAAAGGAGGAGTGCCAGACATTAAAGGCTATGTATGACAGTCCATTAATATGCAGCTTTCACTAGAAGTGGATTGCAGCCATTTACTAACAATTTATTGGTTTATGCCTCTATTACATATTACTTCCTTCTCGTATTTTACTGGTGGTGCATGTCATGATATTAGTTTATTTTTACTGTAGCCGGTTCTGGTAATCTTTTAACTAAACTTGGAGAATATAACAGTAATATTAGGAGGAGCAAAAATCTAGGTTTATTGATTGCAAGAATCACTGAGCATGTGTTAGTTTTTCTGTCAATGATTTCACAGGTCTTTAATTATACTGGATTTATTGCAATAATGTATTCCTATTCTGCTGCTCCTGTGTCTCTGAGTATATTGAAAGAGGATGGATTATTTCTGTAGTTCTTTTCTATTCCATTACATAACATACCTGTGACCATTTTAGGCTACGCCTTTAAGAAAGGGACAGTTACTGAGACACTCTGGCTGAATGTTTTGGTGTGAAAAGGAAAACAAAGATAATTCTAAACTAATTTCATTGGTAGATTGGTAGAATGCAACTTTAAATTTTAGTTTTAGTTCAGTTTGTGTTTCAGTCAGTTCTGTCTGTTTCAGTCTGCCTGAGCAGCTGCTGTCTTTCTTCTGTGCTGGCTGGAGTTGATCTTCAACTAACAAGGTAAGAAACTAATTTTTTTTTCCTTTCCTTAGCACATGCTTTGAACTAACAGAATTTTTCCCTTAATAGTTACTTCTCTCTCTCTAACCCTTTTTGGGAAAAAAGGGAGGAAGGGAAAGAAGGGGGTTTTGGGGGGCACCCTTCTTGCTGGAGGAGGGCAGGTTTTATGTGTTGCGTTCTTTGCTGTATATTTTTGTATATATTGTAATTACCGTATATTGTGTATATATTCACTGCATTTCATCCAGCTTGTAAAATATAGCTCTTATCCATCTGCTCCTCTGACTGAGTTAGCTGTGGATTTTGTGTGTGTGTGTGTGAGAAACTGAACTTTCTCTTACCACCACAATACCAGATAATCTGCCAAGCATGTCCAAATTCTTCCTAATTTCATATTTCCCTGTACTGCACAGCTGAAGAAGTCAGCTAGTTAAAAGCAGTCAGTTTAAGGCCATCTGTGGAGACTGCTCACATAGAAGTAATATCACCCATTCAATTGTCTAAGGTTGAGAGCTTTGTTATGTAGAAAACCTCTAAAATGAGTAGAGAGAAAACAGCTACTTCCATCATATGATTTTTTTCTCCATCTGAGGGGACACAGTGAAAAATTGTAGTGGAAATTACTACCTGGAAGCATCTGTTTCTGCTTGATGACTACAGAGAGAGTTGTAGTTTGCCAGAAGATGGGGGAGTATCTCATAATTTAATCACCTAAACATTATGTCTTCTTAATTGATATCTGTGATGGGTTATGCCCATCCTGAAAGCAAGAGGACTGCCCAGTGCTTTACCTCTATACTGACTCCTGGATGGTAGCCAATGCCTTGTGGTGGTAGCTGAAGGAGTCAAGGAAAAATGGGTGGCAAAGAAAAGAGAAGATTATTTGGTTCACTGACCTGTGGCAAGACATAGCTGCCCACCTGGACAGGCTGCCAATAAAGGTGCAACACATTGATGCACATATCCCCAGGAGATGAGCCACTGAGGAGCACAAGCACAGCAACCAAGCAGATCTGACTGCTAAAATCTCTCAAATAGACTTGGACCGGGAACACAGGGGTGAGCTGTTCTTAGCTCACTGGGCCCATGACACTTCTGGCCACCAAGGGAGATGCCACATACTGGTGGGCTTGGGACAGATCAGTGGACATCTCTATGGAGTTCATCTCACAGGTTGTCCATGAATGTGACATCTGTGCTGCCATAAAGCAGGCTAAGCGCATGAAGCCTCTGTGGTATGAGGGTAGATGGTCAAAACATAAGTCTCACAGTGGCAAACAGCATGTACTGACCATGCTGGAGGCAAGTACAGGATGGCTGGAAACCTACCCAGCACCTCATGACACTGCCCGCAACACCATCCTGGGCCTAGAGAGACATGTTCTGTGGAGACACGGCACCCCTGGGAAGGTGGAATTGGACAATGGAACACACTTCAAGAACTATCTCATAAGGGGCTGGGCAAAGGAACATGGGAATGAATGGATTTACCATATCCCATACCATGCACCAGCTGTGGGGAAGGTCGAATGCTACAATGGCTTTCTGGGGCCCCTTAGTTTAGGAAGGATGTTGACTTGCTGGAATGTGTCCAGAGAAGGGCAACGAAGTTGGTGAGGGGTTTGGAACACAAGCCCTATGAGGAGAGGCTGAGGGAGCTGGGGTTGCTTAGACTGGAGAAGAGGAGAGTCAGGGGTGACCTTATTGCTCTCTACAACTACCTGAAGGGAGGTTGTAACCTGGTGGGGGTTGGTCTCTTCTCCCAGGCAACCACCAACCGAACAAGAGGACAATCTCAAGCTGTGCCAGGGGAGGTTTGTGCTGGATGTTAGGAAGAGGTTCTACACGGAGAGAGTGATTGCTCATTGGAAGGGTCTGCCCAGGGAGGTGGTGGAGTCACCATCATTGGAGATGTTCAAAAGCCATGGGGGGTGGAACCTTTAAGAACTGGGAAAGACACCTAGCTCAAGCCCCTTGGTTAGTGAACAGCATAGGATCTGTAAACAGAGCTGGTCCTGCCCAGTCCAACTTGCTGGAAACAGTGGATGGGGATGGAGTTCCTGTGACTGCTGAGAAAAACCTCCTGGGGAAGTCAGTGTGGGTCTTCCCTGCTGCTGGTGGGGGCAAACCAACCCAAGGAGTGGTCTCTGCTGAGGGGCCTGGTCACACATACTGGGTCATGTTAGAAACTGGAGATATTCAGTGTATCCCACAGTGGAATGTGACTCTTCCTGAAAGGGGATAAACTCAGAGGGGGCAGCGCACACCAATGTAATATAGTCAGTGTATAATAGTTATAAGTTGTTCTAAGTTTTTTTCTTTCCTAATTTAATACCAGCCTAGCATCCAGGACTCAATATGAACACACTGCACACCAATCCAGAGAGCTCCTGCATCATCTCATCTGCACCTGTACCTGCTTCCCTACAGCAGTGGACTGTTCCCGAGTTTTCTTTCCCATTCAAAGACAGACTGATTCCTGTTTCTTCTCCACATTTCTGTCCAGTCCTAGCACCACCTACATTTACCAGCATCAGAGAGGAAGAGACTGCCCTGAGAGACAGTCATGATAAAGAGAGACTTGCATCGAGGATTCGAATACCACGTGTCAAGATTGGATAAAGGGGCTGTGACAGGAGAGTGGAAGTGGAACAGAGCGGTGGATTGTGATGGGCTACATCCATCCTGAAAGCACGGCAGGGGAGGGCTTGTGAGAGCCTTGCTCTCCCTGGAGGGCGTTTTCCCCTGGGGAACTGAGTTAGTCTGTTCCACTCCCCTCCCTGTCCAGCAAGCCTATAAAAAGGAAGACACTGCAGCCATTTGCTCTCTTTTGGCTCCTGCCTTGTCTGGATGATAGGACTGCTGCTAGCTTCCTGCTTCTCTGCCATGTGGTCGGGCCTGGTCCTCATCTTCCCTGCTACATCCACCCCACTTCAAAGGACTTCAAAGGACTGGATTTGTATACATATTTTTCCCCATCCATCCTTGTTCCTTACCCTTGTGAACCCTTCCTGTTATTGTTTTTTTATATATATATAGTTTAAAGAAATTTTTTTACCTCTCTACTTCTAAACCAATTCCAAATTATTTCTCGGTAGATTTGTTCCTTCCGTTTCTTTTTCTCTTGATCAGGAGATAGGAGGAGGGAGTGGCAGGGAGAGATTCTCAGCCTTGCCTCCCATCTAAGCTCTTAAATCCCAGTTAAGGTTCAAACCACCACAATCTCTCTCATTATTTACAACCCCCCTGCACCCATTCCCTCAATCAGTTAGATTTCTAAATCCATTAATGTTATCCAGGCCCAGTAATGTCACAGAAAAGGATATGATATACCAGGTCCTGCAAGTCTTTGCTAATTTGCTCCAAGCATCAAAATATTTATTGCCATGCATCTTTTGTAGCCATTTATACTTCATTGTAGGCTTAGTATAATATACCACTATTCTAATTGCTCGATGCTTTAGACCTTCTTTGGGTAAGGATAAGTTCATACTACAAAAAAGCAGTGGCCATTTTCACTGGACTGCTGGGAATCCTGTCCACAACCAGAGAAAAGTATGAGGCTTAAGGAGGACTGAATGTTTGAGAGGCAGGCAGTGGCTCTTTGTTTGGGAGTGGCTCACAGGACATTGAAAAAATGGGTATAATCCTTTGTTTTCTGTAAACAATCTAAGTCCTGAATTTTATTTTTTTTTTGATGGACCAGGGCCAGCATCTTTGCTGGTGTACAGCAGTACTCCATAATATAAGGACTTCTCTATTGACTGTAGATCAATTTTCTGTCTGCAAGTGCAGTTATCTGAACAATAATGAATGAAGTGAGAAATATTTCCCTGAGATGAATGACATGCTATATGTGGCAGGTTGTGGCCATTAGCCTTAACAGATCATCATTCTTCTAAATGCTTTATGCTTCAGACATCACTGCTGTTAAAAGCAGTTTGGAAATAAATATTCTCTGGGGTCACATCCATCATTAACAGATATAAGTATATTATTACTGACTACATAAACTATACCTGCATTAGAATAACTGATATTAGGATTAAGAAAACGTGATCTGATTGACAAATCAGTAACCTACTGTACATTACTATCACCTAAAAATGAGTCAATTCAGAATGTCTGAACTATCTTTCAATGTGTTATTCAACTAGCACATTTTGATCTATATTTCTTACTATTATGATATGAATTTTTAAGAACACAAGCATTTTAAACACATGATTTTATACCTGTGCTTAAGCAGCGTTTATCCTATTTGCTTTTCACATGCTTCTTACCTTTCATTTTGTCTCTGACTCTGCTTTAATAGCATGGCAAGAGGTAAGAGTCAAGACAAACTGAACCAAGATGTGGATTTAAAATTTAAGTATTAACCTGTTTTGTGGCCCAAACCACTATTGTCAGCTGAATCACCTTTCCTTTTGAAATATTTAAAACTTAAATTAACTGTATAGGTCTCATCTCTCAGAATCACACTATGGAAGGGGTTGGAAGGGACCTCTGGAGGTCGTCTAGTCCAAACACCTTGCTAGAGCAGACTCACCTAGACCAGGCTGGACAGGGCAGCAACCAGGTGGGTTTGAATGACTCCAAAGATGGAGACTGCACCAGCTCTTTGGGCATCCTATTCCACTGCTCTACCACCCTCAAAGCAAGGAGGTTTCTCTCCACATGTTTAGATAGAGCTTCCTATGTTCCTTGTCCCATCACTGGGCACTGCTGAAAAAGACTGGCCCCATCCTTCTTGCACCCACCCTTTAAGTATTTATATGCATTGATAAGATCCCCCCTCATTTGTCTCTTCTCTAGGCTAAAAAGCCCCAGGTCTCTCAGCTTTTCTTCATAAGAGAGATGTTCTAGTCCTCCAATCACCTTCTTAGTCCTGTATGTTATTCATATAAGGGTAACAGGAGAATGCTTTGGAAATTAAACTACAATGCACTGGATAACCAAAAATGCTAACAGTTGTGTCCTCTTGTTCTGTCACAGGTTGGCTGGGAGAAGAGACTGACCCCTACTTGGCTACAACTACCCATCAGGTAGTTACAGAAGGCAATAAGGTCTCCCCTGAGCCTCCTCTTCTTCAGTTTAAATAACCCCACCACATTTCCTCCTCAAGGCAGAGTACAGTATAAATGGCTGCAACAAATTTATTGTTAATGTTGATTAGATTTTCCTTTCACATACTAGCATCAGTAGATCTCCATTGCCTGCTCTATTAGCAGCCTTCACAAAGAAAACTACTGGCGCATGATAATATTTCCAGCATTCTGTACAAGGATTAAGTGTCTGTAGAAAATAAGCCTGATTTAATTTTTCCAGGCACACTGTAATGGCAAGTTGAGCCATCTATATTGCATTACAGTTATGTCCTGTATCTTTTGTCTTGACACTGATCATGAAGATGTCACATGGTACACACTCCAGACTTACTGAGTCCTAAAAGGAACTTGTTTGGGGGTATAAGGACCTGCTTTATCATTTGAATTCCTGGAACGCAATGGAGCATGTTTTATGTGACTATGGTTTTAGAACATTATTTCTGTAGCAGCAAATAACATAGTGACTAGTATTGTTTATTTGAACATTCTATTTTTGGTTTAGTATAGCCTGTCACAGACAGAAAATGTATCAACTGCATGACTAAGGAATTTTGCCTCCATCTGTGCATTATACATTGAAAATGCTAGTGCTTTAGAAATGGTATGAACAAACTGCAAACTGAGGATGAGCTTTCCGTCATTCATTTATATTATTGCTGGAATTCCTGCATCTACACAAAGCACAGAGGAAGATAAAATTCCTGTCTCATTTTGTACACCTTAAACAAACCAGCAAAATGATACAGACTGTCCAAAATTACCAAGTATAGTATATTAAAGTAGATGTTTTCAACAGCTAGCATGGGTGCACTGCTGAATTGACTATTGGAAGTCACTGTTAAGGCAGTTAAACTGCATAGTCTTTCTGCATTGTGAAAGCAGATTCCTATTGTGCATTCTACCCTAGCTCTGTGCACAGAGTTTGCTTATGTCAACAAGACATCATGCAGACAATAGCACACTGTTGAAATGCATTTAAACTGCAATTCAGATGAAACCACATATATGACCCTTTCACGTAATGTGTCTGTCTGATAAACAAAGAATAAAGCTACTACCCATAAAGTGCTTGCAGTATGAGGGACAGTCTTTTATTCATGGCTTCACTTCTTTTTGCTCTATGTCCTCAAGAAAATAGCCTAGGAATTTTGTGAACCATCTCTGCCATTTGCTGATTTAGCACAGTGAATATATTGTGCCCCAAAATACTTCTGTTGGCATATATTACTGGAAGATGTAAGGTGATCCATGAGAAGATGGATCTCTCTGAAAGGTGGGTTGGAAAAGCAAAGAACTCTTAGTCTCAGAATCAGCTTCTATAACCTTTTCTACAAGAAACTTGCCAGTCACAACTGGGCCAAGTGCAGTATCTTACATTGTGCTGTGAGGTGCTTGCCCATTTATCTGACTCTCATATATTTTGGCTTTCTCCCTGATATTTAGGGGAAAAAGAATACTTGAGTTGGATTGTGAATTTGTATTTTTGGAGAATAACATATTTCATAGTATCATAGTATCAGTCAGGGTTGAAAGGGACCACAAGGATCATCTAGTTCCAACCCCTGCCAGAGGCAGGGACACCCTACACTAGATCAGGCTGGCCAAAGCCTCATCCAGCCTGGTCTTAAACACCTCCAGGGACAGGGCCCCAGCCACCTCCCTGGATACCCCATTCCAGGCCTTCACCACTCTCATGGTGAAGAACTTCTTCCTCACATCTAGCCTGAATCTCCCCACCTCCAGCTTCATTCCATTCCCCCTAGTCCTATCACTACCTGATAGCCTGAGAAGTCCCTCCCCAGCCATCTTGTAGGCCCCCTTCAGATACTGGAAGGCCACAATGAGGTCACCTCAGAGCCTTCTCTTCTCCAGACTGAACAGCCCCAACTCCTTCAGTCTCTCCTCATAGGAGAGGTGCTCCAACCCTCTGATCATCCTTGTGGCCCTTCTCTGGACACCTTCCAGCACATTCAGATCCCTCCTGTAATAGGGGCTCCAGAACTGGACGCAGTACTCCAGGTAGGGTCTCACCAGAACTGAGTAGAGGGGGAGAATCACCTCCCTTGACCTGCTGGCCACACTTCTCCTGATGCAGCCCAGGATCTGATTGGCTTTCCGGGCTGCAAGCGCACATTGAGAGCTCATGTTGAGCTTCTCGTCCACCAGCACCCCGAAGTCTCTCTCCTCAGGGCTGCTCTCCAGCCAGTCACTGCCCAGCCTGGATTTGTGCCTGGGATTGCCTCGACCCAGATGCAGGACCCTGCACTTGGTCTTGTTGAAGCTCATGAGGTTGGCTTGTGCCCACCTCTCCAGCCTGTCCAGGTCCCTCTGGATGGCATCCCTTCCCTCCAGCATGTCTGCTGCACCACACAGCTTGGTGTCATCAGCAAACTTGCTGAGGGTGCACTCGATGCCACTGTCCATGTCACCCACAAAGATGTTGAACAAGACAGGTCCCAGACTGATCCCTGAGGGACTCTGCTTGCCACTGGCCTCCACTGGGACATGGACCCGTTGACAGCCACTCTTTGGGTGCGGCCATCAAGCCAGTTCTTTATCCATCTAGTGGTCCATCCATCAAACCCATGTGTCACCAGCTTGGAGACCAGGATGTGGTGTGGGACAGTGTCAAAGGCTTTGCTCAAGTCCAGGTAAACGACATCAGTTGCTCGCCCCTCATCTATTAATGTTGTGACCTGTTCATAGAAGGCCACCAGGTTTGTCAGTCAGGATTTGCCCTTGGTGAAGCCATGCTGACTGCTCCCAATCACCTCTTCACTATTCTTCTGAGTCATTAGTGCCTCCAGGAGGATCTGCTCCATGATCTTTCCGGGCACAGAGGTGAGACTGACTGGCCTGTAGTTCCCTGGTTCCTCCTTCTTACCCTTTTTGAAAATGGGAGCAATGTTTCCCCTTTTCCAGTCTGTGAGGACTTGCCCAGACTGCCATGACTTTTGGAATATAATAGAGAGGGGTTTGGCAACCTCATCTGCCAGTTCTCTCAGCACCTGTATTTGTCTAAACTTACTGACTTTGGCACACAGATGTGGGTTTTATCCTTTCTGTTGCACATTTAAATTTGCAGAGTTCTTTTTTCTTCCATTTTATCAGTAAGAGGGAAAGCATTCATGAGATTTTTTTTTTTTTCAAAATTTTGAATATACGTGGTCTATTCCTGCTGAAATCTTATCAAAAACAACCAAAATTTTTCCAGTCTATATACCAAAGTATGGACATAAGCTATGTCCAAGATAATGTTTTATTGCTTGCACTTTTCCCATTTATGGTATAAAGCTGTATGTGTGCTTCATACATGTATACTTTTGAAGCTTCTGCAGTGCCTCTACAGATAAGACTGCTTTTCCTTAGGAAACTTAGTGTAAACTACAAATCACTGAGCACTGGGATTTATGTCCTAAACTCAATTTCTTGCCCTGCAGTACCTCATGGGGTTGATGTGCTGCATCCTAGAGTCCTGAGGGAATTGGCTGATGTAATCACAAAGCCACACTCCATGACACTACAAAGGTTATGGCAGTAGCACTGGTACAAGAAGCAATGGTTTTAAACTAGGAAAGGGTAGATTTAGATTAGACCTTAGGAAGAAATATACTATGAGTGTGGTGAGACACTGGAACAGGTTGCTCAGGGAGGAGGTGGAGGCTCCATTCCTGGAGACATTCAAGGCTTGATAGGACTCTGAGACACTTGATCTAGTTGAGCACATTCCTGCTTACTACAGAGGGCTAGACTAGATGACCTCTAGAGGTCCCTTCCAACCCAGTGTTGTTTGTTTGTTTTTTTTTGTTTGTTTGTTTTCTACATACCAGTTACTTAATTGGATATGGAAAACAGTGAAGTGCCACTTACACCAATACTTTACATTTTTATTAGATGAAGAATAATGTTCAGGAAGAAGGCCAGTACTTTTCAGGTGACTTTGATGTCTTTGGGCTGTGTATAAGTTGTGTAGTGATTGACAGCCTCTTGTACTCCCTCTCAAAGGAGAAGGTAATTTTAAGTGTCATTTCTGCTTCTTATACAGCTAATCTCACGTATCATCTAATGGCAACTGCTCTCACCTAAAGACAACCAAAGGACATTTCAAATTCAGTGTGCCCTGAAACCTAGAAGAATTATCCATGAGCACGATGTTGTAAAAGTTATGGAAATTTCAAATAACTCTAACAAAACAAGTATTTAAGTGTCTTGTATAACAGTTGTGCACACTGGTTACCTACCAACCCTGTCTAGAGTGCCCAAGAGCTTCTTTTGAGTCATTTAGCACTATTCATTCCTGTTTCCAGCAGTTTTAGGGATAAGATTTTATCATTTCAGAATATTTTAAGCCTTTATATTTTCATCTAATTGTTACATATAAAAAGACCTGACAGCTGATTTTAGCATAGCAGTGATATAGGCCATGATGTTAATGAACAACTGTGTGCTACTGGGAAGATGTGTAATGTACTACTGTAAGAGCAAAGAACAAAATCCATAGTAAAAATAGCTAACATTTGGAAGAAGTACTTAACAGATGTATTAATCCTGATGAGTTTCTTCCTCCTACTACTGTCTGATTAACTTTCCTCTGCTGTCTTGAGTACTAATGCTCTTGCAATGCTCTCTTCTTCACACATAAAACAATCTACACCTCAGAGAAAATTTCCTTGCATAAAAGAGATGATTAAAGTTGTAAACAATTTTTTTTATTCTTTTGATGTGCCATTAAAATCCCTGATACAATATGGCTTATCAGAATGCCAGGGAATGAATGGCACATATTTGAACAGTAGAAGTATTTTTTCTTTCCTTTGGAAAATGGTATTAAAAAAATTGCAAGACTTTGTCCAGGCTTGAGCTAGACTAAGCCTCAGACAGGTAGTATGCAAAGCCTTAGGAAGAAGGATAAAATCAAAATTAGAAGAGTTGTGATTCTTCATTCATTTTCCATCTCTCTGTGTTTCTCATTATCAATAGCACAAGTGAAACAGAATGTGATGTTCTAGAATTCAGGGTAACAAAGTTCAACACCTCTTTGTACATACATAAATGACCTTACAAAGTGCAGTTAATCAAAGTATACTTTTTCTCCTTTTTCTAAAATCATTGAACATGTCTCCAACACTTACGTGTGGTGGGTTGAAAATTCCCCCCACTTTCTGTTCAAGATCTCTGGAACATTTTACAGGTATAGCCTAAAAGTACCACAATCCACCCCTTCTAAACAATTAACAATTCCACTAGCTGCTAATGCTATTGATCTAATCTAAAACAATATCTACAATAATGAGTAAATAAAGTCCATGCTGTCAGTTTATCTTCCATTACAGCTATCTCAGATGTACATGATTCAAAAGTTCAAAAAACAAGAAAATGAGAAAACATTTTCTCTCTTCATAGACAAGATGAAGAAAAGGACAGGGACTCTCAGATGACTCAGGGTCCTCAGAATTTGTGCATCATAAATTCCTCATGGATTCTTCCTTTGGGCATGATGTTGTACCTGTACCAACCTGTACTATACATGCTGAATTTAAACTCTCTCAGATAAAGTTAGATTTCTTTGTGCAATTTCACCATTTTCATGCATTACCGAGTAAATGTGATCAGGACCTTCAGAAGAAACCACCTCTTGTATAAGCTTGGCCTTTCCTGAAGGAGAAAACACCCAGTTTTCCCTAAAAGATTATTTTCTCAAATTACAGGAAATTTATCACCTTCTGCCTTTCATAACAAATCCAATTGTGCAGCTCCAACTCAATTTACAGAACCTCTACTATTTACCAACCAGGTTGCTTGTGCTAGATGTTTCTACAAGTTTTTCAGAGTTTCACCCCCATGGCTTCAGAGTGGCTTTCAGCAAACCATTGTAACATTCAATCTTTCCTGAAGGTGGTGCATAGTAGGCAATGTGGAATATCCACTTGATGCCATGCTCTTTGGGTCTTTTATTACAAGCTTGGTTTTGAAATTAGTTCCGTTGTCTGATTCAATTCTCTCTGGAGTATCATGTCTCTACAGAATTTGTCTTTCCAGACTAAGAATAGTGTTATGTGCAGTAGCATGAGGAACTAGATAAGTTTCCAATGATAAAGAAGTGCTTGCCTCTACCATAGTCAGCACATATTGTTTACCATATCGAGAACAAGGTAGAGTGATGTAATCAATCTGCCACATTTGATCATACTTGTACTTGGGCCATTGGTCACCATACCACAAGAGCTTGATTCACTTTGCGTGCTTAATAACAGCACAAATGTTGCAGTCATGGATGACTTGTGTGATAGCATTCATGGAAACATCAATTGATCTGTCACAAGCCCACTGATAGGTTACATCTCTGCCTTGATGTCCTGATGAATTGTGAACCCACTGGGCCAGAAAGAGTTCATCTCAGTGTTTCCAGTCAAGGTCAAAGTCAAGTTTGTATCTACATGAGATACTCTTACAGCTGGATCTGCCTGATGGCTGTGTTGATGTTCTCTCAATGTGAGTAGCAATAGATCAACAGCTGAATTAGTATTTTCTTTTCTCTGCCAACCATTCTTTTTCAGTCCTTTAGCCAACCCCACAGAGCATTGGCTACCGTCCATGAATCAGTGTAGAGATAATGCTTTGGCCATCTCTCATGTTCAGCTACGTAAAGAGCTAGCTGAACAGCTTTTACCTCTGCAAACAGCTTTTGCCTCTGCAACTCTGTGTGTTGGAGTCCATGGTGCAGACTTCCATCTTTATTTGTTTCCAACAAGATGACAGGAACTGTCTGTGCACAAAGCATATTTCTTTTAATCAGCAGAAAGATCACTGTAATGAGGTGCTTCCTCAGCACAAGTTACTCTCTCCACTAGAGGTCTTGTACAGTCAGGGCCTTCTGGCCAATTAGTGATCAAGTCTTTCAAGATTTCACATTCAGTCTCTCTGTGTCATCCACTTAGGCCATGTAGCATCTGTCACATGATGTGGTGAAGAACCTTTACCTTTGAACATCCAATTCAAAACTGGCAATCTGGGAGCTAGAAGAAGTTGTGATTCAGTTCTGATTAGTTCAGAAACAGCTTTTACTCCTTCTTATGCAGCTGGTATCTCTTTCTCTGTTGGAGCATAATTTGCCTCTGAGACTGTGTAGCCACGTGTGGTGGTTGTAGGCCATGCCTTTAAAATTCAGTTGCAGGTTTTGAGCAGAAAAGTAGGAAAATATAAACAAATCACTATTGGGTGTAAAAAGGAAAACAAAATATTATTCTAAACAAATTCATTTGGTAAATATCTGGAATAAGAGGAGCTGTACCATAACAATTCTTCCCTCTTTTCTCTTTTCTTCTGATCTCAACTATTTTGCTTCACTCAGGAGAGATAATATGCTTTGGCTGACCTTGACTAAGTCTAATTCACTGCTTTCTCTCTTCGCTCCTCTCTCTTTTGGGAGGGAGTGGGGGCTGTAGAACATCTTTCCTGGTCTTTTGACCGGGGGTTTTCATGTTGTTTTCCAATTGCAAATATCTGTATAATACAGTAAAGACTGTATATTTTGTACATATTCTTTGCATTCCATTATAAAGTGTAGATTTTGCTTGTAAATACAGCTTCATTTGCTTCTAACTGAGTTGGTCTGGCGAAGTTAATGTGGGGCAGAAACTTCAACCCACCACATTACAAAAAAAAGGTGCCTATTCAAAGTGGGGCAATTGCTTGATTGATTAATTCCTGCTCAGATTAAGGAAGGGAAATGTAGTGGGTTGAGACAGCCCCTCCCCACCACGGGCAAAATGACGACTCCAACAAATGGATTGCAAAAGTGATGGAAAAGTTTAAATAGAAAAAGGTGAAAGTGCACAAAGAAACCAGAAACAGTGACAGAAGAAACCCCAAAACACACCCAGATGAACCCCATCCCCACCTGAGGGTGGGCCCAAGACCCCAGGGCTCGTTCTTCCCCCCACTGCTAGGCTAGTCTCAGCTGGCCAGGCCTGAGACCGCCCATCCCCCTGGCCTTGGGCCTACCCAGGCCCAAGGCCGGGAGACGTCTCCCCCAGTTACCGGGTGCTGGCGAGGGAAGAAAGAGAAAGAGGCAGACCCCACGCAAGTTCTTATAGCGGCGCAGGGGGTTGTGGTAGGAGATACCTAGTTTCCTGTGTCCACCCACTGGGCTGGACCTCTGGACACAGGAAATGTGCCATGCAGCATAGGGGCACCCAGCCCAAACCACCACAGGAAATGAAGCTGTTTTGGGTTTTATGGCATTTGATATATTCTTCTCTGATGGTGATTTTGTCTAGATGGTGCATGGCTCTGATGTTAGATAAGATGGGAAGATATTTGGCATATAAACTGTTCCTTTGCTTTAAGTACAAGCTGAAAATGCTGTATTACCGCTGATTGGGATTTCTTTGGCTTAAAAAATATGTTAATATAACTGTAACAATTCCCGCAGAAATATGAATTCAGCATTCCTGTAGCTGAGAGCTATGTGAGCAGCTGGGAATCCAAAATGGTTTATTTGCTATGTGTGATTCTGTAATAGGTGATAATTAATGTGTTCTTGTTAATGGCACTGCTCCAAGAAAGATGTGCAGCAAATAGGTGTTCTATTTTTAGACACAGCAGACATAGATGTTGTAGGGCCAGTTCTAACTCAAATGCAGAAGTTTCTACTGATGATGAAGATACAGAGATAGGATAAACAGGTCAAATGGCTGGTAACTGGCAGGCAGGGGTCAATGGTAAAGCAGCTCTGAAAGAGATCAGCAGCAGTTTTGGCATTCAGCCAGCAGGGGGGCAGACACGGCCCACAATGGCAGTGCCAGTACCTAAGATGGCGGCCACATCAGCAGCACCAGTAGCTAAGATGGCAGCCGTGGCTTCACCAGCAGCCATTAACAAGGCAAAAAGAATTCTGCCTGCAGCAGCAGGAGCACGAGCTAGTTCTGCAGCAGCTGCTGGGTCCCAAAGTCCACTCGCTGATGCTGTTTCTTTGCAAACCCCCTCTGCTTCTGCAAAGTCTGCTGTAAATTCGAATGCAGCTCCAGTTAAACAAATTGCAGCTTTGGATAAAAGGGGCAGATGCAAGGCAGATGGAGAGGCAGAGGAACAGCAAGAACAGCAAGATGCTTCTGCTGGTCAGGGACCTCCTGTTAAAAAGGATCCTTCTGAAAATGGAAAGAAAATTTGCCTTAAAGATAAAGCTGAATTACTGAGACCATCAGTGGATAGTGGAGATGCAGGACAGGATATAGGTTCTGGTAAGTCAGGAGCTAATGGAGGTGCTTCTGAACTTAAAGAGGTCCTAAGGATAGCATCTTCAAGAGGATGTGATTGATGAGGAGGAAGATGACATCCAGACAGATGATGCCCCCAGGCAGGAAATTAGGCATGTAAGAACAGATTACGTTAGAGGAGGGAATGAGCCAATTCCGACCTGGTTAGGCAGGTGTTGCAATGCAGGGGCACCTGCTTTAGTAGTGGGAGACAAGTCAGCATCTCAGCTTGGAACCCTCTTGAAAGACAGTGGAATAGATCGACATCTAGGCAGATGGCTTGGTAAGGTTTCTCTGTGGATGTGTTGTCTACTGGCAGCTCCAGAGATGACTTTCCATGGAACCCTAAGTGTTGGAACACCATGGATGAGAGAATTAAGCACTTGAGAGAGTTTGCTGTGAGAGAAGTGGTGTATGGAGACCATGGTACTCTGAATCCTTATGAAATTCCTATTGGAAACAAGCGAAGATGGAAGTCTGCAGTGTGGACTCCAACACACCGAGTTGCAGAGGCAAAAGATGGAGAAGGAGAATGCAGTCAATTTGTAGAGGTAAAAGCTGTCCAGCTAGCTCTTGACGTAGCTGAACATGAGAGGTGGCCAAAAATTTATCTCTATACTGACTCACGGATGGTAGTTAATGCTCTATGGGGTTGGCTAAAGGACTGGAAAAAGAATGGTTGGCAGAGAAAATGTAACCTTATTTGGGCTGCTGATCTGTGGCAGGACATTGCTGATTGAGTTGAGAGAATTCCAGTTAAGGCAAGACACATTGATGCTCACATTCCTAAGAGCAAAGCTGTTAAGGAGCAACAACACAACCATCAGGCAGATCTAGCTGCAAGAGTTTCTCAAGTGGACATGAACACTGATCTTGATCTTGACTGGAAACACTGAGGTGAGCTGTTCTTAGCTTGGTGGGCTCATGATTTGTCAGAACATCATGGCAGAGATGTAACCTACCAGTGGGCTCATGACAGATCAATTGACATTTCCATGGACCATATCTCTAGCCACTTTGGCTAGAGAGCTGCCTCAGGACCAGCACCAGGACTGGCATGCTTGAGTCAAGAGGTCTCTATTTTGGTTTCTTTGGGGGGCTTTTTGGGTTTGGAGGACCTTGGCAGACAGCGAGGGCCGGCAGGGTCATCTTCTCACATGCCTGCTGAAAATCGTGACGTCAGCCATGGGAATTTCAAATGCAGCAGGGCTGAGCTGCACGATGCCATTTTGGCTAGTGTCATGGGTTGAGGCAACACTAGGGTTGAGGTGGTTTGGCTCCCCACCACGGGCAGAAATAACGACTCAGACAAACGGATTGCAAAAAAAAATGGTGGAGAGTTTAAATGGAAAACAAAAACCCAAACAAATAAACCAACAATGAAAGTTTTACAGAGAACCACAAGCACTGTGACAAAGAGAAAGAGATCCCATCACCACCTGGGGGTACACCCAACCCCCCCACCCCCAGGGCTCTTTCTCCCCCCCAACCCAGCCTTGGGCCTGGGCAGGCTCAAGGGAGGCAACTCACGCCATTTTACTGTTATGAATATGCCCTCAGAAATGAGCGGCAGAGGTATCACTACAAAAAAATTAAGTTTATTTATATATATATATATATATATATATATATATATATATATATATATATATATAAACTCTGCAACGGGGTATGTACAGTCCCCCTTCACAGGTATCAATATTCGGTTAGTGGAACTATCTTTACAAAATGTCTAGGCATAGGCACTTAAACCAAAATAATTTGCAGAACTTAGAATCAAACTGATCCGGAAAGCGGCGGGGGAGGGGGTTGGTCGGTGACCGGCAGTCCTCCACCTGGAGCGATTTCCAGGCTACCCCAACTGAAACTCTATGAAGAAGGGTCTGGCTTACTCACAAGCTAAGAGCCTCGTGAAGTCTTCCCTTGATAATATTTATAGTCCGCAGAACGCGGCACGGATGTGCCGTAATAAGGATACAGGAAATGGCGCCGACCGCGTGGCTGCGTCGTGTGGCTGCTGCCTCTTCCAGACTACGGAGGTTCCCCGCTCGGGGTGGGGGGAGGCACTGTGGCAGTTCGCCAACGATGGTTAACACGGGTTACCAGGTTTTCTCCGGCGGCGATGGATCATGCAACGGTTGATCCCACGGGGTACTGTCCATGGCACTGCACGCAGTTGGGTGCAGGTGGCAAAGTACTACGAAGCCTCTTGGAGTGCTGGCTTTAGTCCCGGGCAAGGTGAACCACAACAGCGCTGGTGCGCGCACAGATACAGGCTCAACACCAATGTGTGGAGGAGGAGGGGCTCGTTTACCAAACGACCCCTATTTACCATTTGCCCCAATGAATACTGGTCCAATGGGCATCCGTTGCTAACACAAAGATTAACCAATGAACTGGCCTCTACCAAATATGGTGTAAGCTTATGCTATACACAGGAAAACAAACATATAGCCTGACCCTTGTGTACCACAGGGGTGAGACCACGCCCAGGCAGGCAGTTTACCTGGACTCAGTGGAGCCTTCAGAAAAGAGGGGGAACAAAGGAAGGCTAACACACAGAAAAGCATGTCCTAGAAATATTCAGGGGCACAATCCTGGCCATAAGCATCATCCACTACATTCCACCCCCTGCTTATGGGCAAGTACATGTGGGCAAATGTTATTCTATGATCAAACTCTACCAAAGATGAATTAAACATTATATAAACATCACAAGAACATTATACATATATATACATATCTCAGAACTGCACAACTGTACTCTAAACAAAGCATACTACCAAACAGAATAGAACTTGTTAATTATGAGGTCAGTATCGGTGACCTTAGTGTTTTCCAGTCTCCACCCCCTGACCGATGGTAAACTCCTGTTGCTCCCAAGAGGGGTCTTCATTTCCAGGCTGGTCTATCCACTGGGACCGCTGTCACTCTGTGGGGAAACAAAACTGGCCACGGTGTTTAAAGCCGGGCTTGACCGTTAGTAATTTGGAATGACCCACCGAGCACTTATGCGATGAGTTTTCCCATTGATGTCAGTAGCCTCCCAAGCGTATAGACCTCTGGGCTTAGCCAGCATCATGGGTACAATCCCAATAGATGGCAGTTTCACTAGCACTGGTTGGCCCACCTGCATTTGTGTTAGTGAATGTGGGTGTTCATCCTTTGCTTCCCCTGGCATGTGGTTGACATCTCTAACTGGGTCAGCAGGGCAGAATGCCTTGACTTTGGGACTGCCATAATTCCCCCATCGATTGATTACAATGAAAACTGCAGAAGGCAGGCGTTTGTCCCAATTACTCCTTGAAACATTTGCATGCTTCTTAATGAGGCCGTTTGCCCTTTCCACCATGCCATTTGCCTGGGGATAATATGGAGTATGAAACATCCATTTTATCCCTTCTCCTCGGGCCCAGTCTTGCACTAAGGCTGAGGTGAAATGTGAACCATTATCGCTCTGAATATGTTCAGGCATAGGCAGGATGCTAAACCAATCCTTCAAAGTTTCAATGGTTTGTGTTCCCGAAGCAGTGCTAGTGGCAGTAGCCATGACTAAGCCTGAAACCACTTCCACCCCTACCAGTATATATTTTTTCCCATGTGAGGGTCTGAGGGGACCAACATAATCAATTTGCCATGTGCTCCATAGCATTTTGTCCTTTTTAATATGCTGGGCTGGAGCAAAACCAGGATGGTTAGCTTTTAATCTAACCTGGCATTGAGGGCAGGCTGAAACAATGGTTTCGCATGTGGTCAGAGACACTGGCCACCCTCGGGATCTGCATTCGTAGTAAAGGTCTGACTTACCTGAGTGACCTCTTTTAATATGTAGCCACTCAGCCAGTTGCTCCCACTCCTTCCCCTCACAATCAACTACACTGATTTTTGCTAAGTGATCTACTTGTTGGTTCCAAGTAGCAGCAGGGGTTTGCTTCCTGGAGTGTCCCTTTACCCATCCTACTTTGATAGGCCTGGCTCAACTTATCTCTAGTAGTCTTTGCCAGTCAGTTGCCCTCCAAACTTGGGTGTTGCCAACTATCCACTGCTTCCCACTGGCAAATCCATTCTGTGGCACCTTTGAAAGTAGCATATGAGTCAGTGTATATGGTCTCTGCACCGTTCTCCACAGCTAGCATGAGAGCACGCAGTTCTCCCACTTGGGCACTGCCTTCACCCTCTTCAATGACAGTCCTGTCTGTGCCGATCTCCAGCGCTGCAGCCTTATAATGCCACTGTGATCCTACCCTTTGGGCAGATGCATCTGTAAACCACACTCCTTCAGTATTCGCATCGGCAGTTAATTCAGGTGCTACCTGAATAGGAGACAGCTTGTAGGGCTGAAATAGTGGAACAGTGTGTGGATTGATGGGCTGCTGCAATTTGGATACCTTTGTGGGTCCTTCCTTTAGAGGCATAAATTGAGCCATCCCTTCCAGATAGGCATACCATTTTCTCACGGTAGCCTTCTGAGCAATTCCCTCTGGTGGAGGAGTTCCATTGAGGATTGCTTTGAGCAGAGAGAATGGGCCTTGCACTACAATGTCCTGCGTAGTGTGAAGCTTCTCTGCCTCTTTGACAGCTCGGGTTAGGGACAAGAGTCCCTTCTCCCATTCAGAGTATCTTCTCTCAGCATCTTTAAATGCTGTTGAAGAGAACAAAAGGGCTCTGTTTGGGCCTTTGGGTCCCCTTTGAAAAATCCCGCAGTAGGAAGCATGTTCAGAAAAGCCCCATTCTGCCCTTAAAGGGTCATGTGGGTGCAAAGGGCCCAATTTCTGGTAAGTCTTTAACTCATCCTTCAAGGCCTTTAGGCTTTCAGTGTGCCTTGGAGTCCAGTCCCAGACTCTGCTCTTTTTAAGCAAGTCATAAAGGGGACGAGCAATCACTGAGAAACCAGGAATATGTTTTCTCCAGTAACCCAATGTACCCAGGAGCCGCTGAAGCTCCCTTTTGTTATTGGGAAGTTGGCCCTTTTCAATAGCCTCAAGAGCATCTTCCGGTACTGATATTGCTCCTGCTACCCACCAGGATCCAAGAAATTTAATTTCTTGACTTGGGCCTTGACATTTGGCTTGTGGAACTTGTAACCCAGTTTTGGTTAACAAGTCCCAAATTGCTGCAGCTACTGAACCCACCTTATCTTTGTCATTGCCCCCAACAAAGATGTCATCTATGTACTGGTAGACACTTACATCTTTTGGGACCTCAATGGTGTCTAACAGTGCTGCTAGGGAATTGTGTGCAATGGTTCCTGAGTGTTTGTATCCCTGGGGAAGGCGATTAAAGGTGAATTGGGAACCTTGCCATGTGAAAGCAAACTGTGGTTTGTCTTCCTCATGTAGAGGAATCATGAAGTACATGTCCTTAATGTCCAATGAAGCCATCCAAGTATGTGACGCAGCTTGGATTGCTGTCACAATTGATGTCAGGCTTGGGACTGCAGCAGTGAGAGGAAGTGTGTTGCTATTGAGCTTCCTGTAGTCAATGGTGAGTCTCCATCTTCCGTCAGGTTTACGTACTGGCCACACTGGTGAGTTATAGGGTGAGTGTGTCCTGGTGATGATTTGTCTCCTTTCCAGGTCTGCAATCACCTCCGTGATGCCTTGTCTGGCTGCTGCTGGTAGTGAATACTGTGCAACACATGTGATACTCAATTTGGGTAAGGGTGGAGCAATTTGGAGCGTGCCTACTCGAGCGGTTTTGGCCTTTTTTCCCCCTACTCCATAGGAGCCAAAACACCACAGGGTACCATTAGGGAGGTGCCACCGTTTGCCAGCTAAAACATCAAATCCAAGGATGTTCTCTGGGTACGGACTCAGGGCAACTTCTACCAGGGTACTTCGCTTGTCACCAGGAAGCCACAACCTTGTTTTGGCTAAATGGCATGTATGAGGCATGCCTGTGACGCCCTGTATCTTTATCCTTTTCCAGGATGGCAGGATCCTCAAGTGTTTGGCTTGTTGCACATTCAAAACACTGATTTGTGCCCCAGTGTCAATAAGGAATTTTACAGCAGTTCGAGTAGGTCCAGTGGGAATTAAAATGAAAGGCTCTGGATCCTCAGACCATTGACAGGCATTAACGAAGCGATGAATGAGGCCTGGAACAGTCACCGCTGTGCCTAGTTTTTTGGCTTTTTATCTGGGCTCTGGCGGCGAGGTACGAAGAGATTAGCGTCCTTGTTGAGTGGAGCAGTTTTAGAACTGCTGCTAACAGCTTCATCCTCCCCCTTGCCATGGCGGTCACTTCGGTATTGGTCCTCTTTCCAGCTGCCGGATTTATTTTGTAAGCTCAGCACTACTCCTTTTAACAGTCCCGTTGATAATGGCGCTATCACAGATTCAGGTATATTCAAAGACCGTGCTAGTTGATACCATTTCTCTCTGGGTGAGGAGGATCTATTAGAAACACGCTGTTTATCTCTCCGGCGGCCGGCATTTCTCCCTCTGGGACTTCCGGAGTGACTGCGATCTGACCCCGGACTGCTGCTTGAACTTGCAGAAGTCGCAGTAGGGGAGGTCTTAGCACGCCGCACTTCCTGCTTTTTCCCCCGGGGTGTCGCCACGTGGTTGCCCTTATACTCAGTATGGCGTCTGTCGTGGGGAGTCTCGGCTGTGAACACATGATCAGAGTAGCCCAGGTCTCGGCCCTTGTGGGATAATGCCATTAGAAGCTCTTCCCAAGTTAATTGGTGTTCCCGGGAATTAGCAGAGGCATTATTCCTCTCGACTACTCGTTCAATTTCCTCCTTTTTGGCATCACAGACATTTTTGAGACCCGCTGGCAGACCGCAGATTAGAACTTTGAGTTGCACTGGGTTAATTGGGGCATCTAGTGGGGAAGAATACGCTCCGCGATCGTACATTGCTTGAACGCATGCTAGCTTTTTAATCGCGGCAGTGAGTTCGGCCGAACTTGTGACCCTCACTTCTGTTGGCTCGCCTCTATCCATAGGATCTAAACTGCCAGCCCAGTGAGCGATACGGGAAGTTAACGAGTGGTATCCCTCCAGACCCATGCCCAAAAATACTTCATGACCCCACGAACAGCCTTTTGCTTCATTACGATCCAAAATAATTGTATCCCCCCCCAATTCCATAACACGATACAAAAAGTCTGTTACCGACTCGTCCGGCTCTCGTGCAAATGTCTCTTGTAGGTCCCGAAGCTTTGCTCCGCTGTATGGGCGAACAGAAGTAGTTGTTGTCCCTCGGCCACGGCGGCCGTCGGTGTATTGCTCTTTAAGAACGGGACGCAAACGCACAGCTTTGCTCAGTATGGGTTCGTCCTCAGAACTGTAATCCGTATCGTCCCGGTCAGATGGGTTTCTCTCCATTCGCTAGTTCTGGGATTTCTTCTGGGCTTTGCTTCTCGGGGCACTACTGGCAAGCAGATTTAACTCGCGTGCCGCTGCTGACGTGCTGGACTGAACGGGTGAATTTGGACTCGCTATTTGCAGTGTTTGGAGCCTCGTCAGCTCCAAGGAGGCCGTGGATCTTAAGTCTTGGGCTGCGGTGGTGTTCGCTACCTTTAAGTCCTTTCCGCTAGACTGTGGTGGGGATAATTCGTAAAAGGAGGGTACGGGAGATCTGGCTCCGGGCACGACATCGTATCCGCGCGCCTCCGCGGGGCTAGGCGGTTGGGAGATCCCAGGGAGGTTTGAAACAGAGTCTGTGTCTGACCCAGCCAGTGCCTTGATAGCGGCGTTGCTTTCTTTAATTTGCAACGTTAATAAATCCTGAAGGTTGTTATTTAGTGCCTTAAACATTTCTAACTGTCTTTCCAGGGAATCATTTTTTTCCTCAAGTGTTTTAATCTTTTCCCTTAATGCTGTAAATTCGTCTTGTGCGCACATTACACAAGCCGTGATCGCGACAACCTTCTCCTCGGTTACTGCGGTTGGGTCAGTGCATTGCTCGATCACGTATTCGGTTAATTTCGTAATGATTTGGTCCGGATTTGACAGATTTTCTATAGCCCACTGTATATTGGATCGTTTCATTACGTATCCCATTCTGCAGAGATAGTCACTTATCGAATAACCCTTGCACTGCGCCATTAATGTTATGAATATGCCCTCAGAAATGAGCGGCAGAGGTATTACTACAAAAAAATTAAGTTTATTTATATATATATATATATAAACTCTGCAACGGGGTATGTACAGTCCCCCTTCACAGGTATCAATATTCGGTTAGTGGAACTATCTTTACAAAATGTCTAGGCATAGGCACTTAAACCAAAATAATTTGCAGAACTTAGAATCAAACTGATCCGGAAAGCGGTGGGGGGAGGGGTTGGTCGGTGACCGGCAGTCCTCCACCTGGAGCGATTTCCAGGCTACCCCAACTGAAACTCTATGAAGCCTTCAGAAAAGAGGGGGAACAAAGGAAGGCTAACACACAGAAAAGCATGTCCTAGAAATATTCAGGGGCACAATCCTGGCCATAAGCATCATCCACTACATTTACCTAGGCAGCATCAGGGGACGAAAGAGGAAGTGAAGACCCCGCGCTGACGTTTTATAGGGGAGCAGGGAATTGTGGGTGAAATACCTGGTTTCCTGTGACCACCCAGTGGGGTGGACCCTTTTGGAACCTCCCAGGTGTGCAGTGGCATCTGGGCCAGCACCCAGCCTAAACCACCACAACTAGAGAGCTAGTCTTCTCACTCAATTGCAGCTAGCAGTACACTAGGTCAGGTGACAGAGTGCAGAAACCTTTGTGGTATCTTGGGCAAAATATAGTAGTAAGGTGGAATTTAACAACAAGCATCAAAACCCCCAAACTTAATCTCATCTACCTCAAGAGATCCAGCCATGGTAATGACTCAGCCAAAGGCTATTAGAAAAACGGTAGGTACCCAGACAGAGCTGGCACACAAGCATACAGATGTCCAGGCTACTAGCTGTGGACAGTGCTGGAGCCTGGCACTTGGAATGGAGGGTGAAGGAGACAACACCTGTGTGAGGTGTGACAGGTGAATTATCTCCTCAATCTGGTGGCTGAGCTAAAAGATGAAGTAGAAAGACTCAGGATAGTAAGGGAATACAAACGGAGTTAGATATGTGGCAGCAGGCTTTGCAGACCTCCCCTGTTGAGCGAGGTGCCCCCAGAAACAGGGCGGGGATGGATACAGGACCCTGTTAGGAGAAGCATAGGGAAACCATCCCAGCCCTCTTTGCCTTCCCCACTGCCCTTGCATAATAAGTATGAGGCCCTGCAGGCTGAGGGCAATATGGATGAGAAGGCAGAAGGGGAACTTTCTCAGGGGATGCCTAAAACAAATCAGTCCCCACCAACCATCAGGACTAGTGCCATAAAGAAAAAGAGGAGGGTAATTGTTGTTGGTGACTCTCTCCTGAGGGAACAGAGGGTCCTATTTGTCATCCTGACCCATCCCACAGGGATGTCTGCAGCCTACCTGGGGTCTGGGTAAGGAACATCACCAAGAGACTACCAAAGCTAATCCAGCCCTCTGACTATTACCCCTTGTTGATAATCCAAGATGGAAGCAATGAGATTGACAAGAAGGACACCAGGACAATGAAAAAGGAATTCAGGGCCCTTGGACAATTGGTTGGTGGGGAAGGAGCTCAAGTGGTGTTCTGCTCAGTTCCCTCAGTGGCATGGGTGTACAATGAAAGGAACAGGAGAACCCATGCTATCAACAGTTGGCTCAGGGATGGTGCCAACAGTGCAATCTTGGGTTCTTTGATCAAGGGGCAACTTTTACCACACCTGACCTGCTGGACTTAGATGGGGTAAATGTATCTAAAAAGAGCAAGAGGGCTCTAGCACTAGAGTTGTCAGGGCTCACTGGGAGGGCTTTAAACTGGGGCTGAAGGGGGTGGGTGAGGAAAACAGTCTCTCTGAAGAAGAGAGTGTGGCGGGGTGAGAAAGTTCCCCCCACACACAAAAGAATCCACAGCTAACTCAGCCGGAGAAGCAGATGAAAACCATATTTACAAGCAGAAATGGAATGCAATGAATATGTACAAAAATATACAATAATTACAATATATACAGAAATATACAGCAATGTATGTAATATAGGAGACGTTTCCCCCCTGCAGCCAGGGGGGTTCGGCCTGTTCCCCCTTCTCCCTCCCTACCTCCCCTTTTTTCCCAAAAAGGGTTAGAGAGAGAGAAAGGAAGGTAATTAAGGAGAAATTTCTGTTAAGCTCAAAGCGAATGCAAGAGTTAGTTTTCTTATCTGGTTAGCAACGTCGTTCCTGCCCAGTAAGCTGTTGCTTCAGAGAGAGAAACAGGCCAGCTCACAGGACAGAGAGAAGAACAGACTGACTCCAAACAGCCTGAACCCAAAACTAAAAGTTGCATTATACCTATCCACCAATGAAATTGGTTTAGCATATCTTTGTTTTTCAATACATTCAGCCAGAGTGTTCAGAAAGTGTCCATTTCTTAAAGGCACAGCCTAAACCGGTCACAGAGAGAGTGGGACATAAACTAGAGTTAGATGACAAACCAGCAGCCCAGCTGAAGTGCAAGTACACCAATGCAAGCAGTATGGGTAACAAACAAGAGGAACTGGAAATTTTGGTTCACCAGGAAAACTATGATATAGTTGCCATTACAGAAACATAGTGGGACAATTCACAAGATCGGAGTACTGCACTGGGGGGTTACAAGCTCTTTAGGAGAGACAGGTGAGAGAGAAGAGGAGGAGGGGTGGTCCTGTATACTAGGGAATCTCTTGATACCATAGAACTTGAGGTTGAGGATGAAAGGATTGAGTGCCTGTGGGTTAAAAATCAGAGGGAGGGCTAACAAAAGTGACATCCAGGATGAAGAGGCAGATGAAATATTCTATACACAAGTGGAGGCTGTCTCAAGATCATCAGACCTTGTCCTTGTGGGCAACTTTAACCCTCCAGACATCTGCTGGGAACTTAACTCAGCAGAGAGAAGGCAGTCCAAAAGGTTCTTAGAATGTATGGAGGACAACTTCTTGATGCAGCTGTTAAGTGAGCATACCAGGGGTCAGACTCTGCTTGACCTGCTGTTCTCAAATAGAGAGGGGCTGGTGGAAGATGTGATGGTGGGAGGTTGTCTAGAGTGCAGCAACCATGAGATAGTGGAGTTTTCAATATGCAGGGAAATAAGGAGGAGCAATAACAGAACTCTTACTTTCGACTTTTGGAGGGCAGACTTCTGCTTGTTTAAGCAACTAATTTGGAGAGTATGCTGGGTAGCAGCCCTTAAGTAACAAGGGGTCCAGGATGGTTGGATCTGTTTCAAACAGGAACTCTTGAAGGCAAAGAACTGGCTGTACCCACATGCTGAAAGAGGAGCTGCTGGGGGTGGTGACCGGCCTGGATGAGCAAGCAGCTCTTGAATGAATTAAGGGAAAAAAAGAGGGTGTATCACCTTTGGAAAGGGGGGAGGCAACTTGTGATATATTTAAGGATGTTGTTAGAATATGAAGACGAAAAATTAGGCAAAAGCCCAGTTAGAACTCAAGCTGGCCACTTCTATAAAGGACAATAAAAAGCATTTTTATAAATATATTAATGCTAAAAAGAGGGGCAAGAAGAACCTCCACTCCTTATTGAACTTGGAGGGGAACATTGTAACTAAAGATGAGGAAAAGACTGAGGTAATAAATACCTTCTTTGCCTCCGTTTTCAACAGTAAGGCAGGAAGACTTCAGGATAACTGGCCTCCTGAACTGGTAGATGGGGTCATGGAGCAGTGTAGTTCCCCTGAAATCCATGAGGAAGCAGTTAGGGACTTGCTGAGCCTCTTGGATACTCACAAGTCCATGGGACCAGATGGATCTATCCTAGGGTGCTAAGAGAGATGGCAGATGAGCTCACCAAGACTATCTCCATAATTTTCCACCAGTCTTGGCTCGCTGGAGAGGTCCCAGGTGACTGGAAAGTGGCCAATGTGATGCCCATCCACAAGAGGGCTGGATGGATGAACCTGGAAACTACAGGCCTGTCAGCCTGACCTCAGTGCCAGGAAAAACTATGGAGCAGATCATCTTGGGTCTTGGCACAGTGCACCTGAAGGATGGTCAAGGAATCAGGCCTAGGCAATATGGATTTAGGAAGGGCAGGTCCTGCCTGACCAATCTGATCTCCTTCTATGATCAGGTGGATGTGGGAAAGGCTGTGAATGTAGTCTACCTGGCCTTCAGCAAGGCCTTTGATACCATCCCCCACAGCAAACTGCTGGCCAAACTATCAGCCCATGGCTTGGACAACAGCACTGTGTGCTGGGTTAGGAAGCTTCTGGAGGGTCATGCCCAGAGAGTGGTAGTGAATGGTGTTACATCCAGATGAAGGCTAGTTACTAGTGGTGTCCCCCAGGGATCAGTTCTGGGCCCCATCCTGTTCAATATCTTTATTGGTGATCTGGATGAGGGGATTGAGTCCATCATCAGTAATTTGCAAACAGCACCAAGTTGGTAGTGGATGTTGATCTGTTAGAGGGTAGAAGGCTCTCCACAGGGACCTTGACTGGCTGGCTAGATGGGCAGAGTCCCACATGATGGCATTCAACAAGTCCAAGTGCCAGGTGCTGCACTTTGGCCACAACAACCCCATGCAGTGTTACAGACTGGGGTCAGAGTGGCTGGAGAGCAGCCAAACAGAAAGGGACTTGGGGGTGTTGATTGACAGTCTGCTGAACATGAGCCAGCAGTGTGCCCAGGTGGCCAAGAAGGCCAATGGCATCCTGGCCTGCATCAGAAATGGTGTGGCCAGCAGGAGCAGGGAAGTCATTCTGCCCTGTACTCAGCACTGGTTAGGCCACACCTTGAGTACCGTGTCCAGTTCTGGGCCCCTCAATTTAAGAAGGACATTGAGATACTTGAACATGTCCAGAGAAGGGCAATGAGGCTGGTGAGAGGTCTCCAGCACAAGCCCTACGAAGAGAGGTTGAGGGAGCTAGGGTTGTATAGCCTGGAGAAGAGGAGGCTCAGGGGGGGCCTAATTGCTCTCTACAACTACCTGAAGGGTGGTTGTAGCCAGGTTGGGGTTGGTCTCTTCTTCCAGGCAACCAGCACCAGAACAAGAGGACACAGTCTCAAGCTGCAACAGGGGAAGTTTAAGCTTGAGGTGAGGAGAAAGTTCTTCAAAAGAGCTGTTGGCCATTGGAATATCCTGCCCAAGGAGGCCATGGAGTCACTGTCCCTGGAGGTGGCATTTGATGCCATGGCTTAGTTAGTCATGAGATGTTGGGTGACAGGTTGGACTTGATCTCTGAGGTCTTTTCCAACCTTATTGATTCTATGATTCTATGATTCTCCTTCAGGAAAGGCCAAATCTGTCTGGGGGTGGTTTCTGCTGAAGGTCCTGGTCACACTTACTGAGTAAGGCAAGAGAATGGTGGAATTCAATGTATTCCACAAGGAAATCTAATTTTACCTGAGAGAGTTTAAATTCACAGTGTTGTACAGATACAACAATGCGTCCCAAAAGAATAATCCATGAGGAATCTATGGTGCATGAACCCTAAGAACCTTGAGAGTCCTGAGTCACCTGAGAGTCCCTGTTCCTTTTCTTCATCTCATCTGCGGAGAGACAAACTGACATAGCCAGAGTGGACTATGAACTTTATTTACTCATTGTTTTAGATTAGATGGATAGTATTAGCAGCCAATGAAATTGTTTAGAAGGGGTGGATTGTGGGTTTTAGGCTATGCCTTTAAAATTCAGTTGCAGGTTTTGAGCAGAAAAGTAGAAAAACATAAACAAATCACTATTGGAAGTAAAAAGGAAAACAAAATATTATTCAAAAAAAAAATTCATTGGGTAAATATCTGGAATTAGAGGAGCTGTACCGTAACAATTCTTCCCTCTTTTCTCTTTTCTGTTTTCCAATTGTAAATATCTGTATAATACTGTAAAGACTGTATGTTTTGTACATATTCATTGCATTCCATTGTAGAGTGTAGATTTTGCTTGTAAATACAGCTTCATTTGCTTCTAACTGAGTTGGTCTGGCAAAGTTAATGTTGGGCAGAAATTTCAACCCACCACATTATGACTCCAGAAACCAAGTGGACATCCACATGTCTCACCTGGATCTCTCTGCCATAAGCACTAGGTTGGACCATTGGCACTTCCCACTGTATATAGAATCTTCTTAATGTGTGGACCGGTTCAAACAGGTCCCAAACCCATGGCATGGACTACTGCTCACTTTATCTGGTCAAAGGCTGCTTGTTGTTTGGGACCCCATTGGAAATTTTTCTCTTTTGAGTCACATCATAAAGAGGTTTAACAATGTGACTGGTTTAGGCTGTGCCTTTAAGAAAGGGACACTTTCTGAACACTCTGGGCGAATGTTTTGATATTAGAATGAAAACAATGATATGCTAATTCAATTTCATTTATGGGACACGGCTGTAAATTTTTTTGTTTAGTCTTTCAGTCGGGGGGAGGCAGTCAGTAGTTGTCTTCTTCTTCCCCCTGTGCTGTGAGCTGGCTCGTTTCTCTCTACGATTCCTTCTAACCAGATAAGAAAACTAACTTTTGCATTCGCTTTGAGCTTTAACAAAGTTTTCCCCTTTTAATTACCTTCCTTTCTCTCTCTCTCTAACCCTTTTGGGAAAAAGGGGTGGTAGGGAGGGAGAAGGGAGCGGCAGGCCAAACCCCCTGGGCCGGGGGGGGGGGTTGGGGAAAGGTTTCCTGTATTGCATACATTGCTGTATATTTCTGTATATATTGTAAATATTGTATATTTTTGTACATATTCATTGCATTCCATATCTGCTTGTAAAATACAGCTTTCATCTGCTTCTCCGGCTGAGTTAGCTGTGGAATTCTTTTGTGTGTGGGGGAACCTTCCTACTCCACCACATATTTCTAATTGGCGGTCCAACGTGCGGCTTGTGGATAATTGCTGTCCAGAAGCTGGGCTAAAAGGTTGCTTGATTTATTGCCTGCTCGAGTCGGAGTTGCAAACATGAAAGTGTTTTGGCTTTTAGAACGTTTGGTCTTTTCAGTTTGTTCGGTACTGCTCTACAAGTACTTCATGGGAATGATTTTTGATCGCTTAGGCAGATACTTGATGTATAAATTGTATTTATGGTTTAAGTATAAGATTCAGCTTCTTTACGACCGGTGCCTGGGATTCTTCTGGCTTAACAGATACGGGAATGTGACCTCCAGCACTCTGCCCATAGAGATAAAGGAGTTTAAGATCCCGGTAGGCAAAAGGGTTGTTTTAAGTGATGGCTGGGATCCAAAGGTGATTTATTTGATGTGTTTAAATCTGCTGCTGGTGATGGTGATTGCGTACTTGTTATATGCTCTGTATCGGGAGAAAAAAGTTTCGAAAGCGTGCTTTGTAATTAAGCGTAGATCAAAACGCAGAAAGCACAGCTCTAACTCTACCCCAGAGGTATCTAGTGATGAGGAAAATGCAGAATCTGTATCAGTTAACGATAAAGCTAAAAAGTCCATCGGAAAGGCTGCTCTGAACGGTGCTGTTGGTGGCTCTGGCAATCAGCCAGCGGCAGCGGCAGCTCCTAACATGGCTTCCACGCCCTCGGCAGCCATTAATGGGGCAAAGCCATTTCCTCCTTCTTCTTCGGCAGGACCGGAAGTGTCCTCCGCAGCAGCTGATTCGTCTCAAAACCTGTCAGCTTCTATTAAGCCAGCTGTAAATCCAAACACAGCTCCAGTTAAGCAGGTAGCTGTTTTAAGTACGAGAGGAAAAAAGGGCAAAGCTGATCCAGATGCTGATGGGGGAGAGCAGCAGGATCCTGGTGAGGGAACGTCTGCTCAAAGAGACCCTGCTGAGATGGAGGAGAAGGTTTGTCTTAAAGATATAGCTGAGTTATTGAGATCATCACAGATGCAGGGCAAATTGCTGATAGCAGAACAACTAAAGGTGGTACTCCTGACCTTAAGCAGATTCTTAGGAGAGTGACAGTAAGATTATTGGGACAAGAACTTCAGGAAGATGAGGCAGAGGAGGAGGAGTCAGATGACATTGAGAGCTGTTCGTCACCCAGGGAGGAATTGAGGGATGTGCGTAAAGATTACATCAGAGCAGATAAGGAGCCAATCCTAGCTTGGCTTGGTAGATGCTATGATACAGGTGCTCCAGCTCTGGTAGTTGGAGACAAGTCAGCAGCCCAACTAGGAACTCTCTCAAAGGATAATGGAATAGATAGACATCTAGGCAGGACTCTCGGTAAGGTTACTCTGTGGATACGCCTTTTAATGGCAACTCTCATGAGGTATCCTTCCCGAGATGATCTTCCATGGAATGCTAAACCCTGGACTACCATAGATGAGGGAATCAAGCGTCTGAGAGAATTTGCTGTTAGAGAGGTACTCTATGGTAACCATGAGACTCTGAATCCTGATGAAATTCCTGTAGGAACTGGTCTTGCTAAAAAGCTCATCAAACTTGCTCCTCCTAATTATGCAAATATTCTGGCAAGCAGAATTGTGGCAAGAAATTATGGTGGAGCTTCTCCTACGGTTGGCCAATTCACTGATCAGGTGAGACAATTGGAGGACAGCATGACACGTGTTTCTCTGGTTTCAGCCATTGAAACTCTGTCTGGTGAAATGAAGAATTACATGAAAGAGCTGAAGGATGAAATTAAAAATAGCATCTCCCAATTGGCACAAAGAGATAATTCCAATTCTTCCTCCAGATGGATACAGGTTTCCTCTGTGAGGAATAGACGTCCTCCAAGGATGTCATTCCAAAACAGGTCATTCCAAAACAGGTCATTCCAAAACAGATCCAACCAAAACAGACCACCAAGGCAATCACGTGCGAGTATTTGGATAACTCTGCGTGATCAGTTTGGTGAGAACATGAACAGATGGGATGGTCAACCAACTGCTAATCTTTTCAGGAGACTGAGGGAACTGCAAAGTGGCAGAACCCGAGGTAGCAATACCAGAAGGGTAGCTGTTACTTCTACAGTTCCCCAGGACAACTCTAATAGCTCCAACAGTGGCTCCAGTTCTAACACTGCACCATGTGCTCATTGCACATGTGGGCATGTTCCCCATAATTAGGGGTGCCCTGCCTCCTGCCAGGGGGAGGAGAGGGGTAACAGAGATAACAGAATCTATTGGGATGTGTACATCCAGTGGCCTGGCACTTCACAATTTCAGAAGTACAGGGCCTTGGTTGACACAGGGGCTCAGTGCACCATAATGCCATCAAATTATCAGGGATCAGAAGCTATAACTATTCTGGGAGTCACTGGTGGATCTCAAGAGTTAACTAAGGTGGAGGTTGATATAAGTTTAACTGGTAAACAGTGGAGGAAGCATACGGTTGTGACCGGACCTGACGCACCTTGTATTCTGGGAATTGATTTTCTGAGAGAAGGGCGTTTCAGAGACCCTAGAGGTTACAAATGGGCTTTTGGAGTAGCATCTGTAGAAACTGATGGACAAAAGCTGAAGCTGTCTGTTAGACCTGAGCTTTCTGATGAACCTGCAGTTGTGGGACAACACAAGATTCAGGACATTAAATTGCCGGTTGCTTCTCAGACTGTGCATCACAGACAATACAGAACCAACCGTGACTCTTTGTTGCCCATTCAGAATCTGATTCGTCAGTTGGAGAGTCAGAAAGTCATCAGCAAAACTCATTCACCTTTCAACAGTCCAGTGTGGCCTGTGCGAAAGCCGAATGGAGACTGGCGTCTGACAGTCAACTACCGAGCCCTGAATGAAGTAACTCCACCTATGAGTGCAGCAGTACCAGACATGATGGAACTTCAGTATGAGCTGGAATCCAAAGAGGCCAAATGGTATGCTACCATAGACATTGCTAATGCCTTCTTCTCTATTCCCATAGCAGAGGAATTCAGGCCTCAGTTTGCTTTCACCTGGAGAGGAATCCAGTACACTTTCAACAGGTTGCCAATGGGCTGGATCCACAGCTCAAGCATCTGTCATGCAGTGATCCACGATGCTCTGGAGGAAGGTGGTGCTCCAGAACACATCCAGTTCATCGATGACATCATTGTCTGGGGTAAAACTGCTGAGGAAGTCTTCGAGAAAGGTAACAAAATCATTGACATTCTTCTGAATGCAGGTTTCGCCATCAAGCGAGACAAGGTGAAAGGACCTACCAGAGAGATCCAGTTTCTGGGAGTGCGGTGGCAGGATGGACGCCGACACATTCCAGTGGATGTGGTAAATAGAGTCTCTACCATGGCAAATCCCATGAACAAGCAAGAAACTCTACGTTTCTTGGGGATAGTGGGATTTTGGAGACTGCACATTCCTGGATACAGTCAGATTGTGAAACCTCTGTATGATGTGACTCGAAAGAGAAACCATTTCCACTGGGGACCTGAACAACAAGCAGCCTTTGACCAGATAAAGCAAGAGGTAGTGCAAGCAATGGGTCTGGGACCTGTCCGAGATGGTCCAGACATTAAGAACATTTTGTACACGGCTGCAAGTGACAATGGTCCAACCTGGTGCTTGTGGCAAAGAGCTCCAGGTGAGACACGTGGACAACCTCTTGGTTTCTGGAGTCGAGGTTACAGAGGTTCAGAGGCTAACTATACTCCAACAGAGAAAGAGATTCTAGCTGCCTATGAAGGAGTAAAAGCAGCTTCTGAAGTAATTGGAACTGAATCACAACTCCTCCTAGCTCCCAGATTACCAGTTTTGAATTGGATATTCAAAGGCACAGGTTCCACACCACATCATGCCACAGCCTCTACATGGTCTAAGTGGATGGCTCTGATAACACAGAGAGCTCGAATGGGAAATCTTGAAAGACCTGGTCTGGTGGAGGTGATCTCAAGTTGGCCTGAAGGTACCAACTGTACTAAACCTCCAGAGGAGACAGTAACTCATGCTGAGGAAGCTCCTCCTTACAATGACCTATCTGATGATGAAAAGAAATATGCTTTGTTCACAGACGGTTCCTGTCGTCTTGTCGGGAACAAGCGAAGGTGGAAGTCTGCAGTGTGGAGTCCAACACGCCGAGTTGCAGAAGCGAAGGATGGAGAAGGAGAATCCAGTCAGTTCGCAGAGGTAAAAGCTGTCCAGCTAGCTCTCGACGTAGCTGAACGTGAGAGGTGGCCAAAGCTTTATCTCTACACCGACTCATGGATGGTAGCCAATGCTCTGTGGGGTTGGCTAAAGAACTGGAAAAAGAGTGGTTGGCAGAGAAGAGGAAAGCCCATTTGGGCGGCTGACCTGTGGCAGGACATTGCTGATCGAATCGAGAGAATTCCAGTGAAGGTGAGACACATTGATGCTCACATTCCTAAGAGCAAAGCTACTGAGGAACAGCAACACAACCATCAAGCAGATCTAGCTGCAAGAGTTTCTCCAGTAGACATGGACTCTGATCTTGACCTTGACTGAAACACCGAGGTGAGATGTTCTTAGCTCGGTGGGCTCACGATTCGTCAGGACATCAAGGCAGAGATGCAACCTACCAGTGGGCTCGTGACAGATCCATAGACATTTCCATGGATGCTATCACACAAGTCATCCATGACTGTGACATTTGTGCTGCTATTAAGCAGGCAAAACGACTTAAGCCCTTATGGTATGGTGACAGATGGTCCAAGTACAAGTATGGTGAAGCCTGGCAAGTTGACTACATCACTCTACCACGTTCTCGTTCTGGTAAGCAGTATGTGCTTACTATGGTAGAGGCGAACACTGGATGGTTGGAAACTTATCCAGTACCACATGCAACTGCACGCAACACCATTCTTGGTTTGGAGAGACAAATCCTGTGGAGACACGGAACTCCAGAGAGGATTGAGTCAGACAACGGAACTCACTTCAAAAACAACCTTGTAAAGACCTGGGCCAAAGAGCACGGCATCGAGTGGATATTCCACATCCCCTACTATGCACCAGCTGCAGGGAAGATTGAACGCTACAACGGTTTGTTGAAGACCACTCTTAAAGCCATGGGGGGTGGATCTTTGAAAAACTGGGAAAAACATTTAGCACAAGCAACCTGGCTGGTAAATAGTAGAGGTTCAGTGAACCGAGCTGGACCTGCACACTCAGATCTGCTACAGAAAGTAGAAGGTGATAGAGTTCCTGTTGTTAAAGAAAAGAATCTGTTAGGTAAAACTGTTTGGGTATTTTCTCCCTCGGGAGAGGCTAAACCTGTCCGAGGGGTGGTTTCAGCTGAAGGTCCAGGTCACACTTATTGGGTAATGCAAGAAAATGGTGAAATTCAGTGTATTCCACAAAGAAACTTAACTTTAGCTGAAAGAGTTTAATTTCAGAGTGTTGTACAGCTACATCGCGCCCAAAGGAAGAATCCCTGAGGAATCCACGGTGCACGAACCCTGAGAACCCTGAGAGCCCTGAGTCAACTGAGAGTCCCTGTTTCCCTGTTTCCCTGTTTTCCCTTTTCTTCGCTTCATCTGTGAAGAGACAAACTGTTTTCCATTTTTCTTCTTTCTTGGACTTCTGAATCATCTACACCTGAGGATAGCCGGAATGGACTATGAACTTTACTTACAAACTGTGGATATTGTTTTAGATTGGACGGACAGTATGAACAGCCAATGAAATTGTTTAGCAGGGGTGGATTGTGACCGGTTTAGGCTGTGCCTTTAAGAAAGGGACACTTTCTGAACACTCTGGGCGAATGTTTTGATATTAGAATGAAAACAATGATATGCTAATTCAATTTCATTGGTGGGACACGGCTGTAAATTTTTTTGTTTAGTCTTTCAGTCGGGGGAGGCAGTCGGTAGTCATCTTCTTCTTCCCCCTGTGCTGGGAGCTGGCTCGTTTCTCTCTACGATTCCTTCTAACCAGATAAGAAAACTAACTTTTGCATTCGCTTTGAGCTTTAACAAAGTTTTCCCCTTTTAATTACCTTCCTTTCTCTCTCTCTCTAACCCTTTTGGGAAAAAGGGGTGGTAGGGAGGGAGAAGGGAGCGGCAGGCCAAACCCCCCTGGCCGCAGGGGGGGGGGGGTTGGGGAAAGGTTTCCTGTATTGCATACATTGCTGTATATTTCTGTATATATTGTAAATATTGTATATTTTTGTACATATTCATTGCATTCCATATCTGCTTGTAAAATACAGCTTTCATCTGCTTCTCCGGCTGAGTTAGCTGTGGAATTCTTTTGTGTGTGTGGGGGAACCTTCCTACTCCACCACAAACAATCTGACACTATCCAGGAATGTGCAGTTTACAAAATCCCACTGTACCCAAACCCCCCCGTACAGTTTCCTTCTTATTTGTGGGATTGCCGTGGTAGAGATTTTGTCTATCACATCCAGTGGAATGTGATGGTGACCATCTTGCCACCACACTCCCAGAAACTGACTCCTCTGGCAGGTCCTTTCACCTTTTCTTGCTTTATGGTGAAACCAGCTTTCAACAGAATGTCAATTATTTTGTTATCTTTCTCAAAGACTTCTTCAGCAATTTTAGCCCACATGATGATGTCATCAATGAACTGAATGTGTTCTGGAGCTCCACCATTTTCCAAAGCATCATGGATCACTGCATGACAGATTGTTGAACTGTTTTTCCACCCCTGGAGCAAACAACAATTGCCCATTGGAATCGGCTACCTGTGGAGGTGGTGGAGTCACCTTCACTGGAGGTGTTCAGGAGAAGACTTGATGGGGTGCTTGGCTGTATGGTCTAGTTGTTGGGTGGGTTGGATTGGTTGATGGGTTGGACGCGATGATCTTGGAGGTCTCTTCCAACCTGGTGTATTGTATTATTATTATTGTATTGTATTGTAACTGAATATGTACTCTATGCCTCTCCAGGTGAAAGCAAACTGAGGCCTTCATTCCTCTGCTATAGGAACAGAGAAGAAAGCATTAGCAATGTCTATGGTACCATACCATTTGGCCTCTTTGGATTCCATCTCATACTGGAGTTTCATCATGTCTGGTACAGCTGCACTCATGGGTGGAGTTACTTCATTCAGGCACAGAAGTCAACTGTCAGATGCCATTCTCCATTTGGCTTTTTGCACAGGCCTGACTGAATTGTTGAAATGTGAATGAGTTTTTGCTGATGACATTCTGACCTTTCAATTGATGAATCAAGTTATGAACGGGCACCAAAGAGTCATGGTTGGTTCTGTATTGACTGTTATGCAGTTTCAGAAGCAACTGGCACCTTCACATCCTCTATCTCATGTTGTCCCACAACTGCAGATTCATTTGAAAGATCAGGTCTAATAGACAACCTCAATTTTCCCCTATCACTTTCCACAGTTGCTCTTCCAAAAGCCCATTTGTAACCCCTAGTGTCTTCTCTCAAAAAGTCAATTACGAAAATACAGGGTGCATCTGGTCCTATTACAATAGTGTGTTTCTTCCACTCTTTCCCAGTTAATCTTACATTAACCTGCATCTTAGTCAAGTCTTGAGATCCCCCGTGATTCCTAAAATAGTTATAGACTCTGACCCTTGGTAATTTGACAGTATTATAATGCAATGAGCTCCTTTGTCAACCAAGGCCCTGTACTTCTGAAATTTTGAAGTGTCAGGACGTTAAATGAATACATCCCCAAAAATTCTGTTATCTTGTGGTGGTTTAGGCTGGGTGCTGGCCCAGATGCCACTGCACAGACCACACCTGGGAGGTCCCAAAAGGGTCCAGCCCACTGGGTGATCACAGCAAACCAGGTATTTCACCCACAATTCTCTGCTCCTCTACAAAACATCCACACAGGGTCCTTACTTTCTCTTTCGTCCCCTACTGCTGCCTAGGTAAAATGGCCTGAGCTGCCTCCCTTGGGCCTGCCCAGGCCCAAGGCTGGTTTGGGGGGCGAAAGAAGGGCCCTTGGGGGGGGGTTGGGTGTACCCCCAGGTGGGGATGGGACGTTCTTGGGTATGTTCTGGGATATCTCTCTCTTTTTCATGGTGCTTGTGGTTCTCTGTAAGACTTTCATTGTTGCTTTATTTGTTTTTCCATTTAAACTTTCCACCATTTTTTTGCAATCCGTTTGCCTGAGTCATTATTTTTGCCCGTGGTGGGAGAATTGACCTCCCAAACCACGACATATCTCCATTATCCCTTTCCTCCCCCGGCAGGAGGCAGGCCACCCCTAATTATGGGGATTACATCCACGTGTACAGTTGACACAGAGCTAAGTGTTAATGCCAGAATCACTGTTGGAGCAATGAAAGTTGTTCTGGGAAACTGAGGAAGTGACAGCTACCCTTCTGGTGTTGCTACCTCTGGTTCTGCCACTCTGCAGCTCCTGTAATCTCCTAAAAAGAGCAGAAGTGGGTTGACCATCCTCCCTATTCATATTTTTACCAAACTGATCATGCAGGGTTATCCAAAAACTTCCACGTGATTGCTGGTGTTGTCTGTTTTGGATTGGCCTAGTTTGAAATGGCCTTCTACGAGGATGTCTGTTTCTAACAGCTGAAACTTGTATCCATTTGGAAGAGGAAGAACTGAGTTCATCCCTTTCACCAATTTGGATATGGAGGTTTTAAATTCCTCTTTCAACTCTTTCATAAAATTCTTCATCTCTCCTTTTAGGATTTCAATGGCTGAGACCAAAGAAACATGTGTGAGACTATCCTCCAATTGCCTCATTTAGTCAGTAAAATAGCCAACAGCAGGACACACTCCACCATAATTTCTTGCCACAATTCTGCTTGCCAAAATAGACATAATTAGGAGGAACAAGTTTAATGATCTTCTTGACAAGACCTGTCCCCACAGGAATTTAATCAGGATCCAGGGTACCATAATTTCCATAAATTATTTCTTTCACAGCAAACTCTCTCAGCGGCTTGATTCCCTCATCTATCTTATTCCATTTCTGAGGGTTCCATGATAAATAATCTCTGGACAGATACCGCACCAGCACAGCCCATAAAAGGTGTGCCCACAGAGAAACTTTACTAAGGCAACTGCCTATGTTTGTCTATCCCAGAGTCCTTTGTGAGAGTTCCTAGCTGAACCACTGACTTGTCACCTACTATTAAAGCAGGAGCACCAGTGTCATAGCATCTTCCCAACCAGCTCATTATGGGCTCAGTGTCTCCTCTAATACAATATTTTCTTACATGCCTAATTTCCTGCCTGGGTGCATTAGCTGATTGTATCTCATTCTTATCTTTAGCATCATTCTGATCATCATCATCCTGATCATTATCATTCTGATCTTTCTCATCCTTCTGTCCCCCAGGACTCCCTGTTAAAAGCTTCTGTAGGATCACCTTAATTTCAGAAGTACCTCCCTTGGTTGCTGATCTCCCAGAATTCCTACCCTGTTTTCCCTCTCCATCATTCATTGGTTGCTTTACTAAGTCAGCTAGATTTTTAAGACAAACTTTCTTTTCCTCATCACTTTCATCACTATCACCATGATTAGCTTTCCTGGCTTGACTTCTGGTATGCATTTGAAAAGTTCCCTGAGATGTAGCCTCACAGAGGATCAGCCAGTGTGATTTGCTTGTCATTGCCTTTGTTTTACTTGGAGAACTTGGACCTGGATCAGAAGGTTCTTTGTCCAGAGCAGCAGCCAGCTTTACAGACACCATAGCCTCTTGGAGACTCACAGCAGGACTGGCAGAAGCTGAAGGGCCTGTCACAGAAACAGTGTCACTGGGCTCTCTTTGGGACCCTGCTGTCGCTGCTGCTGGATGCACTTCTCTTCCAGTCACTGCAGGCAGAAGTTTCTCTGCCTTGGTAATGGCCACTGGCTTTGGAACCACTGCTGCCACCATTGCTGCTGCTTGGGCAGGGTCTACTGGTGAAATTGCAAGTGCTGCTGCCTTTACAAGCACAGCTGGTCTTGATACCGCCACTGTCACAACTGCCCCTGCTTGCACAGGGGCTGCAGGCACATCTGCCACTTAAGTAGGGCTCGCTGCCACTGCCAGCACGGGCTAGCAGCCGCACCCCTCCACCACCCGCCCCCCCCCCCCGTCCCTTGCCAGTGCTGCTGCAGTGTTCACTAAGGTTCAAAGCAGTTTTCCCAATAACTCCAGCCTGCCTTTTGCTGCTTCAGCTTTTCATGTCCCTGTGTCTTCCTCACTACTAGAATTGCCTGCATTAGACCCATATCTCTATTCCTCCATATAGAGACAGAGCAATTAGCAGCACGTCTCTCTTGGTACAGTGCTATTAACAGACCTATTATTACCACCACAAGGAACAAAATCAGACATAGTAAACAAACCACCTTAGGATTCTGATCACCTAGATAACTTTCAGTTGCAGGAGCACTAAATTAAAAAACTCAGGGAACAGTCACAGTTGCATTGCTGTATCCCCCAAACCACCAAATCCAAGACAGTAACCAAACCTCCTTACCTTGAATCTAAATCAAAGGAATAGCTTATAGATAATGTACCTGCTGACCTGGTCGATCAGTGCAGAAACAAACCATTTATAAAGCATCATACTTAAGACAGAGTAACAAATGCCACAAAACCCAGAACACCTTAATTTTTCCTTCCTTTATCTGAGCAGTAATTAATCAAGCAAGCAAGCAATGCCCCACACTGGGCACCAATTAATTGTAATATGGTGGGTTGGAAATTCCCCCCAACATCAAATTGCCAGATCAGTCCAGTTGGAAACAAATTAAGCTGTATTTACAAACAAAACTACAATCTACAATGAAATGCAATGAACATGTAAAAAATGTACACTATTTACAGATATTTACAGATATTTACTATTTATAAACAGCACAAGAACCCCCTGGCTAGGGGAGCTCCTGATAGCTTCCCACTCCCTGCTGCCCTCCTTGCCCCACTAGACACAAAGGGCCAAGAGAAAAGAGCAGACAGCTATTTTGTTAGGACACTCAGCCAAAAAAAAAGAACACAACTGTAAGAGGCTAAATCTTGTCTCTCTTGATGTGAATCAACAAAGATAAAATCACCTTTGCTCCTTGCCCAGACAATAGTTAATGGGTATTGGGCAGATGCTACTGGATAATGACTCTGTGGACTGTGCATAGACAAGATCATCTCTACCCATCAGCTACTGCAGAAAGGGACAATCCTGCAAAAGACAATGGATTCACCACCTAGACACATACCTAAAAAACTGTATAAAAAACCTGAGCAATATGTGCTCAGAAGATAAAAAAAGGCCTGAGCAATGCCTGCTCTCACAGGGAGAGAAAAGGACAGACACAGGAGAAAACACATCACCATGTAGCCTGGTTATGTCATTACTAGGTTATGTTTGTGATCTGTTCAGTGGATTGTTTAGAAATCATCATTACTTTCCTTTTTACAGCCAATACTGATTTATTTACATTTTATCACTTTCTGTTCAAGATCTGTGGAAAATTTTATAGGTAAACTACCATATCATGGAATTTTCAGTTCCTAGAAAGCAGAGCTCTTTCTTCTGGCATCTTGTCCTTCTGACTTCTTATAGACTCAAGAGTGAATCAAGATGAAAACTTGAAGGCAATAATTGTCAGCTGGAAATATTTAAGAAAAGTTCACATTTGTATAAAACCAGAACAAATGTGAGTCCTGGGCCTCACATTTATTTATTTCAATCTCACTGTTACTTAAAAGTGACAACCTTGCATTTTTCATGAAACATTTTCTCTGAAAAAAATTGAAATGGTTGGTTCCATGGTTTAGTCATGAGGTGTGTGGTGACAGGTTGGACTTGATGATCTTTGAGGTCTCTTCCAACCTTGGTGATTCCGTGATTCTGTAAACCACAGTGGCGTTCAAAAGAACACAGTACTCAGGTTTCTTATGCATCACTGAGAAAGTGCTTGCCTTAAAGTGTTAGCATTCAAAACTTTCAAGAAAATTAATCTTAACTTTGTTTTAATTTTCTCAAACAAGACTGTATTTTGGAAGTACTTCTAGCAATTTCCAGGTTAGGTCATTTTTTAGAAAGCTTTTTTGTTGTTTTTTAATTGCTTGAGTATATGAAAAATATTTAGCAGAAGACATTGGCTACATCACCATTGAGGAGCGAATGCTTAATATTTCAAATAGAGACATAACTGAGATATTTCTTAGTAAAAAGGTAGCTGGGATAGGATAGGATAGGATAGGATAGGATAGGATAGGATAGGATAGGATAGGATAGGATAGGATAGGATAGAATAGAATAGAATAGAATAGAATAGAATAGAATAGAATAGAATAGAATAGAATAGAATAGAATAGAATTAACTAGGTTGGAAAAGACCTTCAAGATTATCTAGTCCAACCTATCATCCAACAACATCTAATCAACTAAACCATGGCACCAAGCACCCCATCCAGTCTCTTCCTAAACACCTCCAGTGATGGTGACTCCACCACCTCCCTGGGCACCCCGTTCCAATGGCCAATCACTCTTTTGATGAAGAATTTCTCCCTAACATCCAGCCTAAACCTCCCCTGGCACAGCTTGAGACTGTCCTCTTCTTCAGTTGGTGGTTGCCTGGGAGAAGAGACCAACCCCCACCAGGTTACAACCTCCCTTCAGGTAGCTGTAGACAGCAATAAGGTCTCCTCTGAGCCTCCTCTTCTCCAGGCTAAACAACCCCAACTCTCTCAGCCTCACAGGGCTTATGCTCCAAACCCCTCACCAGCTTTGTTGCTCATCTCTGGACATGTTCCAGCATATCAACATCTTTCCTAAACTGAGTGGCCCAGAACTGGACACAGGACTCAAGGTGTGGCCTAACCAGTGCTGAGTACAGGAGCACAATGACTTCCCTGCCCCTGCTGGCCACACTATTCTTGATGCAGGCCAGGATGCCATTGGCCTTCTTGGCCACTTGGGCACACTGCTGGCTCCTCTTCAGCCAGCTGTCAATCAGCACACCCAGGTCCCTTTCTGTTTGGCAGCTCTTCAGCCACTCTGACCCCAGCCTGTAGTTCTACATGGGGTTGTTGTGGCCAAAGTGCAGTACCTCTTATTATTAGAACTGCACCTCTTATTGAAGGAATGGTAAATTACTCTTCATGTCAAGTACATGTCTGTTTTGGTCTATAAAAGGATAAATTAATGTTCAATAAGCGGAGCGATTAATAAAAATATTAATAATTTTATTAATCACAAAAAAACCCCACAAAAAATATTAAAGAAAACCTATTTACAGGTTTGAGGGATTTCGGTCGTGGAACAGATACCTCACCAGCAGGAACAAATAACAATGTAAACAACATGCACAAAAATCCAGAAACAACAAACAGCACTTTAAACTGTAAAGAAAAGAAACCTCGGCAATGAAGCCGTTGGTTGCCCACAACAGGGGGGGGGGGGGGGGGGAACCCCAGAATTCCCAGGGCAACAGACCTGCAATAGATGCTTATAAAAAATCAGGTATTGTAATTACTCACTGAACCAGATATCTCGTTACACACGTTAAGATCTAGGCAAACCAAAATGGCGCTGACCACGTGGAAGCTGCAGGAGCAGAGTTTCACTTTCTGTTGGTGTCTGCAGCTTATTGCTGAGGCAGGATTTTTCCCAAAGGGTTTGTAGCAAAAAGCTTTGTAGAGAGGAGATTTCTCGGCTGTGATCCTTTTGCAGCAGTACTCGCTCCTTGCTCCAATCAAACAAAACTGTCCCTGGGACTCAGCTCCTCTGGGGTTTCGCCTCTCGGCCCGGCAAGACAAGTATCTGTCCTCTGGGCTTTACAATGCTGAGAATAGCGAGGGGGCTTTGCTGTCTTGTCTGGGTAAACTGAAATACAGTGCAGCTTCCAAGCAAAGGTTGTGGCTCCTTCCAGAGCGTGGACAATGGCAAGACCATGCTCTGGCCCTTCGGGCTGATATTTATAGGTTTCCCGAGACAATAATGGCCAGGAGCAACACAAGTCTAGGGGTAAACCCTGGTATTGCAACCTATAGAAAGCCTTCTTTTCAAACGTGGCCAAAAGCACACCCACCTGGCTCATTCTGGCTCTGAAACATGTCCAGGCAAGCCTAAAGAAGCAGATCTACTAGCTTCTGCCTCATTGTCTGGTTCAGAGCCATTTTGAGGCTTTTTTGTCCATTCAGGACAATGTCCTTGCTAGATCATGTTACTTCCTTGTCTCCACTGCTTCCCAGATATGAACCGGGAGAGCCTGACCTATGTTGTGTGAGAAACTTTGGAGAAAACACATTACTGTAAAAGGAATGCTTTGTAAACCTTTTACATTTTTGTGCTGTAGGGACTTAGGGTTGAAAATCAAGATTAAGTTTAAGCTAATTGAATTGATGGTTCTGCTATTGCTAAATCATATAATGCAATTACTAAAAAAGTTTTCAGTTTGCTGCAGCACAACCAACAGAATTTATTTTCTGAGCCATTATCTCAAGTGGGTGGAAAAATATAACCAAGCAGCCTTGTGATTGCAGAAGCCTTTTTTTCTATTGCAAACAAGTCACAAAGAGCTTCCTACTACAGTTATATAGAAAAAGAAATAAATGAGAATGATTAGGGAAGGTATCTTACTGTTCCTTAATACATATCTTACAGTTCAATGATGTGTGACTAGTGACTAGTGCTGCCCTCAGTTCATGCCACTTCTCAAAGCAAATACATTTCTGTCCATAGAGTTTGGGCTGGAGGTTAGCTAGCAACTTCATTGAACACTGCTTACAAAACAAAGAAACCAAACTGTGAACTTGGTGCTGGGAATGTACACATAATAACTGCCTGCTTTTCTGCCTTTAGGATCCTCCTTCTGTCAGTGGGAATGCTGGGTGTTCCAGGCAAGGCATCACTATTTCTCCAGCCTCCCATTCATTCTCAATCAGATCTATTGAGAAACTGCCACTCATCCTTGGCAGAAAAATAGTGAAGTCAATTTTTAGCACAATAGGCCTGAGATTAACTGAGCAGCTGGTGCTTCTGGATGGTTGGTGGTGTGGCTGTTGCAAGTACCCCAGTCTGCCTTTCGTATATGCTGCCAGGCAAGATGTGAGTTCAAGGTCCAGGTGCAAAAAGAAAGAGAAAGGAGGATTAGTTTACAAGACATTGTCTGGAAGGGACAAAAAGCCTCAAAAATGCTCTGAACCTGACAATGGGGCAGGAACCAGCAGGTCTGCTTTTTCCGGAAAATGCCCATGCTGCTCAGGCTTGTCTGAATATGTCCTGGAGCCCAAGTGGTCCAGTTGTGTGTGCCTTTGGCCATGTTTGGAGAAAACTCTTTCTATAGATTACAATGTCAGGGGTTTATCTCTCAATCTTTGTTGTCACTGGCCATTATTGTCTCAGGAAATCTATAAATACCAGCCCAAAGAGCCAGAGCCTTGCTTTGCAATTGTCCAAGCTCTGGGAGAAATCACAAGCCTCGCTTGGAAGCCAAGCTCTGTTTCAGTTTACCCAGAAAGGACTGCAAAGAGCCCTCACTGTATTGCATTGTAAAGCCCAGGCACATAGCAGATGCATCTTGCCAGGCCAAGAGGTGAACTCCCAGAGGAGCTGAGTCCCCAAGACAGTTTCATTTTATTGGAAGAAGTGACAAATGCCACTGCAAAGGATTGAAGCAGAAGAACCTCTTTTCTACAAAGCTTTCAGCTACAAAGCCTTCGGGGATAAATCCTGAATGAGTCTCAGCAACAAGCTGCAGACACCAATAGAAAGTGAAACTGTGCTCCTGCAGCTTTCACGCGGTCGACACCATTTTGGTTTGGTTTAAATCCCCATGTGTGCCACAGGATGCCATGATCAGTGGGTAATTATGAAATCTGACTTTTATAAGCATCTATCAAAGGTCTGTTGCCCTAGGGAATTCTGGAGTTCCCCCCCACTTGTGGGCAATCTCCAGCTTCGATGCCAATGTTCCCTTTTCTTTCTTTACAGCTTAAAGTGCTGTTTGTTGTTTCTGGATTTTTGTTCATATTGTTTAAATTGTTACATGTTCCTGCTGGTGCGATATCTGTTTGACAACCGAGTATTTAGAACCAGTAAATAGGTTTTACTAATATTTTTTGTGGGATTTTTTAATGATTAATAAAGTTATTAATATTTTTATTAATCATTCTGCCTATTGAATATTAATAGCCCTTTTATGATCACAACAGACATGCGAGATCATCTGTGCAGTGCTTGAAAAAATACCACTGTGCTTCATAGCACGGTATCTAGAAAGTGTCTGAAATAAAAGAGCTGCAGTACAGTACCAAACTGTTCATCAAAGATGTCCTCTTCAGAAGAGAATAGATAAGAATGGCTACTAACTGAGGAAGCCTTTATGAAATATTGTGGCTGCAAAATTATTCTGCTCTCATGAGTAGATGGCAAGTTCCATCTGAAGCTATCACATTTCCTTCTCCTAGGAAGAAGCAGGAGTTTTGAGGTACCTAGCAGAAATTCTCCCATAATAGCATTTCCCATATTTTGTTCTAGTCTCTGGCTGCATATTCTCTTTCTAAATGTTAACTGTGGATAGCAAATATCCTGAAGGGATCATGCAATCTATAGGTTTCAGCATTACTAATCCAGCTATTGAAAGGCATGTATCTATCTGGGCAGCAACCTGAGACTTAAAAATGTGTGTATTCTGCTACATGATGTCTATATTTTTGTTGTTGTGATTTATGAATTATAAAAGTTAAAATAGGCAGGAGTTCATATTCTTCCTTAATTGCCTGACTTGAAGAACTAAGCTGTAAATAGCAACACCAATTCACAAAGGCATGCATCATTGGATTTAAGATGTCCATTCTCTGTAAGGAAATTTTTGCATATACAAGGAAAAATGAAAATACAGAACACTATATTAAAGAAATGGTTAAAGTTTCTTCCATTTAAAAGGTTTAGTGAGCACCTAACTTTGTCAAGTAGGACACTCTGAAAGTTTGTTCAGAGCTTTTAATATCTGTGGATAGTCTGCCTGGCCCTTGCACAGGAATCAAGGGAGAAGGATTAAAATCAAGTGGAATGCAAATGCTTTGTATCTTAGTAGAAGAAAAGAAAAGTACATGTTTGGCTGCTACATATGATCAATAGTCAAAAGAAGGTGAGAAAGAAATCTACATGAAGCAAGGCATCTTAAAAGAAAAATGTCAAAATTAAAAGAAGTGCATAAAAAGAGCTCTATGTTTGAAGTAAAGCAGAAGGCAGACTAACATTTGGCAAATTTGAAAGTCTAAATATGAGGTTCAATATAAAAGTGAGGGAAAATATGGAAAGTACTTCAGAAGTTACCTTATTCATCTTCATTCTCTTGTGTTACCTATCTACAGCGATAATCTACAAGGTAACTCTGGTAAAAGGCTGTCCAGTATTAAAAATCTCTGTGTAATGTTTAGTACCAGTTGGCATTGACCTCTGACTGGAGCAGCCAGGTGTTCTCAAAATACATACAATATTTACATTCATATTTTGTAGAATACTAATAACATTATAATTTTGCATATCAAAATGCAACACTGATTTTGCAGCTACATACATAAGCTTTATAATCAGAGTGGAGTATAATAACCTTGTCAGACAAGTCCTCTGTAATATTACAATCTTTTTCAAAGGCATATCTAGAAGTTAAAGGAAAAGAGGTTATTTAGAGTGACAGTGCACTGTACTCTCTACAGTTAATGGCATAGCCGTAAAGACATTTGAAGATCAGACTCAGTTTATGCTTATTCCTTCCATGACCAAACATGCTCTGCACACATGCATGTAAAATGAACAACCAAAACAAAAGACCATTCTCTAAAGATCCATGAGGCATCACCTTTCTAATACCCAGAATTCTGTCTAGATAGAAACTCCTTGCTTTGTGCTGATCTCTTTGTTGCCACTGATATGAGAACTCCCCCAGACAATTCACAACTTGTCACTATATGTCAGTAGTCTAATGTAACTGTCTGTAAACGGTCATGGAAGAAAGAATAGAGAGTGATTTTTCCAGAGATTACAGAAGTAAAACCATCTCATCATAAATTAAGTGTTCAGTAGTGATAATATTGAAGTTAAATCTTCAGATTCATTCATCTCCCAAATCAGAAATATTATATTTTAAAACCAAAAACCAAAACGTCTGAAGAGGCATTTCTGTGCCATAGAAATGGACATAAAAATAATTTTATTCCTCTAATCAAGTTTTCTTAGATTTCACTGAGCAGATAGAGGAGACTGACATATCCATTATACCAAAGATTATTTGCCAATGTAATATTTAAAAACCTGTCAGGAATCATGCATTTTTTCCCTCCTCAGAGAAAATACAACAAGAGGTCTGTAGGTACCAGGAACAAAAGATTTAAAGACAGGTTTTGCCTGTCGTTCTTTTTTTGGTCCAAACACACAATATTTAATGGGTTTCAGAGTTAACTTTGGAGCAGGTGAGGCATCTCCTGTTAAGTGGTTTGTCAATTCATGGTTTTATACAGATGCTCATACAGCAAAAACTAATGATAAGTGATGCTCTTCTTTGTGGAGAAATTTGAAATGCATTCTTTTACCACCTTTATTTTGTTGCTGATCTGGAAAAACAACATTTTCAAAGGCTAAACTGGCACATTAAACACCCTTCAAATTCTGGTAAATATAGTAAAAAGAAGAACCTAAAACTACTAATATCAGCATATACAATTTAAAATATGACTTAGTTTTGCAGTAGGCTTAACTGAATAAGCCACAGAAAAAGCCCTTGTTCTGCTAAAGTGCTTAGTATCAGACTCAGGGATTTTTTAAAATATTTTTTTGTAAGAAAAGATACTTTCCAGAAAACTCCTGTTTAAAATTACTTTAATTTGTGTGAAATACAGACTTAATGAGAAAAGGGAATTTCCTCCAAAAGATATTGGCCTGAGCTATAAACTTAATACAAGCAAAGTACAAAGACATGAAATGTATCTATCTGAATAACTTTCATCCTGGGACCCATTAACATATCTCTCAAGAATTGTTTTAGACAGATGGATAGCAGTTTCTCATGACCTCTGCACTATTTTGTGTTATCTTTGGGAAGGCTATAGCTGACGTTCTGTCTCCAGGGCTTTCAAAAGAATCAGATGAGGATTCAAAAAATAGGGCAATAAAAGGCATAAATTATTTCAAAAAGATCAAGGGAATTAATTAAAAGAATAGATAGTTCCTTTTTAGAAGTTAGAGAAATCTTAGTTTATATATTTCTCTGTCCCATTAAGGGGAAACTACAGAAGTTTAATATTAAACATCTGAAAATTATCAAGAACCTTTATTATGGGCTAACAGTTAAGTTTGGTGCTGTCATTACAGTGATCCAGTTGCAGTAATTTTCAAATATTGATGTTCTCATGAAAACCACCTGGTAGCTTGGGACCAAGAACTGCTTTGTACCTAGGTTTAACATGGGATCACAACAGGTGCAGAATTTCCACTAACTTTCTTCACCACTCTAGCTTCCCACAGATTATTAACTTCTGAAGAACAATCCACTGTTCATGCTAAAGTAAATTGTTTTTAATTGTAGACATAAGCATTATGCTTGTGGATATTATATACATAAATGTGTCTGCATGAAACTAAATATTTGGAGGAATGAAGCCTTTCTTTTCTGGGTTATTGACTAACTAGTACATGGAGCATCTGAAAGGGACATCTAATTTTTCAGAGCTACTGTGATAGCAACTATCAGTTCAGAAATCTCAAAATACTCTTTTCAAGCTAGAAAAGAGAAATAAAATAGATTTTATGCCCATTCTTTACTGCTGCTATGTTATAGGAACCATAGACAATTTTGTAATACTTTGTGTTTATTTCCCTCTTTTAGAAAAGGACAGCAAGTTATAGGAAGGGAATACACAAGCACTTTTGGTTGAATTTGCCTTATAGGTTTCCTAAAGCACTTGGGATTATGCAAAGTGCAGGTGAGCTGATGATTGCATCATAAATTTATTCTATAGGAAATTAGTAGGACAAGCATTAGGACCTAAGATGTCATAAGCAACTTGCCACTAAACAAACTCAATCTCCGAAAGTTTTACAGAATGAGCCTCCTATCTATTGCTAATCTTCTGAGAGGAACTTGTTTGTGTTACAAATGGGTTTAATCTGATGTGAAAGTGGCACATACTATAATCGCAGTATTCAAAAGCAAAGCTGTAATTTTGGTTGTTTTCTGGGTGAGAACTGCATCTTTTTTCCACTGTATCACCTGTACGTGGGAGATACCAAAATCACTTCATTTGATTAAAAATTACACAGTGTCATGCAGATTGCTTGCCACTGCTTATTAGTACAGGGAACTTTGCCTTCTCTGTGATGAGTGAAATAAGGTTACAACAGAAATGTATAAAAGCATGGCAGCACTTTGTCTCCTTCTAGACAGGGGTATAAAGAAGGCAAGAGCCTCCTTTGTTTTAAGTTGATCACACTGTCCAGGTAAAGATATTCCTGACTCCTGATAAACACATCTATCTGTGAGGTTATAACTGAAAGTAGAACAAGAGGTGCCTTCTCACGTGTGATGCAAGAGAAAAACCTACCTGGAAAGCCCTGGGTACCGGTGATTGCCCCAGGGGCAAGGCGGGGAAGAATGTCGTCTGCCCGTTGGGGATGCTACTTCATGCTCCCCATCCTGTTGGTTCTCCTGTCATGTCACAAGGTGGCAGTATTTAGTTTCCACGCTTCTGCTTTATCTATGATTGCCGTTATGTTCCCTTTTGCCAAATTACTGCCATCTTCCTTCCTTCCTTCCTTCCTTCCTTCCTTCCTTCCTTCCTTCCTTCCTTCCTTCCTTCCTTCCTTCCTTCCTTCCTTCCTTCCTTCCTTCCTTCCTTCCTTCCTTCCTTCCTTCCTTCCTTCCTTCCTTCCTTCCTTCCTTCCTTCCTTCCTTCCTTCCTTCCTTCCTTCCTTCCTTCCTTCCTTCCTTCCTTTCTTTCTTCCTTCCTTTCTTTCTTTCTTCCTTCCTTTCTTTCTTTCTTTCTTCCTTCCTTTCTTTCTTTCTTTCTTCCTTTCTTCCTTCCTTTCTTCCTTTCTTCCTTCCTTTCTTTCTTTCTTTCTTTCTTCCTTTCTTTCTTTCTTCCTTTCTTTCTTTCTTTCTTTCTTTCTTTCTTTCTTTCTTTCTTTCTTTCTTTCTTTCTTTCTTTCTTTCTTTCTTTCTTTCTTTCTTTCTTTCTTTCTTTCTTTCTTTCTTTCTTTCTTTCTTTCTTTCTTTCTTTCTTTCTTTCTTTCTTTCTTTCTTTCTTTCTTTCTCTTTCTTTCTTTCTTTCTTTCTTTTTCCCCCAGTGGACATTTCCAAGTCATGGTTATGAGCAGTTTGTTCTGTGTTCTGTGGACACTTTGTGCTTAGTACTTGGACTTCAGCATGTCTGATCAGCTATAAATATGTTCTTAGATGTTCTAGATGATAGGTGGACCCTAGCCTGGGTCATTTTTTTTTTTCCTTGTTCTATTTAGTCTTTTCAGGAATATCCCCTTATTCATGAGAGTTTGGACCAGGAGAATGTATCTCCAGGGTCGGTAACCCCGGGGAGCTCCCATCTGTAGTAGAAGTTGACTTAGCATGATAGATGGATCTTTGAAGCTACAAGATGCAAAATATATCTTACATTTAAGCTTCTGTCAGCTTAATAACTGGAATGGTAGAATGCAGTTATGAAATAACCAAAATGCAAGATTGCCAGCAATTTAGAGTTAATAGTAACAGTATAAATTATAAACCGTGGTTTTATTCACTGAAGGCAAAGGAATATGTGGCTTACCTCTGAATTCAATCATCACAAACTTACTGTGAGTTGACTTGATCATGAGCAAAGTGTGAAGTGCAGCCAAATGTTTTGCAAAACAGAGACACATCAATGTTCTTGTATAATGCTGTGATGGTAAATCTCACTGGCAACCTCAGAGACATTTTTGGTCAGAGAAGCTTGGAAAGGGTTGTTACACTGAAATAAGCACTTCAGGTATGCGGAGTTGATCCAGGGAGAACTCTAAAAGTGTATCCTTTCCATTCTCTTATGACACGGAGGAAGTCCAATTGTTCTCTATGCATATGTCATGCTGGAGATGAGGTAGAATCATCAGAGCAGTGGGAATTCTAAAGGAACAGAAAGTGGATGCTATTGACTTAAAGGTGGTATCTAAACCTTTCATTTTAAAATGGTATTATGAAGGAAATAGTTCTTGGTGACTTTTTAGAAGGTTCCATCTTATCTTATTGTTCTTAGGAGCACAATTCAGTTAGTTACCACAAATGTCTGAGACTGACATATTGATGAACTAGCTCAGTATTTAGGGCCTTTTTAGATTATGATGCTGGAAAAATAATTTGTTAATGATGTCCAATTTAGATTAAAAATAACCTCCAGCCAAATCACAGAATCAATGAATCACAGAATCACCGAATCACAGAATCACCAAGGTTGGAAGAGACCTCAAAGATCATCAAGTCCAACCTGTCACCACAGACCTCATGAGAAAACCATGGCACCAAGTGCCATGTTCAATCCCCCTTGAACACCTCCAGGGATGGTGACTTCACCACCTCCCTGGGCAGCCCTTTCCAATGGCTAACGACTCTCTCAGTGAAGAACTTTCTCCTCACCTCAAGTCTAAACTTCCCCTGTTGCAGCTTGAGACTGTGTCCTCTTGTTCTGGTGCTGGTTGCCTGGAAGAAGAGACCAACCCCCACCCGGCTATAACCTCCCTTCAGGTAGTTGTAGAGAGCAATAAGGTCTCCTCTAAGCCTCCTCTTCTCCAGGCTAAACAACCCCATCTCCCTCAACCTCTCCTCACAGGGCTTATGCTGCAGACCTCTCACCAACCTCATTGCCATTCTCTGAACATGTTCAAGTGTCTCAATGTCCTTCTTAAATTGAGGGGCCCAGAACTGGACACAGTACTCAAGGTGTGGCCTAACCAGTGCTGAGTACAGGGGCAGAATGATTTCCCTGCTCCTGCTGGCCACACTATTTCTAATGCAGGCCAGAATGCCATTGGCCTTCTTGGCCACCTGGAGAGAGTAACATATGTTGAGGAAGCTCCTCATTACAGTGATCTTTCTGACAATGAAAATAAATAGGTTTTGTTCACAGGTGATGGTTCCTGTCATCTTGTTGGAAACAAGCAAAGATGGAAGTCTGCAGTATGGAGCCCAACAAGCATATTTGCAGAGGAAAAAGATGGAGAAGGTGAATCCAGTCAGTTTGCAGAGGTAAAAGCTGTCCAGCTAGCTATTGATGTAGTTGAATGTGATAGATGGCCAAAGCTTTATCTCTACACTGAATCATGGATGGTATCCAATGCTTTGTGGGAAAAAGAATGGTTGGCAAAATAAAGGAAAGCCTATTTGGGCTGCAACTCTCTGTCAAGACATTGCTGCTTGCATTGAGTGAATTCCAGTAAAAGTGAGACACATCAACAGTTACATACCTAAGAGTAAAGCTACTGAGGAACAACAACTCAACCATCAGGCAGATCTTGCTTCAAAAGTTTATCATGTAGATACAAACTGTGATCTTGACCTTGACTGGAAACACCAAGATGAACTCTTTCTAGCCCAGTGGGTTCACAATAAATCAGGACATCAAAGCAGAGATGCTACCTACCAGTGGGCTCATGACAGATCAATTGACATTTCCATGGATGCTGTCATGCAAGTCATCCATGACTGACATCTGTGCTGCTATTAAGCAGGCAAAGCAAATCAAACCCTTGTGATATGGTGAATGATGGTTGAAGTAGAAGTATGGTGAAGCGTGGCAGATTGATTACGTCACTCTATCTCATTCTCAATCTGGTAAACAATATGTGCTGACTATGGTAGAGGCAAGCACTTTATGGTTGGAAACTTATTGTGTACCTCATATTACTGCACATAACACCATTCCTAGTCCGGAAAGACAAATCTTGTGGAGGAATCCTGTCTGGATGCATATACTGAGATATGTCCCAAAAAAGGCTAAGATTGCTCACCAGACTTCAGCTGCCCTGGAAGGCTGGGGAATAGTGGAAAGATGCAACAGAAATGTGTAACGGGGAGATGCTACTGGTATTGACTTTCTGGAATGTGCACAGACAAGATTGTTGCTACCCTGGAAAGGGAGGATTTTGAAAAGGATACAATGGATTCACCACCTGGTGTGATAAGCTCCTGATGTGTGTTGTGTGTGTGGACACGTAAAAGGCAAAGGAGGAGGTGGAGACACCCCTCCCCCAACAACAGAACCCTATAAGCACACAGGGAATAGCCAGGAAGATTCCCTGGGGACAATACCTGACGTATACATAAAAAATATTGTGACTAAAAAAATGTATAAAAGACCTGAGAGATACCTGCTCAGGAGAAAGAAGATGATCACATCACATGCTGGAAACATCACGACACAAGACAAACTGAAAAGGACTTGGACTCTGAAAGCTCTCCTTCTTCCCACTTCTGGCCAATGGTAATGCAATCCCTTTCCTGCTCTCTCTCTCCCTCTCTTTTGCTCTCTGCCATCCACTTTATTCTCTCTCTTGCTCTCTGCCATCCACTTTATTCTGTTATTAAATTGCCTTTCTTTGATATTTGGCATTGTTTGTGCCTCTAATTTCATAACACGGAAATGTTCAAAAACAACCAAGTCTCTCTTGCCCTCTGGACTGAGACAGTACTCCAGAGAGAATTGAATCAGACAATGGAACTCATTTCAAAAACAAACTTGTAAAAAAACTGTACCGAAGAGCATGACATCAAGTGTATATACCATGTTCCCTACCATGCACCACCTTCAGGAAAGATTGAACATCACAATTGTTTGCTGAAAACCACTCTGAAATCCATGGGGGGGGGAACTTTGAAAAACTGGGAGAAACATTTAGCACAAGTAACCTGATTGGTAAATAGTAGATGTCTGTAAATCAATCTGGACCTGCACAATCAGATTTGTTACAAAATGTAGAAGGTGATAAAGATCCTGTAATTTGAGAAAAGAATCTGTTAGGGAAAACTGTTTGGGTGTGTTCTCCTTCAGAAGGGGCTAAGCCTATCCAAGGAGTGGTTTGTTCTGAAGTTCCTGGTTATACTTACTGGGTGATGCAAGAGAGTGATGAAATTCAGTGTGTTCCACAGAGAAATCTAATTTTAGCTGAGACAGTTTTAATTCAGAGTGTGTAATACAAGGTTATAGGAGTTTCTGTTTCAGGTACAACATCATGCCCAAAAGAAGAATCCATGAGGAACCTACAGTACACAAGCACAGAACCTGAGACACCTGAGTCACCTGGGAGACCTTGTTTTTTTTTTTTTTTTTTTGGCCTCATCTATGAAGAGACAAACTCTTTTCTTATTTCCTGGTGGTTTGTTTGTTTGTTTTGTTTGTTTATTTTAACTTTTGAATCAACTACATATGAAATAGCCAGCATGGAGGAATAATTGAAAATATGAACTTTACTGCTCATTATTGTAGATATTGGTTCAGGTTAGATGGATAGTATTAGCAAACAATGGAATAATTTAGAAGGGATAGATTGTGGCAGTTTCAGGCTGTGCCTAGGAAAATTTTCCACAGACTGAGTAGAAAAGTGGTAGAATATAAATAAATTAACATCAGTTGGAAAAGGAAAATATTGATAAGGTCTAAATAATCCCATTGGTCTGATCACTAACAAGGTTAGCTATATAAAATAATTTTTTCTCTTTTCAGCTTCTGTGCTCTAGCAGATATTAGCTGGTGCTTCTGCCTAGCTGTTGCTGACCTTGGCTGCATTCTTGTTGCGGCTATGTACTAACAAGTTACTCTCTGCTCTTCTCCCTGTTTCTTTTACCTTGTATAGGGTGGGGGAAGGGAGCAGGGATGGGGAAGCTGTTGGTAACCCCTGGGGTTTCTTGTGTTCTTTATAAATTGTAAATGCATGTAAATATTGTACATATTCATTGCATTCTTTATTTCTAGATTTCAGTGTGCTTGTAAATATAGCTTCATTTGCCTTCAACTGAGCTGGTCTGTCAAATTTTATTTTGGGGGTAATTTTAACCCACCACACTGGAAATGTATTAATCATAGAATTATAGAATTGTTGCACTTGGAAGAGACCTCTAAGATCATTGAGTCCAATCAACCACCTGAGATCACCATGGCCATTAAACTGTGTCCCAAAGTGCTATGTCTATGTGCCTCTTCGACACCTTCAGGGACAGCAACTCCACCTCCCAGAGTGTGACTGTTTTAGGCTGTGCCTTTAAGAAAGGGACAGTTACTGGAACACTCTGGCTGAATGTTTTGGTAGATAAATGAAAACAAAGATAAGTCTAAATGGATTTAATTGGTAAATTGGTAGAATGCAACTTTAAATTTTTAGCTTTAGTTCAGTTTGAATCCCAGTCAGTCTCAGTCTGTCTCTCTGTTTCAGTCCCTCTGAACAGCTGCTGTCTTTCCTCTGTGCTGGACGGAGCTGACCTTGAACTAACTGAGCTAACATATAAGAAACTAATTCTTGCATGCGCTTTGAGCTAACAGAATTTTCTCCTTAATAATTACCCTTTTCTCTCTCTAACCCCTTTTTGGGAAAAAAGGGAGGTAGAGGGAGAGGGGGGTATGGTTGGGGGAGAACCCTCCTGGCTGGAGGAGGGAAAGGTCTTCTGTGTTACATTCTTTGCTGTATATTTCTGTATATATTGTAAATACTGTATATTATATATATATTCACTGCATTTCATCCTGCTTGTAAATATAGCTTTATTCATTTTTGCTTCTCCAACTGAGTTAGCTGTGGTTTCTTTGTGTGTGTGGGAGAACTGAACCTCTCACCACCACACAGGGCAACCTATGCCAATGCCTGACTACCCTTTCAGTAATTTTTTTCTTAATAGCCAATCAAAATTTCCCCTGTCAATATTTCAGTCCATTTAATCTTGTTCTATGACCTGATACTAGGGAGAAAGACCAATCTCTGCCTTGTTACAACTTCCTTTTAGGTAGTTGTAGAGAACAATGAGGTCTCCCCTCAACCTTCTCTTCTTCAGACTGAAGAATACCAGTTCCTTCATCCACTCCTCATAAGATCAGTTCTCCAGGCACTTCACCAGCTTCATAGCTCCAGCAACTCAATGTCTATCTTGTAGAGAGGGGCCCAAAGCTTGTTATAGTTATGCTCATGAAAAAATGGATTAAGGAAAATACGATATTAATAAAAATATTAATAACTATATGATAATATGAAAAATCACCAAAAAATCACTAATAAATTTGGTGTACATCAGGAATATATCTCTACAGTGGGAATGTATAGTATTTAGGCAATATAATAATTTCAACAATTTTAAGCAAACTGGAAAAATAACTGGGAAAGAGAATCCTGAGTGCAATGTGGTGCTCAACCACTTGGGGAGACTCAACAAGAACTGTTAAACAAAGAGGCAATAAACTACTCACAACGAGTTCCACTCAAGTAGAGAGGTTCAGTTACTGTGTGCTAGCCAGCAAGGCTTTTGAGGAGTTCTCATGTACCTTGCATGGCAACAGACTCGTGCTGGTTGTCATGCTGTCTTGATGGGTAGGCTGGCCTCAGCACGATGGTGGGTGGCTCTTGAAGATTCTTCCTAGGATCCACAGTCTGGCCTGGGGTTTTGCAAAGCTCGTAGACAGATAGCCTGTGTCTCTGCCTGGCAAGGCAGGTCTGTCTGCTCCTGGGCTTTTATGATGCATTACTGTAAAGAGCACTTGTGTCTTTCTGGGTAATGGAGGCATGGCATGTATTCTGGGTAGTAAGGTTAAGCAGGGCTTGGCTTCTCAGGGTTGCAAAGCGTTCCCTCCCAGATCTTAAGCAAGACAAAAGGCTCACTTTTTGGGCTAGTATTTATAGATTACCCACAACAATCATGGCCAGTGGCAACAAAGATTAAGAGGTACTTCAATCTATAGAATCAGGTTTTCTCCAAACACAGCCAAAGGCACACAGACCTGGCCCACTTGGACCCCAGGGCGTGTTCAGACAAGCTTGGGCAATGTGGGCAATCTCCTGGAAAACCAGACCTCCTGGCTCCTGCTCCATTGTCTGGTTTGGGGCATATCTGAGGCTTCGTTCCTCCAGGACAGACTGAACACCATATTCAATGTGTGTCCTCACCAGTGCCAAGTACAGGGACATAATCACTTCCTCTATTCATGCTGGCCACAATATTTCTGATACAGGCAATGATGTTGTTGGTCTTCTTGGCCACCTGAGCACACTGCTGGCTTGTGATCAGACGGCTGTCAACCAGCATCTTTTTCTGCTGGGGAACTTTTCAGTCACTCTCCCCCAGCCCTTCAGTGTTGCATGGGGTTGTTTTGACTGAAGAGCAGGACCTGGCACCTAGCCTTATTAAACTTCATGCAGTTGACTTTGGTCCATTGATCCAGCCTGTTCAGATCTCTTTGCAGACCCTTGCTACTCTCAAGCAGATCAACACTCCCACCAAATTTAGTGTCAACTGCAAACTCACTGAGTGTGCACTTGGTTCCCTTATCCATGTCATTGTTAAAGATGTTAAACAGAACTGGTACCAGGACCCTGGGGAACACTAGTTGCTTCTGGCCAACTGAATTTAACTCCATTCACCACAACTGTCAGCTGCTTCTTCACCCAACATAGTGTGTGTCTGTCCAAGCCATGGGCAGTCAGTTTCTCCAGGAGGATGCTGTGGGAAACTGTGTTAAAGGCCTTACTAAAGTTAAGGTAAATATTTACAGCCTATCCCTTGTCCACCAGAGGGTCACCTTGTCATAGGAAGAGATCAGATCTGTCAGACAAGATCTACCCTTCATATACCCATATTGGCTGGTCCAAATCATCATGTTTCCCCATGCATGACATCATTCATGATGATCTGCTGCATTACATTCTTTAGCACTGAGGTCAGACCAACAGGCCTGTAGTTTCCCAGATCCTCCTTCCAGCCTTTTATGTAGATGAGTGTCACATCTGCTAACCTCCAGTCCACCAGGACCTCACCAGTTAGCTATGAGTACTGGACAATGGTGGAGAGTGGCTTGGCAAGCTCTTCTGCCAGCTCCTTTATCACCCTTATGTGGATGTCATCTGGTCCCATTGACTTGTGTACATCTAACTGGTGTAACAGGCCACAAAAAATCTCTCCATGGATAATAGGGGCCTCATTCTCTTCCCCTTCCCTGTCTTCCAGCTTAGGGGATGGGTACCTAAAGAACAATTGCTCTTACTGAGGCAAGAAAAGCATTGCATACTTCACCCATTCCTTCTTCTTTTGTTACTATGTTCCCTCCCATACCCGTTAAAGGATGGAGATTCTTATTATCTCTCCTTTGGCCGTTGATGTATCTATAGAAACACTGTTTATTACCTTTCACAGCAGTAGCCAGATGAAGTTTGAACTGGGCTTTGGGCCTTCTAATTTTCTCCTTACAGTGTCTCACCGTGTCTTCATAGTCCACCTGAGTGGCTTGGCCCCTCTTCCAAAGCTGATAATCTATACTTAGCTATTCCTGAGCTCCATCCAAAGCTCTCTATTTAACCAGGCAGATCTTCTTCCTTGATTGACACAGCTCATCTTTTGGGACCAGGGAAGGTCATGAAGCAGATCACCTCCAGACCATTACACAGCATATGGAGGACAACCAGGGGATCAGGCCCAGTCAGCATGGGTTTAGGAAGGGCAGGTCCTGCCTGACAAACCTGATCTCCTTCTATGACAAGATGACTCAAATATTGGATGAGGGAAAGGCTGTGGATATTGTCTACCTAGACTTCCAAAAAGCCTTTGACACTGTTGTCCACAGCATTCTCATGGATAACCTGGCTGCTTGTGGCTTGGTTGAGCACACGCTCTGCTGGACAAAGCACTGTCTAGACAAAGAGGCCCAAACAGTGGTGGTCAATGGAGTTAAATCCAACTGCTGGCAGGTCACAAGTGGTGTTCCTCAGGGCTCAGTGTTGGGACCACTTCTGTTTAACATCTGTTTTGCTGATCTTGATGAAGATATAGAGTGTGTCATCAATTAGTTTGCAGATGACACAAAGTTAGTTGGGAGCATTGATCTGCATGAGGGTAGGAGGCCCTACAGTGGGACTTGGATAGATTGGATCAATGGGCCAGTGTTAACAGGATGAGCTACAACAAGGCCAAATGCCAGGTCCTGCACTTGGGTCACAACAACCCCAAGCAATGCTACAGGCTTGGGGGAAGTATGGCTGGAAAACTGTCTGGCAAGGACCTGGGGCTTCTAATTGACAAGCAGCTGAATATGAGCCAGAAGTGTGCCCAGGTGGCCAAGAAAGCCAATAACATTCTGGCTTGTATTAGAAGTGCTGTATCCAGTGGGAGTAGGGAGGTGATTGTGCCCTTGTACTCAGCTCTGGTGAGGCCACACCTCAAGTATTGTGTTCACTTTTGCACTCCTCAATACAAGAGAGATGCAAAGGTGCTGGAGTGAGTACAGAGGAGGGCAATGAAGCTAGTGAAGGGCCTGGAGAACAAATCTTATGAAGAGTGACTGAAGGAGCTGGGGCTGTTTAGTTTGAAAAAGAGGAAGCTGAGGGGAGACGTCATCTCTCTCTACAACTACCTGAAAGGATGTTGAGGAGAGGCTGGTGCTGGTCTCTTTTCACAGGTAGTAAGTGATAGAACAAGAGGGAACAGTCTCAAGCTGTGACTAGGTAGTTTTAGACTGGACTGTAGGTGTGGTGGGGTAGGAAGGTTCCCCCACACACACAAAAGAATCCACAGCTAACTCAGCCGGAGAAGCAGATGAAAACTATATTTTACAAGCAGAAATGGAATGCAATGAATATGTACAAAAATATACAATATATACAGAAATATACAGCAATGTATGTAATACAGGAGACCTTTTCCCAACCCCCCTGCGGCCAGGGGGGTTTGGCCTGTCCCTCCCTTCTCCCTCCCTACCTCCCCTTTTTCCCAAAAGGGTCAGAGAGAAAGAGAAAGGAAGGTAATTAAAAAGGGAAAATTTTGTTAAGCTCAAAAAGCGAATGCAAGAGTTAGTTTTCTCTTATCTGGTTAGCAAGAATTGTCCCTGCTAGCAAGCTGTTGCTTCAGAGAGAAAAGCAGGCCAGCCCACAGTACAGGGGGAAGAAGAAAAAAAAAGACTGCCCGACTGAAAGACTAAGCTAGAACTTACAGCCGGATTCTACCAATGAAATTGGTTTAGCATATCTTTGTTTTCATTTATAATCCCAAAACATTCAGCCAGAGTGTTCAGAAAGTGTCCCTTTCTTAAAGGCACAGCCTAAACCGGTCACAGTAGGAAAAATTTTTTCATTGAAAGAGTGGTCAGGCATTGGAATGGACTGCCCAGGGAGGTGGTTGAGTCACCACCCCTGAATGTGTTTAAAGGCCATTTGGATTTTGTGCTTGGGGATGTGGTTTAAGGGTGAACCTTGTAGAGTAGTGCTATTGGTTGGACTTGGTGTTCCCAAGGGTCTTTTCCAACCTGAATGTTTCTGTGATTCTATGAAGCAATTTCTAAATACAAAAACCTTATTATGTATTTATCTGACAAATTCAAATTGGGAGCTGCCCTGAGAAACATGTCAAGAGTAAAGTCATAAAGTTATAGGCTAGGATTCATGATAGCTTGATTTTCTTTGTTCAATGGGATTTTTTTTTCTTTTTGTTTAAGAAAATTTCAAAACAACAACAAAATTCTGTTCAAGACCATGACAATTTACAAATAAAATTACCCAAACCCTTATTTCTGTGGCCTTTTCAGAAGAACTGAAAGGGCTAATGTGTGAAAGGCAGAACTAGACTACAATAAATTTATCAAAAGGCTGAACATAACTCTTCTCCATACTGGCTGGTGTATCATTCCAGACAATTCATGAGATTCACTAACATTAGTCATTAATTCAATAAATCCCTATTGAGAAACATTTTCTAGACAATTCACTGATGTCAAATGTTGATAAAAAAATAACCTTTTTATTTCTTTCTGAAACACAAACCTACGGTGTTAAAATAGTTTCTTGATTTAATCAAGTCTTAAAGCAAGTTGCCTGAAATGTTATTGCATGGGTTTAGGAATTTCAACCACTTGAGAATGAACTAACCCATTTCCTCCTCAATTAACCGGCATGATGCGTGACTGTTCTCTATCCTCAGACAATGTTATGCGTATATGAAAAAACAACAAATCAACATCACCAAGAAAGATCAAGAGACTTTAGTACATATATTTTTACTGGCATAAATTCTTAGTGTTATACTGCTTGTAAACGAAAATCTGGACAAAAAGAATATACATTTCCTGACTTGCAGTTTTCCAGGAAAGTCTCTCTAATGACTCTGCTCTGTTAAATAACACATTTTATTGCCTCTATACAAATATTTAGAAAAATAGAAGAGAGTCAGAAGGGGTAGAGGCTTTCAGGCTTTGTTCCACAAACAATGAATTAAAATCCTTTTTTTGCTTTTTACTCAGTTGGGATGTCTTTAGCTTTTTAATTTGGAACCAAGTACTTCATTCCATGTAACATGATCCACAAGTCTTTGTTTCATTTTCCCAAGTTTAATTCATCCAAATAATGATTAGAATTCTGTAAGGCTGCATTGTAGAATGTGTGCTTATTTACAGCAGTTTTAGCATCCAACAAACCACTTAACTGACATCTTGAGTATTTTTTTGTGTGTGTCTTCCAATAGGTTAATTGTAGCACCTTCATTTAGACTGTTTTATGATCTTTCTTTTTTTTATTATTTTTTATTTGGTTGCTAAATTGTGGACAAATACTCAAGGTCCCCATTAAAAAGTATCTGTAAAGCCCATGCTAGAAAAGCATGAGGCTCTTAATAAGATCTCTCATTTTACAAAGCCTTAGAACCAAAAAATTCATTTTATCTACATTGTTACCTCAGAATGAAGTCAAACAAAACTGACCACAACTGAAGAGGTGGGCTTCATCTTCAATCTTTCTTCTCCCAACAAATCACAGCCAAAATGAAACGGTTTCCTTAACCTTACTGACCGAAATTCCTCTCAGACATCAGACACCAAGGGCAAAGCAGAGGTTCTGATTGATATTTTGAGTATTATAAAACTTCAGGTCTGTGCTTCCACTTATAAAAATAATAAGTCATTAAAGAACATTCAAAATGTCCATATGTTTTCATAATTAAAAAAAAAAGGTCATAAGGTCGTTAGGTAGCGGGAATGAGGAATCGCATGTGTTCGCATTCCCTTCTGTTCCCCTAAAACTTCTACCTCATTCTTTTACTGACATGGTATTTCCCTCTAGTCTAGCAGGCAAACTGCATTTTTCAGATGTACAGGAGAGAATTATGCAGGTCTTGGCATCTCTTGAGAGTCCTGAAAATATACTTTGAAATGGAGTGTCCGAGAAGAATGAACAATATGTGTACCAATTGCAGCCATGTCAAATAATAGCTTTAGCGGTCTTGACTGGCTGTTGTAGTTACAGTTTCTTCTTGAGCTATGAAAGTCTGACAGTTCTTTCTTTATTGCTATATCATAATCATCATAAGCTTTAAGCTTAAGTTTTCTGTGAGCAGCCTCAGAGCTTCCATAGAGCATGAGGAATTTGAGAGGACCCTTCCCCCAAGAAACACCCCTATAAGTTTATTTTCAAAAAAATGAAACGTGTTGAGGCTCATCCAGCTGCCTTTAGAATTTTCCTGCCCTTTGTTATCCTCCCACAACTAAGAACAGAAAAGAACAGTGTGCCAGAACTGGAAAATTTTCTTTGCAAGAACACAGTTATTTCCTAAAATAAAGGGATTCTGTCATTCTCCTTCTTTGCTAGCAATTTTATTTATCTATTTGTTTTCCTTCTGGAGAAACTTGAGCCTTGTTGCTTATTCTTTCACCACGTATTCCTACCTTGTTCCAGCAGCATGCACCTTCATTCAGCTTCTTCACTGAAAGAATAGCCTTTTTGTACAAACTCCAAAGAATTCCAGACTCTATCCTCACAAGAATAGTAAATTAACCAGTTGAAATTAGTACACACTCCAGCAGTCTTCTGCAATAAATTCCCTATGAAACTGTAGAGAGGAGAATCCTTCCACCTTTCACAACTAGTGATCATTGGAGGAAGAGGTTGCTTGCAAGTTGTCTTAGTAAAAGAACACATTAATACCTTCATAAACAGTCATTTCCCAGTTTCTTCCTCGCTCCAGCATGCAAAATAACTATATGTTTAGTTTAAGTTATAGCTTAAAGCAATTCCAAAATTCCAGACCAGGTTTGAATACTTTTCAATTTTGGAATGTAGATATTTTAAAGAAAAGATATGATTTTTTTTTTAAAATAAAAACAAGGAAGTGGCAGTTATAGGAGGATGAGAATACTTATTGAAAATATTTTAATGTTATATATTGAAAAATCGTGTGGGTAGGATAGATCCTTTCCACTTATCTTACAAGGTCAAGACACAAACAGGACAGTTGTTTCTTTCAGGTAGAAAAGTTTCATCCCACAGTTTTGAACTTACTTCTTTGTTACCTGCCTGGTCTCTTAAAGGAGAGCTTAGATTTTGCTAGTTTCAGTTCTTACATTTCCCTTTTCTTATCAATAAAGAAGACTTGATTAACCCTGAACACATTGTACACAAGTATTAAGATACAAAGACCTACAAATACAGTATACCCAATCTTCAGCATTGTCTTTTACAATCTGCTTCAAAGGCATGAATGTTATACCTTTGCCTTTTCCTAAGATGGTTAATGATCACAGAATTGTTTAGTGTCAACATGGTCAAATGCTGATTACACCATGCACTGTAGTTTCTGTATTCCTTCTCTGTAGAGATGACATCCTGCATATTCATGGTTCTGTCCAATGTAAAATTAATTGTAACAGAATAATGCATTTTTACTGATACTAACATACTGATTTCTTGATGCTTTGTTTTTGTTAAGGAAAGGTACTGAGTCTTATTGTTCCTAACCTTGGCCTAATGTTTGATTTTTCTTTCAAATTTCTCCCAACTAAAGCCTCCAAAATTTTTATATCCTCCATAAATTTTGTTAAACCACAATGAAAAATACATATAAAATGAAAAATTGAGAACATAACATGTTTTAACTAGTCTCTCTTGTGACATAATACCTGAATTCCCCCTTTTTTGTTTTTTATAACCTAAAATGAAAATCTCTTTTGTGGTATGATTAATTCTGACCTTCCCTTCAACCATTTAACATGATTACTTAATAATGACAGACTGTTGATTTAACATATAAACCCATGTGAACATGTTCCCTAATCACAAAACAATTAAGCAATCATGATATTCAGTCCTAATTCAGATGTTTTCTGGTAACATTCTCATGCAATGAGCCTTAGATTGATGCTTTTGATCTCAGTTTATCATGGCAGTCATTGTGATCAGTGTTAGGTCTGCTGATTTTCAGTTTCATGGGCACTGCTGTTTGCCCCATCCTCTTGATTCTTGTGCTGTCTTCTGCTGAGATGATTGCACTACTGAGTTGCAAAATTGATGTTTTCAGGTTATGACATGGGTTAGCTTTTCCTTGCTGGTATCACTAAAGCCTGTAGGTCATAAAATATGCATCCCTTTCCTAGACTTTTTCTTTTCCTAGGCAGAACCTCTATGTGATATATCAAAAAGTCCCCTTTCCCTCTCTTTTAAAAAAATACATAATCCTTATCTTAAAGCTATTGTGAATACAAAGAAAATACCAAAGAAACCATTCTATAATATCCTTATATCAAACTCCTAACTTGTGTTAATACCAAAAGTCCCTAAAAAGCTTAAAGAACTATGCTAAAATTAAACCATCAGATCAATGTCTAAAAAAAGAAACAAAAAAGATATTACATTAACTAAAACATGCTTTTTAAAACAAAAACCTATTTACCACAACCCTCACCTATATTACATAGAGCTCTTTAGAAATGCTATGGCTCACACAAAAAAAGAAGGTTTGAACCAGAACGCATAGAATGACTTATTCTACTTAAATTTACCCATTATGGCTTATACTTTATTATTAGTAGTATGTCTATCATAATCAATTACTAATTGTAACAGTATATGATAATTACTGTATGCTTAACATATTTATTATTACTTATTACTTGATATACCTTATTATGATTACTAAATACTTACCATGAGTACTCACTATTCATTATGCTTACTGTTCAAACTTAACTACTAAAAGCATCAAAATGACAAATTTCCAAGTCCCTTACAATCAGAAATAATGCTAAAATCATTATCCATATCAGGTTTGCACTTACTAACTGTTGCATATTTTTCTTAACAAAACTTAGGACTGTAACTTTAAAGCAGAACACAGTTTTTGCAGGCAAGGGAGAGGTAACAGAGAGAGAGAAGGCAGGTGTGGGGGGAGGGGAAGTGTTCAAGAGGGCATTGGATGTGGCACTTGGTGCTATGGTTGAGTAGTCATGAGGTGTTGGGTGACAGGTTGGACTTGATGATCTCTGAGGCCTTTTCCGACCTTATTGATTCTATGATTCTATGACAGGCTCAGCAAAACCACTGAGAGAGGGTAAGAGGGGGAGTGTTGAATGACATTGCCAAATCTGCAGCAGCTCCCTTTCCAGGAAGCTCTCAGAGTTGAACTGTAGGAACTCTCAGTGGCACAGAGGGTCCCAATACAACCATAGGATCAGGCTGCAGCGTCCATCAGAGGCATGGAAAGTCTCCTAAGTTCACTAGAAGATGTAAAATTCTCACCCAGAGATAACAAGAACAGTAAATAGGATTGCAACTCTGGACTTCAGGAAAGCTAACTTTGACCTCTTCATAGACTTACTTGGAGGAATTATATGATGTAGGGCTCTAGAAGGGAGCTGATTAATATACAAACACCACCTCCACCAAGCCCAAGATCAGTACATCCCTATGAATAAGAAATCAAGCAAAGGAAGCTGGAGACCTGCATCAATGAGCAAGTAGCTTCTGGAAAAATTAAAATAGAAGAAAAAAGTCCACAATATATGTAAAAATGGACTGGCCACTTGGGAGAAAGATGGGAATCTTGCCAGAGTATGTAGGGATGCAGTGAGGATGGCTAAGGCCCATTTGGAATTAAATCTGACAAGGGAGGTCAAGGACAAGAAGAAGAGCTTCTTCAAGTCTATTAGTAGCTAAAAATAGGAAAAATGTGAGCCTGCTGCAGAACGAGATGAGTGCCCTTGCGACAGAGGATGCAAAGAAGGTGGAGTTTGATTGTATTCTTTTCTTCAGGAGAAAGGAAGACTTTCTCTTGGTCAATGTGAATCAAGTTAGATATCATTTAGGCGGACTGGACATCTACAAATCCATGGGTTGTGATGGGATGCAACCTGTGAATATTGAGAAAGGTGGCTGTGGGTGCTTCATCATCTTTGAAAGGTCATGGAGAACAGGAGAGGTACCTGAGAACTGGAGGAAAGCCAGTATCACTCCAGTCTTCAAAAAGTGCAAGAATGAGGACCCAGGAAAGTACTGTCCAGTTAGTCTCACCTCCATCATTGGAAAGATGGTGACATAGCTCATTCTGCATGTCATCTAAACATATGGAGGAAAAAGTGACCAACATAGATTCAACAAGGGGAAATCATGCTTGACCAAACTGATAGCCTTCTATGACTGGGTAAACAAGGGATAGCAGTGAATGTTGTCTACCCTGACATCAGCAGGGCTTTTGACACTCTCTTCCACAGCATCCTCACAGGTAAGCTTAGGAAATGTAGGTTAGATTAGTGTACAGTGAGGTGGATTGAGAACTGGCTGAATGACAGTGCCAAGAGTTACACCTTGTCTGACCACTAAACAAAAGACAGACACACTCTATTAAACCCTCTCCCTTTCCAAAGGGGAAGAGAAAATAATTAAGTTATGGACTGGAAAAGAAAACTGAAAGAGCTGCAGTGAAAATAACAACTAAATTAAATATATGGAGATATATACAAAGCCAATATTGAACCCAATTGCCCTGATGTCAGTTATATCACTGTCACCAATGATGCTGTGGGCAGCCACTAGGGAAGTGCCAGACCAGGACTTCACAGCAAACAGAAACCAGATTCAGAAGCTTGATCCTGGAAATGGCTGGATCCCAGAAATGGATTCAAGAACACACGGACTCTGGTCAAAGGCAAAACAGTCCTCACAGAACACTGGCCATTGAAGAAGAGAGCTTGGCTCTAGCGGTCTCTCAACTTTATGCTTGATAGGATGCATATAGAATGGCACACTTTGTTGGTCAGTTTAGGGTCACCAGAACTCTCTCCACCTCCCCTCAAGTATGGCTTTTTACTTACTCTACCCATGGAGTGGTGCACAAGATTTAGCAGTGGTCTTAATCTGCATATCAGTGCTAATGGCTTTCCAGTATAATGATGATCCTTATTCATATGTTCTTAAACTTTTAATCTTTTAATGCATTTTCAGGACACAGATTTAGAATTCTATCATGAAAAGATACACATCCAAGTATTTTCAAGTGTATTACATTTTCTGAAAAAGATTGGCGTAAATATTCTTTGCTATAACAAAATGCAAAGAAAAGAAACAGAGATGTAAATACTAAGACTCAATTGATGGCTCAGGTTTCTGTTGCCTTACAAAAATTCAGGGGAAAATCTTAAATAAAAGTTATATTCTGCATTATTTTTTTCTTCTATTTCTGCCTGGTGATTTGCCTTTCTTCTTCTGTACACCTACCAGGATAAAAAAATTCAAAACATTTATTTTAAAAGTAAATACATCTGATGTTGAGTGGGCAATGAAAAAGTTGTCTAAAACTTTACCACTGCCTAATTTGAGTTCTTTTAAGTCTGATACTTTCTGGTAACACCACTGTCTGAAGCTGGTTACTTGACATGAAAGAATGACAAACAGAATAAATCCATTTATGAGAAGAATGTGACAAGATTAAAACCTAGAACTTGGATTTTACTTTATGTTGGGCTTTGTAGTTTTCTGTTTACAAGAATGTGCTGTTCATGTCAGAGATATATTTTTGTTATCTCTCAATTTTGCCAGGATCTAGACTCATGGAAAAAAAGGTCTGCCAGCAGACTTTAAAGAGGTTTGGTGATATTTAGGAGACAATATGCCAGTGATTTTGTCTATAATATAGAATGGTCAAAGCAGGAGAATGAGGAGAGTTTACTTCACAATTGCAGGTACAAGCTGTTCTCTTCTTCACTGATGAGTTGTTGTCGTCAATACAGTCCACAAGTAGTGGACACAGTAGTAGAGGACACAGTCCTCCTGTGTCTAGAGCAGGACAGCAAACTTAAGAGGCCAAAAAGTACAGTTTGTCTGGGCTAGAATAGAGAACACTAAAGCAAAATATTAGGGCAAGACAAAACAACTTTGAAATTAAGAAGAATTACAGAGGCTAAATATTAAATAATTCTCTCTAAAAGCATAGCCAAGAAATAGAATATGCTACTGAGGAAAGCTGTAAAATCTCCGTCACTGAAAGTTTTTCCAGAGCATCAAAGAAAAGCATTACCTTCAGTGGCCAAGGCACGCTTGTTCCTGCCCTGAGGTGGGTGATGGATTTAGAAAGTTCCTCCCAGGCTTACAATTCTATAAATGTGAATGTGATGGTAAACATTCAAAGTGGGACACAGGATACGTGCAGCTTTCATATTTTCATCCTATATCTGACAAAGATGGAAAATACAGCAGATAAACTCTACAGTGGTTGTGAACTGAAGCTTGTCTTTATTGCAAAAGCAAATGTAAATTAACATGCCTGAATAATCTTTCCAATGCAGCCTCTTTGTAGGGAGAGAAGATTGATAGAGGCCATGATGCAGAACAGTACTAAAGCAGCAGAAGGTGATTTGTTACTGGGGTAATTGCATAAGAAGCTGAAAAGCTACACATGCATCTCTTGTTTGCAATGTTGTAACTTGAGCTACCTTATCCCTCTTTCATTAACAGTTCAGGTGTCAGCAACTCTTTAGTTTAAAGGCTTTTTCACTGAATGGTCATCAATCTCCATATTAAAAGCATCATTTAAGTCAAACTGCAAATGCTTGCAACTAGAAAGACACCTGAACAGGAATAAAATCTGAATTATACTTTGGATAAAAGACTTCAACATTTAGCAGTGCAAATTATACTATGACACAACTAATATCAATATCTGCACGCAGTTATCTGGATAATGTTTACTAGACCTACATTAAAGTGGCAGAAAGGAATTGTGAGCAAAAATGTTGAGAGTTTTAAATCACACACCACTTTCTTAACCTTAATTTGTATTATAAATGTTGTCGAAGGAATACTGGAGACATAAGGTCTATAATGTCCTCTCCATCTGCATTAAAATTTACTTTGTTTCAGTGTCAACTCATTGTTCAAGCAATAATCAAATCTTGTCACCAAACTGTTTTTCATCTGTTCATGGCAGACATATTTTGGATCATCTGGCAGAGTGTTAACAGTACACCAAACACAAGTGCTCAGTGGCAAATCTCTTACCACAGGGAAATAGCCAGTAATTACATTATATCTGTGCTTTTAACTTACAGAGTCATCTTGAAAAAATTCTATAATGTTACTGAAGCTAACACCAAATATGTATGCTTGGCATCCCACAGGCATAGAGGATGGAATATTTTACTTATTTATGCTAGTTTACAACTGAATGTTTTTGGTTTTAAAGTGTTTCTTGATGCTCTGCTTTCTATACATGCAGTGCAACAGCAACCTTTTATTTAAATAACAGATTCTGGTAGCCAGCAATAAGCTGTTACTGATTTTGCAGCCCTATTTTTTCTTGTCTATGTTTGCCAAAATCTTGATTCAACAAGAAGAAATTATAGATGCAGAAAAATTTCATTGAATGTAGAAAAAAAGTACAGAAATGAAAATAATATCCATATCAAAAGAAACTGAGATACAGGAAAACACAAGTGTCTGTAAGAGTTGTCTGCTTTTCCTAGTTTGTGACATGTCCTGGTAATGTATTATTTGTGTGAGTCTTTGTAAGACTGAGAAAGAACTACAAAATGACAGATCTCAGTGAGAGAGAGCGTAACTTAGACACAAATAGATGCAAGTTTTATAAACTAAGCATTAGCAAACTGAATTTATCCAGGACATAAGGACCTCATGATGAATGAGGGCAACAAGGCTGGCGAGAAGCCTTGAGCACAAGCCCTATGAAGAGAGGCTGAGGGAGCTGGGATTGTTTAGCCTGGAGAGAAGGAGGCTCAGGGGCGACCTCACTGCTCTCTACAATTGCCTGAAGGGTGATTGTAGCCAGGAAGGGTTGGCCTTTTCTCTCTAGCAGCCAGCACCAGAACAAGAGGACACAGTCTCAAGCTGCAACAGGGGAAGTTTAGGTTCAAGGTGAGGAGAAAGTTCTTCACTGAGAGAGTCATTCATCATTGGAATGCGCTGCCTGGGGAGGTGGTGGAGTCACCGTCCCTGGAGGTGTTCAAGAGGGGACTGGACACGACACTTGGTGCCATGGTCTAGTCATGAGGTCTGTGGTGACAGGTTGGACTCAATGATCTTTGAGGTCTCTTCCAACCTTGGTGATACTGTGATACTGTGATTTTAAGCAACCATTATTTGCACGGTAAACAGTTTGGAGAAGACAGTTGACAAAGAAAAGACATCAAAACTAGGCAATTCAATAGTGTTTAATCCTTATGTCCTTTTCACACCCATGAAGCAGAAACCCATCAAGTAAAATGGTGTTCATTTTGTTGTGGATTGAATTTTCTCCAATGCACATTTCTGTATCTGCTTTGCAAAGACAACACAAGATGCAGGGGAAACTTCTGTCTTTCAAATACAAAGCGATGTGGATTTCCTAACTTCTACTGTTCTGCTAGTCAGTATGACTTTGAGACCATTCAGCATATCTCCTTATCAGACTGTGGGGTTTGAAGATGCACATTGAGTATTGTCTTGTTTGAAATAAGAAGAAAAATTAGCACTTATGAGAAATCATCAAGTGAAACATGAAAAGATGTTTTGGGCTATATTAGCAGGAAGACATATAAATGTATCTAAGTATCATACATTTTGGTTGATGTCCTATGTGGAACACTATAAGGCAGGCCTGTGGAGTGAAAAATATGGTAGAGCTTGATAACACCTCAGACCTGAAGTGATGGCCAAGAAGGAAGCTGGACAAATAAAATAACCAGAAGACAGAAAGTTACAAAATATTCCTCTCTCTCTTCACTGAGTGCCTCTAATAATGTTTATAGAAGCTGCAGCTTTGTCTCCTCCTTTGTCACAGAAACTATAAAAGGATGTGTCAGGAGTACATTTTAATTTCACATTAAAGTAACTTATAGCCTGATCTAGTGTAGGGTGTCACTGCCCATGGCAGCGGGGTTGGAACTAGATGATCCTTGTGGTCCCTTCCAACCCTGACTGATACTATGATACTATGATAAAGATACATGAGGTAAAATTGATGGCAAAAGTTATATTGCCAAAACCAATTAAGCTTTTTTTTTTTTTTATAAGTAGAAAGTGGAAGACCTGACAATTATCACACCATCATCATTGTTATTTCACTAATCCATTGTATCTCAAATTATCCTGTAAGACCACTTTCACCATCCCTTCCTCAGATTTCTCATAAATATCCCTTAAACCAATTAATACGGAGTAAAACCCATACCAAGGCAATGCTCAGAGAAGTGAGACTTTGATGACTTCTCTCCATCTTTATCTGACTAAAATAATCTGCTATAATCTGGAAAACACAAGCAATAGATGAACTTTGTTATTCAAATGCTGGTAACTTCATAGACATGTATATAGTTGGAGTGGAAGATCAGAGAATGAAAAAAAGCCCTGATAGGCAGGAAGGAGTCAAATAAATTGGCTTGGGGAGACATCATCATAAAGGCCATTGGTAACACATGCAGCAATCTTCTATATCAAGTAAGAAAAATCTGTGACACCAAGTCAAATTTGAGCATTCAACACTGTATCAAAGACTAAGGGAGGTACAAGTGCTTTATGTGGGGTCTGAATAGCTATCCAGGACCTGATGAGTGAAGCAGCAGAAAGAGATTCCTCCCAGTGTAAACCAGCCCAGGCAGGAAGGAAATGTGTGTTTTACCAGTGTATTTGGTTTGGCTGAGCTGGACTTAATTCTCCCGAGAGCATCTTTCTAGTGCTGTGTTTTGCAGTGGATGTTGATAACAGACCAGTGTTTTGGCTACTGCTGAGCCAAGCACCAAGGCTGGGCTTTTCCTCCATTTTCCCCCAGGTGGCAGGCTGAGGGGCAAGATCTTAGAAGGGGACACATCCAGGCCAGCTAACCCAAACTGACTGAAGGCCATATGATGTCAGCTCAGATATAAAATCTAAGTGAAAGAAGGATGTATGCGGACGTTCATTGAAGACGTCTGTACTCCAGAGCAACCACTAAGCATATTGGAGCCCAGTTTCCTGAGAAGTGACTGAACTTCATCTGCTGATAGAAAGTAGTGATTTACATCTTTATTTATTCTAGCCTAAGAGGCTTCCCTTTTCCTAGGTATTCATTACAGCCTTTTTTTGGAGAATATTGACCTACTGGAGAGCAAGCAGACTGGGAGACATTTGGATGCTACAGCCACTCACATAGATATTTTGGTGTCTTAATTTACTTACACTTGTTTGTTAGTGATGTAAGCTAATATTCTGGTTTGTGAACTGGAATTTGCAGCTGAAGCACAGCTAGATTTGCCAGAGCAAATTGTCCATATAATCTTTTAGACTCTGACCCAAAAGGTGTCATAAACACATGCTTATTCTTAGAATGCTCGTGCACTTAAAATGAAACATTGAGACTTCTACACCTAGTGCTGAAATGTCTTATTAATGTTTACTCCAACATTTACAAGAATATTTGAAATTACTGAAAAGCAGAGGAAAGTGATGTACTCTAACATTTCTACATTGGCAGAAGTTTTTCCCAGGTATTCCCCAAAGTCTTGAATTGGGTGCATTTGACAGGAACTTTTCAATTTCCATTAGCATCAGGAATTGCCTGAAGGAGTATTTTACATACTTGTTGGTATCTATGATAAACTGGCAAAAACAGTCAGTATATTTCCATTGAAACAATTTTTGTACTGAAACACTATCTCACTCTGCTTTTTAAAAATCATGGTTTACCAAAAAAATTTGTTTCAACATTCTGAAGAACATCTTTGAGGTATCTTCAACAGAGCTGTAAAATTACTTCACACACAAAAAAAATTGAAAGCAGCTTCTTCCCTCAAAACAAACAAAAAAAAACCCCAACCAAAAACCTGCTAAACAAACAAAAATTGCAACTCCCCCCCCCAAAAAAAAAACCCAAACCAAAACAACTCAAAATCCAAAAGAAAGTTTTCTCATCAGACCTGTTAATTATGTCTAGAATGTTTGTAGCATTATCTTGCATGTTTAAGCTGAAATTTGTCTTCCTGTCTGGATCAGAAAAGTAAAGAAAACCAAACCCAAACCCAAACCCTGACTCTTCTAAAATGACACAGAATACTGCTTCAGAGGCAGTGCAACACTAACTGACCATCTAGATGTTCCAAACTGATTAAGAGCTCCCTCAGTCTTGACAGACATTTGTTGATATTTGAGGACTCTCAGTGAAAAAGCATCCTCCTTCGCCTCCCAGCTTTCTACAGCTTGTCAATCTCAGGTGAAGATAAACATGTTAATTGACTGCCTTGTTAATTTATTAATGAGTAATGACAGAAAGAGTAGTGTTGAATGCTCATAAAATTAGTCTTTCAGTGATGAACTATCCCTGTTTTAAGAGAATACTTTTAACTACCTTTCATTATTAATTTACTCATCATTGTACATTATACTTAAAGATCAACAACATCCAGCAAACTGCTGCATTATTATGGAAGCAAACTTACTGAAGAAGAAAGAATTACATGTACCAGACAACAGTTGGGGCTTTCATCTGTATTGTATTACAAGGAAAAGAGAAACAGCATTAGCATTTGAAAGTCAGATGCAGAATAATTGTATTCAATTAACTAAGGACTTCTTGGGCAACAGCCCAACAGAGAACTGCACATAACAAGACCAGGCAGAATGGAAACAAGTGAACTGGTTCGAATTCTGTATTACCCAAGTGCTATTAAATACAAGTACTGTGCCATGGTTGTTAAATATGCAGCTATTAGGAATAAATAGCTACTCCATTTCCATTAAAAATTACACTTTTTATTCCTTTACAATAATTCTCTATGCCTAACTGAGGCACACAGGTGGTATTTGTCTTTGTAAGAGGTGCTGTGCAACGTACACACACTCTGCTAAACATCTCTTTCCCACACTTTACATTCTATCTTCTTGAAGTGAAGTGAGTTTGCATTCATCATAAGGTGTTCATGCTTCCTTGAAGTGGCAATACAAATCACAGAATTATTGAATTATTGAGGTTGGAATAGACCTCTGAGATCATCAAGTCCAGCCTGTGACCTGACATCACCACATTGACTAGACCGTATCACTAAGTGCCACATCCAATCTTTCCTTAAAGACCTCCAGGGACAGCAAATTTACCACCTTCCTGGGCAGTGTCTAATTACCCTTTCCATAAGGAATTGCTTCCCAGCATCCAACCTACACCTCCCCTCATGAAGCTTCAGGCCCTGTCCTCTTGTCTTGTCTCAAGTTGCCTGGGAGAAGAGCCCAACTGCCACCTTATCACAGCTTCCCTTCAGGAAGTTGTAGAGTGTGATAAAGTCCTCCTTGAGCCTCCTCGAGCCTCCTCTTCTCCAGGCTAAACAACCCCAGTTCCCTCAGCCTCTCCTCATAAGACTTATGCTCTAGTCCCTTCGCCAGTCTTGTTGCTCTCCTCTGGACCCACTCCAGCACCTCAATATCTTTCTTGAAATAAGGGGCCCAAAACTGCACACAGTGCTTGAGATGAGGCCTCACCAGTGCTGTGTACAGGGGCAGAATTTCATCCCTAGTCCTGCTGGCCACACTATTCCTGATACAAGCCAAGAAGCCATTGGCCTACCATGTCACCTGGGCACACAGCTGGCTCACATTCAGCCAGTTGCCAACTAGCACTCCCAGGTCCCTCTCTGCCAGGCTGCTCTCTGGCCACTCAACCCCCAGTCAGTAGTGCTGTGTGGGGTTATTGTGGCCAAAGCATAGGACCCCGCACTTGGCCTTGTTAAACCTTACACTGTTGGCCTCAGCTTGTTGAATCAGCCTGTCAATTCAGGCTGTCCAGGTCTCTATGAAGTGTCTGCTCTGAAGTGTCTTCCTGCCTTCCAGCAGACTGACACTTCCTGCCACACCCCCATCCCCACCCCAGCTTGGTGTCATCTGTGAATTTACTAACAGTAGACTCAATACATTCATTCAAGTCATCAACAAATCTGTTTGTGGGGCTTTGGCCCTGGGTGGCAACCAAATGCCTACCAAAGCCACTCTATCACTCCCCTTCTTACATGTAGAGGGGAGAGGGGAAAATTTAACAAAAGCCAATTATAAGATAGAAGCAGTTTAATAATAATAATAAGCACAAGTGATAGACTGCATAGAAACAAAAGCAGAGAGACATGTTAATCATCAGCAGAATGGTGCTTGGTCTCAGGAAGCAGGGCTCTCTATGCATAATGGTTCCTCTGAAGGATGGATGTCATGGATGAATCTTTCCACACTTCCTTCTTTCACTTTCGTCTTATATTTGATCTGATGTCATATGGCATGCAATACTCCTTTGGCCAATCTGGGTAAGCTGACTCATCTGTGTCCCCTCCCAAGTTCCTGCCCACACTTCAGTGTACTCCCAGGGTGGGGAAATGTGGGGAAAAACACAGCCTGGATGATTCAGCAGTAGCCAAAACACTGATAACATTACAGTACTGCAAAACACAACACTAGAAGGATGTTTTGAGAATTAACACTAGTTCAACCAATCTCAATACAATCTTGAATAGAACTGTGCCCAGTACTGATCCCTGGGGACTGGTCACCAGGTACCAACTGGATGCCACACCATTCACAACCACTCTCTGTGCTTGGTGATCTAGCCAGTTTTTAACCCAATGAAGGATGCACCTTTCCAAGCCATTGGGTACCATCTTTTCCAGGAGGATGCTGTGGGAGACTGTGTCAAAGGACTGTGTTAAAGGCTTTGTTGAAGTCTAGGTAGACCACGTTCTCAGCCCTTCCTTTGTGTACCAGGTGGATCACGTAGTCATAGAATGAGATCAGATTGGTTAGGGAGGACCTAGCAATAAATCTTACTAAAAAGCACATTGCACCACAACCAGGTATTCCAGAAGATGTAATTTACTGGTGTAAGTGAAACAAATAGTGTTAATCTCTGAACCAAGCAACAAACACAGGAAGTGTATTCTCACACACAATATAGAGAGCACACACAGAAAAGTAAAGTACTGTTTCCTAGGTGCTGCCTGACAGTGCCCAATGAAAACAGTTAGTTTTCCCTTTAGAACTACTTTCTACTAAAGATGTGGCTTTCAAAAGAATTGAGATGATACAAAATTCCATATGAATATTGTCTTTAATTTCAGAAGACTTTTGAGGATGCTTAGTCTATTGTCTCTTTAGGTAACATATTATCATGGGCTTGTATGGTTTATTGTTCTGTTTTCTCTGGCAAATGCTGCAAAACATGTGTCTGAATTACTATTGTAGTAGGAGATGAATCTTCCTCTTTAAGAGACCTTTGATTTTTCAAGTGAACTATATTATTAAGTTAGGGTATCTCTTCCCTTTGCAGGATATCCAAAGTGACATCTTTCTTGGATTCGGGTCAAGAGCTTTATCTGAAAAGTTCAGGGCCAGGCAAGTGTGTTTTTTCTGAGGCAGGTAACTGAGCTCACAGAAACCATGCAAAGTCTGCTACCATTGTGACTTATAGCTATCCTTCTGAAGTGGGGAATCTACAGATTTTGATTGCAAGTGACTTATTACTGTCACATGCTAGTCTAAATTGCTATAAATTGGAGGTAACAGCACTAAAGTTAGTGGGGAAGGCAACCACTGTACAGACAGCATGCATCTCTTCCTCAAAGTTAGCTTCAAATGAATGGGAAAAATATGTTTACGAAGTCTCCTGTTTCAGTCCAGATCTACATTAACAGCGTTCCTTTTCTAGTCCAGACCATGGCAGCAATGTTTACAAAATGCATGCCTTGACTTTTGATTAAATACCTTCTAAGCTCAGATTTTGCTTTGTCTTCCCAAATAAACTTTCTAAAGTTAATTTTTACATCTCTTTTGAAGATATCCATTATTGACTAATGAATTATGTGGATTATTTTTCTTTTGCTGTTATTACCCCCAGATATGTGCTTTGCTCCCCAATAAACTAATTTCTGTAAATCCCAAGAACAAGAGTTTGTTCTCCTCAGAAATGCTGCACAGGTCTCTCTCTTTTAGTAGTCACTTTCCATGTCCTCTGTTGTAGTGTGATGGTTTGGCCCATATGCACCAACAAAAAGCACAGGTGAACTCAGCCAGAGAAATGAATGGAAGCTGTATTTTACAAGCAATAATGGAGTGCAATGGATATATAAAAAATATACAGTATTTACAATATTAAACAAAAATTTACAAGACAAGAAACAACACAGAAATCCTCCTCATGAGGAGGATCTCACCTCGGCTTCCCCCCAACCTCTCTCCCCCTCTCCCCTTTCCCTCTAACTAATTTGAAGAAAAGAGAAGAGTAGAAAAAGGGTGTTAGGAGAATTCCAGTTTGCTCAAAGCAGTTGTTAAGAAGTTAGCTGCTTATCTTATCAGTTTCAGTCCAGGGTGTGGTGGAGTAGGAAGGTTCCCCCCCACACACAGAAGAATTCCACAGCTAACTCAGCCGGAGAAGCAGATGAAAGCTGTATTTTACAAGCAGATATGGAATGCAGTGAATATGTACAAAAATATACAATATTTACAATATATACAGAAATATACAGCAAAGTATGTAATACAGGAAACCTTTCCCCAACCCCCCCGCCTCGGCCAGGGGGGTTCGGCCTGTCCCTCCCTTCTCCCTCCCTACCTCCCCTTTTTCCCAAAAGGGTTAGAGAGAAAGAGAAAGGAAGGTAATTAAAAGGGGAAAACTTTGTTAAAGCTCAAAGCGAATGCAAAAAGTTAGTTTTCTTATCTGGTTAGAAGGAATCGTAGAGAGAAACGAGCCAGCTCCCAGCACAGGGGGAAGAAGAAGACGACTGCTGACTGACTCCCCGACTGAAAGACTAAACAAAAAAAACTACAACCGGGTCCCACCAATGAAATTGAATTAGCATATCATTGTTTTCATTCTAATATCAAAACATTCGCCCAGAGTATTCAGAAAGTGTCCCTTTCTTAAAGGCACAGCCTAAACCGGTCACAATCCACCCCTGCTAAACAATTTCATTGGCTGTTCATACTGTCCATCCAATCCAAAACAACATCCACAGTTTGTAAGTAAAGTTCATAGTCCATTCCGGCTATCCTCAGGTGTAGATGATTCAGAAGTCCAAGAAAGAAGAAAAATGGAAAACAGTTTGTCTCTTCGCAGACGAAGGGAAAAGGGAAAACAGGAAAACAGGGAAACAGGGACTCTCAGTTGACTCAGGGCTCTCAGGGTTCTCAGGGTTCGTGCACCGTGGATTCCTCAGGGATTCTTCCTTTGGGCGCGATGTAGCTGTACAACACTCTGAATTTAAACTCTTTCAGCTAAAGTCAAATTTCTTTGTGGAATACACTGAATTTCACCATTTTCTTGCATTACCCAATAAGTGTGACCCGGACCTTCAGCTGAAACCACCCCTCGGACAGGTTTAGCCTCTCCTGAGGGAGAAAATACCCAAACAGTTTTACCTAACAGATTCTTTTCTTTAACAACAGGAACTCTATCACCTTCTACTTTTTGTAGCAGATCTGAGTGTGCAGGTCCAGCTCGGTTCACTGAACCTCTACTATTTACCAGCCAGGTTGCTTGTGCTAAATGTTTTTCCCAGTTTTTCAAAGATCCACCCCCCATGGCTTTAAGAGTGGTCTTCAACAAACCGTTGTAGCATTCAATCTTCCCTGCAGCTGGTGCATAGTAGGAGATGTGGAATATCCACTCAATGCCGTGCTCTTTGGCCCAACTCTTTACAAGGTTGTTTTTGAAATGAGTTCCATTGTCTGACTCAATCCTCTCTGGAGTTCCGTGTCTCCACAGGATTTGTCTCTCCAGACCAAGAATGGTGTTGCGTGCAGTTGCATGTGGAACTGGATAAGTTTCCAACCATCCAGTGTTCGCCTCTACCATAGTAAGCACATACTGCTTACCAGAACGAGAACGTGGTAGAGTGATGTAGTCAACTTGCCAAGCTTCACCATACTTGTACTTGGACCATCTGTCACCATACCATAAGGGCTTAAGTCGTTTTGCCTGCTTAATAGCAGCACAAATGTCACAGTCATGGATGACTTGTGTGATAGCATCCATGGAAATGTCTATGGATCTGTCACGAGCCCACTGGTAGGTTGCATCTCTGCCTTGATGTCCTGACGAATCGTGAGCCCACCGAGCTAAGAACATCTCACCTCGGTGTTTCCAGTCGAGATCAAGATCAGAGTCCATGTCTACTGGAGAAACTCTTGCAGCTAGATCTGCTTGATGGTTGTGTTGCTGTTCCTCAGTAGCTTTGCTCTTAGGAATGTGAGCATCGATGTGTCTCACCTTCACTGGAATTCTCTCGATTCGATCAGCAATGTCCTGCCACAGGTCAGCTGCCCAAATGGGCTTTCCTCTTCTCTGCCAACCACTCTTTTTCCAGTTCTTTAGCCAACCCCACAGAGCATTGGCTACCATCCATGAGTCGGTGTAGAGATAAAGCTTTGGCCATCTCTCACGCTCAGCTACGTCGAGAGCTAGCTGGACAGCTTTTACCTCTGCGAACTGACTGGATTCTCCTTCTCCATCCTTCTGCAACTCGGCGTGTTGGACTCCACACTGCAGACTTCCACCTTCGCTTGTTCCCGACAAGACGACAGGAACCGTCTGTGAACAAAGCATATTTCTTTTCGTCATCAGATAGGTCATTGTAAGGAGGAGCTTCCTCAGCACGAGTTACTGTCTCCTCTGGAGGTTTAGTACAGTTGGTACCTTCAGGCCAACTTGAGATCACCTCCACCAGACCAGGTCTTTCAAGATTTCCCATTCGAGCTCTCTGTGTTATCAGAGCCATCCACTTAGACCAGGTGGAATCTGTTGCATGATGTGGTGTGGAACCTTTGCCTTTGAACATCCAATTCAAAACTGGTAATCTGGGAGAGAAGTTGTGATTCAGTTCCAATTACTTCAGAAGCTGCTTTTACTCCTTCATAGGCAGCTAGAATCTCTTTCTCTGTTGGAGTATAGTTAGCCTCTGAACCTCTGTAACCTCGACTCCAGAAACCAAGAGGTCGTCCACGTGTCTCACCTGGAGCTCTTTGCCACAAGCACCAGGTTGGACCATTGTCACTTGCAGCCGTGTACAAAATGTTCTTAATGTCTGGACCATCTCGGACAGGTCCCAGACCCATTGCTTGCACTACCTCTTGCTTTATCTGGTCAAAGGCTGCTTGTTGTTCAGGTCCCCAGTGGAAATGGTTTCTCTTTCGAGTCACATCATACAGAGGTTTCACAATCTGACTGTATCCAGGAATGTGCAGTCTCCAAAATCCCACTATCCCCAAGAAACGTAGAGTTTCTTGCTTGTTCATGGGATTTGCCATGGTAGAGACTCTATTTACCACATCCACTGGAATGTGTCGGCGTCCATCCTGCCACCGCACTCCCAGAAACTGGATCTCTCTGGTAGGTCCTTTCACCTTGTCTCGCTTGATGGCAAAACCTGCATTCAGAAGAATGTCAATGATTTTGTTACCTTTCTCGAAGACTTCCTCAGCAGTTTTACCCCAGACAATGATGTCATCGATGAACTGGATGTGTTCTGGAGCACCACCTTCCTCCAGAGCATCGTGGACAGATGCTTGAGCTGTGGATCCAGCCCATTGGCAACCTGTTGAAAGTGTACTGGATTCCTCTCCAGGTGAAAGCAAAATGAGGCCTGCATTCCTCTGCTATGGGAATAGAGAAGAAGGCATTAGCAATGTCTATGGTAGCATACCATTTGGCCTCTTTGGATTCCAGCTCATACTGCAGTTCCATCATGTCTGGTACTGCTGCACTCATAGGTGGAGTTACTTCATTCAGGGCTCGGTAGTCGACTGTTAGACGCCAGTCTCCATTCGGCTTTCGCACAGGCCACACTGGACTGTTGAAAGGTGAATGAGTTTTGCTGATGACTTTCTGACTCTCCAACTGACGAATCAGATTCTGAATGGGCAACAAAGAGTCACGGTTGGTTCTGTATTGTCTGTGATGCACAGTCTGAGAAGCAACTGGCAATTTAATGTCCTGAATCTTGTGTTGTCCCACAACTGCAGGTTCATCAGAAAGCTCAGGTCTAACAGACAGCTTCAGCTTTTGTCCATCAGTTTCTACAGATGCTACTCCAAAAGCCCATTTGTAACCTCTAGGGTCTTTGAAACGCCCTTCTCTCAGAAAATCAATTCCCAGAATACAAGGTGCGTCAGGTCCGGTCACAACCGTATGCTTCCTCCACTGTTTACCAGTTAAACTTATATCAACCTCCACCTTAGTTAACTCTTGAGATCCACCAGTGACTCCCAGAATAGTTATAGCTTCTGATCCCTGATAATTTGATGGCATTATGGTGCACTGAGCCCCTGTGTCAACCAAGGCCCTGTACTTCTGAAATTGTGAAGTGCCAGGCCACTGGATGTACACATCCCAATAGATTCTGTTATCTCTGTTACCCCTCTCCTCCCCCTGGCGGGAGGCAGGGCACCCCTAATTATGGGGAACATGCCCACATGTGCAATGAGCACATGGTGCAGTGTTAGAACTGGAGCCACTGTTGGAGCTATTAGAGTTGTCCTGGGGAACTGTAGAAGTAACAGCTACCCTTCTGGTATTGCTACCTCGGGTTCTGCCACTTTGCAGTTCCCTCAGTCTCCTGAAAAGATTAGCAGTTGGTTGACCATCCCATCTGTTCATGTTCTCACCAAACTGATCACGCAGAGTTATCCAGATACTCGCACGTGATTGCCTTGGTGGTCTGTTTTGGTTGGACCTGTTTTGGAATGACCTGTTTTGGAATGACCTGTTTTGGAATGACATCCTTGGAGGACGTCTATTCCTCACAGAGGAAACCTGTATCCATCTGGAGGAAGAATTGGAATTATCTCCTTGTGCCAATTGGGAGATGCTATTTTTAAATTCATCCTTCAGCTCTTTCATGCAATTCTCAATTTTTCCAGACAGAGTTTCAATGGCTGAAACCAAAGAAACACGTGTCATGCTATCCTCCAGTTGTCTCATTTGATCAGTGAATTGGCCAACCGTAGGAGAAGCACCACCATAATTTCTTGCCACAATTCTGCTTGCCAGAATATTTGCATAATTAGGAGGAGCAAGTTTGATGAGCTTCTTAGCAAGACCAGTTCCTACAGGAATTTCATCAGGATTCAGAGTCTCATGGTTACCATAGAGTACCTCTCTAACAGCAAATTCTCTCAGACGCTTGATTCCCTCATCTATGGTAGTCCAGGGTTTGGCATTCCATGGAAGATCATCTCGGGAAGGATATCTCATGAGAGTTGCCATTAAAAGGCGTATCCACAGAGTAACCTTACCAAGAGTCCTGCCTAGATGTCTATCTATTCCATTATCCTTTGAGAGAGTTCCTAGTTGGGCTGCTGACTTGTCTCCAACTACCAGAGCTGGAGCACCTGTATCATAGCATCTACCAAGCCAAGCTAGGATTGGCTCCTTATCTGCTCTGATGTAATCTTTACGCACATCCCTCAATTCCTCCCTGGGTGACGAACAGCTCTCAATGTCATCTGACTCCTCCTCCTCTGCCTCATCTTCCTGAAGTTCTTGTCCCAATAATCTTACTGTCACTCTCCTAAGAATCTGCTTAAGGTCAGGAGTACCACCTTTAGTTGTTCTGCTATCAGCAATTTGCCCTGCATCTCCATCCAGTGATGATCTCAATAACTCAGCTATATCTTTAAGACAAACCTTTTCCTCCATCTCAGCAGGGTCTCTTTGAGCAGAAGTTCCCTCACCAGGATCCTGCTGCTCTTCCCCATCAGCATCTGGATCAGCTTTGCCCTTTTTTCCTCTCGTACTTAAAACAGCTACCTGCTTAACTGGAGCTGTGTTTGGATTTACAGCTGGCTTAATAGAAGCTGACAGGTTTTGAGACGAATCAGCTGCTGCGGAGGACACTTCCGGTCCTGCCGAAGAAGAAGGAGGAAATGGCTTTGCCCCATTAATGGCTGCCGAGGGCGTGGAAGCCATGTTAGGAGCTGCCGCTGCCGCTGGCTGATTGCCAGAGCCACCAACAGCACCGTTCAGAGCAGCCTTTCCGATGGACTTTTTAGCCTTGTCGTTAACTGATACAGATTCTGCATTCTCCTCATCACTAGATACTTCCGGGGTAGAGCTAGAGCTGCGCTTTCTGCGTTTCGATCTACGCTTAATTACAAAGCACGCTTTCGACACCTTTTTTCTCCCGATACAGAGCATATAACAAGTACGCAATCACCATCACCAGCAGCAGATTTAAACACATCACATAAATCACCTTTGGATCCCAGCCATCACTTAAAACAACCTTTTCGCCTACCGGGATCTTAAACTCCTTTATCTCTATGGGCAGAGTGCTGGAGGTCACATTCCCATATCTGTTAAGCCAGAAGAATCCCAGGCACCGGTCGTAAAGAAGCTGAATCTTATACTTAAACCATAAATACAATCTATACATCAAGTATCTGCCTAAGCGATCGAAAATCAATCCCATGAAGTACTTGTAGACCAGTACCGAACAAACTGAAACAGGGTTAGCATGCATGCATTCTGGTCAAGAAACAGAAGACACACTGAGAACAAAATGTAAGATTGTTAAACTACATCCCACTTATCTACCAATGAAATTAGTTTAGAATTATCTTCCTTTTGTTTTCCTTTTTACAGCCACACATTCAGATAGAGAATTCTGCAGCTATCCTTTCTTAAAGGCACAGCCTAAACCATCACAGCCACCTTTGGACAACTGAAGCTATCTGCAATCACATCACTGGGCACACTGTGTCTCAAACTTCTTATATATTAGTCCCCTGTAGTGACCAATTTTTCTTTATTTTATGCTACTGCTGAGTAAATGGAGGAGTGTATGTGCTTATTTTTTAAATTCTTAATGTGCCAGGGGTCTTAGTGATTAGCATTTTACTGTTAACAAATCACATAACTATTGTAACTTATTGTAGCTTTATTACTATTTATTTGTTTGTATAACATCTTGTATATTATGTTGATATTCAACTTCAAACGTAAACAAGCTGCACTGCAGAAGCTTATGTGTTTGTCAGGTAAGATAAATTAATGATAATAGTCATATTATTTTATGATTTTTAGTGGGACTAGAAAATTACATGTTAAAACAATACCTTAAACAAGAGAAACCCAATATTCTCCTGTGAGTGATTCCAGAGCAATCATTACCATTTCCATAAAGCTGAACTGGTGTAATTGATACATTTGATTCAGCTTTCTGCTGCCACTTTATGCTATTGGAGTTCCACTAGTTTCATTGTTTCTATTGGGTTATAAAACTGGAGTAATATGGCCAAAAACTGAGCCTGTTACAGCCGCATAACAACTAATTATACCATTCTTTTTCATAGCAGAAGTTTGATTTGGTTAATATAGACAGTCTAAAGGTAGTGAATCAATACATATACCCAGTATTATCTTTACATTAAACTAGTAAAAGAAATATGTCTGTTTGGCATTTATGGCAGTTGGTGAGTAACTGGGAAAGGGAAGAATGTGCACTGGAGTAGAGCTATGGTAAACTTACAGCTAGTTTTTTTTTCTCTTATGATGCATAAGAATATGTAACTGCTTGCTCTCATGGCTTTCAGCAAGATAGTGGCATTTCATGTATGCCTCATACTCGTGCTGTGAGCTATACTTGTGAAGACATATTATCCACTGTGCCGTACTCACAAACACTGAGAACAATTTAGAGCGCAATCACAGAGTCATGGTATTCCTAAGATCTTCTACTACTCTGTACCTACATAATTCTCTAGGCAGATGTTAATCTGACCTTATATTTCAAATACAAGTATTTGAATTTTCCTTTTTCTTTGGTAAGATATGGAAAAAAAGTATTACTGAGTAACTGGATATTAGTCCATTTTATTTTACCTGTTAGACTGTCTGTGGGCACCAGAATAGAATAGAATAGAATAGAATAGAATAGAATAGAATAGAATAGAATAGAATAACAGACCAGATTGGAAGACACCTTCAAGATCATCACGTCCAACCTATCAACCAATCCAACCCACCTAAATAACTAGACCATGGCACCAAGCACCCCATCAAGTCTCCTCCTGAACACCTCCAGTGATGGTGACTCCACAACCTCCCTGGGCAGCCCATTCCAATGGGCAATCACTCTCTCTGTATAGAATTTCTTCCTAACATCTTGCCTAAACCTGCCCTGGCACAGCCTGAGACTGTGTCCTCTTGTTCTGGTGTGTAGTGGGTTGAGGCAGCCCCCTCCCCACCACAGGCAAAATAACGACTCTGACAAACGGATTGCAAAAGTGATGGAAAAGTTTAAATAGAAAAGGGTGAATGTGCACAAAAGAACCAGAAACGGTGACAGAAGAAACCCGAAAACAGACCCGAAAGCATCACATCCCCACCTGAGGGTGGGCCCAAGACCCCCAGGGCTCGTTCTTCCCCCCACACTGCTAGGCTAGTCTCGGCTGGCCACGCCCGAGACTGCCCATCCCCCCTGGCCTTGGGCCTACCCAGGCCCAAGGCCGGGAGACATCTCCCCAGTTACTGGGTGCTGGCGAGGGAAGAAAGAGAAAGAGGCGGACCCCACGCTAGATTTTATAGCAGTGCAGGGGATTGTGGTAGGAGATACCTGGTTTCCTGTGTCCACCCACTGGGCTGGACTTCTGGACACAGGAAGTACACCACGCTGCAGAGGGCACCCAGCCCAAACCACCACATGGTGCTGGCTGCCTGGGAGAAGAGACCAACATCTGCCTGTCTACAACCTCCCTTCAGGTAGTTGTAGAGAGCAATAAGGTCACCCCTGAGTCTCCTCTTCTCCAGGCTAAGCAACACCAGCTCACTCAGTCTCTCCTCATAGGGCTTGTGTTCCAAACCCCTCACCAATTTCATTGCCCTTCTCTGGACATGCTCCAGCAAGTTAACATCCTTCCTAAACTGAGGGGCCCAGAACTGGACACAGGACTCAAGGTGTGGCCTAACCAGTGCAGTGTACAGGGGCAGAATGACCTCCCTGCTCCTGCTGGCCACACTGTTCCTGATGCAGGCCAGGATGCCATTGGCCCTCTTGGCTGCCTGGGTACACTGCAGGTTCATGTTCAGTCTACCATCGACCAGTATCCCTAGGTCCCTCTCTGCCTGGCCGCTCTCCAGCCACTCTGACCCCAGCCTGTAGCACTGCCTGGGGTTGCTGTGGCCAATGTGCAGAACCCGGCACTTGGATGTGTTAAATCTCATGCTGTTGGATTCTGTCCATCTGTCCAGCCTGTTGAGGTCCCTCTGCAAAGCCCCTCTCCCTCCAGCAGATCAACTCCTGCCCCCAGCTTCGTGTCGTCCACAAATTTACTGATGATGGACTCAATGCCCTCATCCAGATCATCAATAACGATGTTGAAGAGCATGGGGCTCAGCACTGATCTTTGGGGCACACCACTAGTGACTGGCCGCCAGGTGGATGTGGTACCAAAGCATCCAGATTTATCAGAGTGAGTTGCTACTGTTGACTCTATAGCAAACCAGAAGGTCTGTGAATGAAGAGAAATGCAAACTCTGCAGTATTGAACAGCTATCAATGTGTGAAGGTGGGCAGTTTGCTCTGAGCCTGGATTTAAAATACATTACAATACAATAAACCAGTTTGGAAGAGACCTTCAAGATCATCGCGTCCAACCCATCAAACAACTAGATCATGTCACCAAGCACCCCATCAAGTCTCCTCCTGAACACTTCCAATGACGGTGATTCCACCACATCCCCAGGCAGCCCATTCCAATGGGGAATCACTCTCTCTGTATAGCACTTCCTCCTAACATCCAATCTAAACCTCCCCTAGCTCAGTTTGAGACTGTGTCCTCTTGTTCTGGTGCTGGCTGCCTGGGAGAAGAGACCAACCTCTGCCTGGCTACAACGTCCCTTCAGGTAGTTGTAGAGAGCAATAAGGTCTCTACAACTTGAGTGGTCTGTTACCTCACTTGAATGGTCTGTTACCATCAGCCATCTTTCTAGGACAGCTATGGTTGTGCTGGACATGGCACATGAAACAAAGTGACCTGGAGCGTAAGCATGTCTTTTCCACCTAGAAGAAACAGAGAATGTAGCTTTTATGAGCCAGATATGAAAAAGTCATGAATAGCATGAACTGCTGAGGTACATTAATCTCAAATGGAAAATATTTTTAATTGTTCTGATTAAAGGGGATAAAGGTCTTCAAAATGTCTATTATCTTCTCCCTCTTTGTGTAGCTTAGTGTTTCATTTCACATTGTGAAGGCAATGAAAAACTCTCAAAGTGATCTCTGAGGATAACAAGAGGGAAATATTCTAAAATGGACCAGTAGAAGTAAGGAATTCAGCATAAACATATCTTGTGTGCAATTTTCATTATTATTTTTGTTGTTAAAAAATATTTGTAACCTAATTCAGAGGATTTTAAATTCCAAATCAATGGTTCTGGTGCATTATTTAGTTAGAATACTGACTTCTAGTTTCAATTGTGCAGGAAAGGACAAAAGCCAAAGGACTTTGATAATTCAGCAGTCAACAGCTTATTCAGTGTGTGATGACAGAAGGAAATATCATGGTGTTAAGGTAAGAGTAATGGGTTGGGTTTTTTGCAGGGAAATCCACAGCTTTTAAGCAGTTCATGATCCCACAGACATTACAGATTCAAAGTGGTCAGAATCAGAACCACATCTTTCTGTTTTCACAGCCTTATCTCTTGTGCAAGGTCAGGTAACGCAGGTAGATAATGAAGACACATATCTGAAGTGCTAGACTTTGGAACCTCATTATACTTACGTTATTGATACAGTCTATAAAAGCAGGGTTTTTTCTTTCTAAAATATAAAATATATTTGTAATTGTTATCAGAGTAGAAGGAAGCATCATAAATCTATTTCTTCCCCAATAACACTACATTATTAAATAGAAATGAAACTTCAGTATGATTGTATCAGACAGGGGAAGAGTCTGGCCTCTTCTATCACGGAAGCAAAGTTGTCAGTATTGTCAATATGTATTTTTTAAGCAGCTACAGACACTGAAGTATCCTCTAGAATCGACTGCAAAGCTCAGATACCTGTGTCATTTTTAAAGCTGAGTAGGATTTTTATTCATTTGGACAGCATAGGATGCAGGGAAAGTGAACAGGTAAGGACAGCACAGAATGTATTGTGTTCAAGTTAATCCCTTCAAACTAGTCTATTCCTGTAGCTTGTCTGTCATACCTTGTTGGAACAATTACATGTCAGAATAGGACACATAAGAGGCTGGCTTGAAAAGCAAGATATATGGTATTATTTGCATTCATATTTTAAATTTCCAAATTTAATTTTCATTTTGCAGCAGATCCTTGTACTAGTTAATTGCTTTGGAGAAATTGCCTGAACAGCAAACAGAATCTTTTACTCTTGAATTCACATCTAATCTTTTGGTATATTGGCAAATGTTTAAACTTGGGATCTGATGTACAACTAAGACATTTGGATGTGAGAAGGGAGATTTCCCCTAATCCTGCAGGTAGGGCAGTTCTGATTTTAGAGCTGGGTATGACATGCCACACCTCTGCCTTCTGTTTCACTGAAATGGATACTTAGAGTATATACCACTTTGCCTAGTAGCCTTCTACGGACTACAGCCCTGATACCTGAACAATTTCACACCTAACTGAAACGATCCTTGTAACATCATAATGACTAAAGATTCAGAACATGATACTGTCAGGTTTGCATAAGTGTGATTCCATGGATTCTTCTGGAGATGTTCTTAATCTATCCTGGTAGGAGGAAATTGTGAGATTTTCCCCCTCTTTTGTTCATTCAATGAAAGCAAATATTTGAATTCAGAGAGATTTCTAATAGCCAGTATTCTGTAGACCTGCATGGTCTATGAGTTTTTGCATAGCTTGTCTCTTACAAAGGTATAATATAAAGAGCTGTATCATCTACATCTGAGTTTCATGACAATTACATGTAAAATTTTATAGCAAATTGCACTTCTTTTACTTTCTAAAATGTTCTTATTAAGATTAAGAATCACTTTTGTGTCCTTCCACTTAAACTTTCTCTGTCTGCAATTTGTTTTGCTAAATAACTATGTTGCTCTTTTCTGGCTTCTTCCATCCATTTCTGTCTGACTTCAATACTTCATAAACCACATTGCTTCTCTGTTGGAAAATTTTCTTTCCAGAGCTATGACTCCACATTATCACACCTGTTTCTCTGTTAACATTCTTTTATGCCTTCCTCTTCTCCTGACTACCTTTATTCACAGTCTATCCCATGATTTTTATCCTTTATCAGCTCTTGTTTTGTGAACACTTCCTGTGAAGCACTTAGCAATGTTTAAGTAATTAATTATGCAGAACTGGAATAATTTGATAGATCATAACTGAGGTTCCTATTATCTTCCATTAGAAGGATGAAAGTATCAGGAAAAAATATTAGTTTGTCTGTACAGTTAACTAAATGTTAATGAAGAAAATAAAAACGCAGAACCCGTACGTGTTTTCATGGAGGTTATACCAAAAGGCAAGGTGTTTGAAAACATGTGTTTTCAGATAGAACCTGTTGTTAGCTTCTTAGTAGCTAGCACACATCTGCACTAACTCCTATGAGCTTGCTAGACTTTAAACAAATGACAGGGAGAGCAGTCACAACCAAAGCAGCTGGGATTGTGCACCACTGCATGACATCAGAAACAGGCCTCTAAGAAGACAGAGCAGGGTCAGCCAAGATAGTGAGAATGCAATGTATTTCATTTTCTGTTATTAATTGTAAGACGGTTTACTACACAAAAACACTGCTACATCACCTGAAAGCTTCCCTGATATGCTGAGCTATGAATAGTTTTTCAAGTACTTGAAACTTCACAGGACAAGAGATTGAAAGATCCCTTTTAACAGAGGGGAGAGCTTTGCAGCACCCTATGCTCTAAAGGTCAGCAGTAGATGCTGTGTCTAGGGTGCTTCGGGGCTTTCCCAGTTCTTTCAATTTTCAATAACAGATGTAAAAATAAATACACTACTTCTTGCTCAAGCCAACTTCTGAGAATGTAAAACAAGTGGGAAGTAATAGAGCGATTTCAGGCCTTAACAGGGTACCCAGAAAGATAATCATGTACTCTCTATAATCCTCAGCAAGAAGTGGAGCCATGACTGCACTGACTTTCCCTACCCAAGCAATCTTTTCCCTGTTTTACTCATTCAATGCAATATCCCATGAATGGCAGTAAAATTAAATTAGTCATTATGTTCTTCAGATAAGTTTATGAGGCTTGGGAAACATTCTCTCCATTATTAATATAACAGGCCTGTGATGCCACTTGGCAGGCAAAATGTTACGCAACCTTTAAAGCTCTGATACAGCAAAGCCTCAAAAGCAAATAGATTTAAGCTTTCCTCGAAGTTTTATGAAGGCCAGAGAGCTTTAACACTTAGAGACATTGAACTGGGAAAGATTTCCTCACATTTCACCCTACCATTTTGGGCAACAAAGTCATACAAAATCATGGAGTTATCAAGCTCCTTATGTATAAATATTTGGACTGGTTTGAGTGGTGAGAAAAATCTAACTAGGTTAGTTATCTCTATGGTAAAGAAATACACTAATATCAAGTAGTAACTTCTAAATATAATTATATATTCAGAGTACATGACATTGGATAATGAATTTGTAAATTAAGTATGGAACTCTATGTATATTTTGGATTTGCAAGAGTGTGACTGAACTGTAAAATCAGGGTTTGTTGGGGTAGGGACATAGTGTGTAAATGTTCATCAATCACACTTATCATCTTCCTTCTTTATACCTAACTTCTCATTCTAAAACGCAACATTTTAAATGAAAACTCAGAAAACCAGACCAGATTACAAATAGTTACTTCAACAGCATTAATACGCTATTCTAAGCAACCCAACTGGCTGATCCTTTCCTCTAGCATTTCAGATAAATGTAAAAAATGTCTCCTCCGTTCAAAATGCTATACATGATTTTTGTATTATGCTTGTATTGAGGAAGACATAGATAAGAACCCCTTTAAGACTTCAAGGGTATAAAAGCAATTTTCAAACCTGGCACGCCATACAACCTCTGTAGATGGAAAAGTCAGGGGTGCAGACTGCACTGTGGTGATGCTGGAAACAGAGTCTGGTGGTTTTCGTTGAGTAGATTACTATAATAGTGTTTTAGCTCCTCTGGATAAAATCTTAGTGACATAATTAAATACAAATACTTTAAAATAAGATTTCTGACTGTTCTATGTTTCAGTATTTTTGACCAATTTTATTAAAACCCTGGATCTGATGCAAAATTCCCTGTCAGCTTTTATTAATTAACTAGTTCAATGTTTACCTTACATTAGATCCCAGGTAGACATAAAGGTCTCCTTGTGCAGGGAAGGATATTATTTGCCCTGCCATAGGGAAATGCTGCCTGTGAAGTGTAATAAGAAAATGTGAGGTTTGTCAACAAAATGGAGGGACCTCCATTGCAGAGGGACCTCGATCGACTGGACAGATGGGCGGAGTCCAATGGGATGGCATTCAACAAATCCAAGTGCCAGGTGCTGCACTTTGGCCACAACAACCCCATGCAGAGCTACAGGCTGGGGTCAGAGTGGCTGGAGAGCTCCCAAACAGAGAGGGACCTGGGGGTGCTAATTGACAGCCACCTGAACATGAACCAGCAGTGTGCCCAGGTGGCCAAGAAGGCCAATAGCATCCAGGCCTGCATTAGGAATGGTGTGGACAACAGGAGCAGGGAAGTCATTGTGCCCCTGTACTCTGCTTTGGTTAGGCCACACCTTGAGTACTGTGTCCAGTTCTGGGCCCCTCAGTTTAAGAAGGACATCGAGACACTTGAACGTGTCCAGAGGAGGGCAACAAGGCTGGTGAGAGGCCTTGAGCACAAGCCCTATGAGGAGAGGCTGAGGGAGCTGGGGTTGTTTAGCCTGGAGAAGAGGAGGCTCAGGGGCGACCTCATTGCAGTCTACAACTACCTGAAAGGTGGTTGTAGCCAGGAAGGGGTTGGCCTCTTCTCCCTAGCAACCAGCACCAGAACAAGGGGACACAGTCTCAAGCTGCGCCAGGGGAAGTTTAGGCTGGAGGTGAGGAGAAAGTTCTTCACCGAGAGAGTGATTCACCATTGGAATGGGCTGCCTGGGGAGGTGGTGGAGTCTCCATCCCTGGAGGTGTTCAAGAGGGGACTGGATGTGGCACTTGGTGTCATGGTCTAGTCGTGAAGTCTGTGGTGACAGGTTGGACTCGATGATCTTCGAGGTCTCTTCCAACCTTAGTCATACTTACACATACTACATATGTGTAGTGGGTTGAGGCAGCCCCCTCCCCACCACAGGCAAAATAACGACTCTGACAAACGGATTGCAAAAGTGATGGAAAAGTTTAAATAGAAAAGGGTGAATGTGCACAAAAGAACCAGAAACAGTGACAGAAGAAACCCCAAAACAGACCCAGATACATCCCATCCCCATCTGAGGGTGGGCCCAAGATCCCCAAGGCTCGTTCTTCCCCCCGCCACTGCTAGGCTAGTCTCAGCTGGCCAGGCCTGAGACCGCCCATCCCCCTGGCCTTGGGCCTACCCAGGCCCAAGGCCGGGAGACGTCTCCCCCAGTTACTGGGTGTTGGCGAGGGAAGAAAGAGAAAGAGGCGGACCCCACACAAGATCTTATAGCAGTGCAGGGGATTGTGGTAGGAGATACCTGGTTTTCTGTGTCCACCCACTGGGCTGGACTTCTGGACACAGGAAGTACACCATGCAGCAGAGGGCACCCAGCCCAAACCACCACACTGTGATACTGTGATATGGTGCTAGGGATAAAAATCAATAATTCTAATACAATTCTAACAATGGTGCAATTGGAGAGCCCCAAGTTGTCTGAATTTTAAGACCATATAAATACAGAAAACAATAACCTCAGATGTTGTTCAAGCTGCCCTTCACTGAAACTTGGCCAGAATTGCTCAGAATTTGGAGTGTTTTTATCCATGAAATATGTTCTGCATTAGTATGGCAGGATGAGAGAAAGTTCTTCCCCCCACACACAAAGAAACAGCAGCTAACTCAGTTGGAGGAGCAAATGAATATAAGTTGTATTTACATGCAGAAATGGAATGCAATGAATATTTATACAATATACAGTATTTACAATATATACAGAAATATACAGCAATGAATGTAATACAGAAGACCTCCAGCCAGAGAAGGGTTCCCCCTCCTATACCCCTCTCCTTCCCTGCCTCCCTTTTTTCCCAAAAAGGGCTAGAGAGAGAGAGAAAGGCAATTAAAGAGAAAATTCTGTTAGCTCAAAGCGTGTGCAAGAATTAGTTTTCTTATCTGGTTAGCTTTGTTAATTCAAGGTCGACTCCATCCAGCAGCTGTTGCTTCAGAGAGAGAGAAACAGACAGGCTGACAGGAATAGAGGGAACAGACTGAACTGACTCAAACTGAACTGAAACTTGAAAGTTGCATTCTACCAATCTACCAATGAAATTAGTTTAGAATATCTGAATGTTTTGAAAACATTCAGCCAGAGTGTTCCAGCAACTGTCCCTTTGTTAAAGGCACAGCCTAAACCGGTCACAACTAAAAAATCAGAAAGACTTTCTGCCGCGTCCTGTCTTGTTCTCCCGTTGCTAGGTACTGAGAAGTTTGGTCTGTTCTTCTGATTCCAATAGAACATTCACCTACTTGGTAGTTTATGCTTATTTTATATAATAAAGAAGCTTCTCCTTGGTAAATACAATTCAAATAACAGCAGAATCAATGCTCAGAAACAGTGAATATGGAATAGTTATTGTAAAATCTAGAAAAAGCCCTTTGAACAAAATTTCTAGAAGGTTTGAAAGATAAGGGACCTAGAATAAGAAAAAATTTTTTTCCAGAAAAGATGAAAATTTCCTCTCCTTTTTTTTTATTCTGGGATAGGATTGTAAATTTGGATCAGATTAGTTCATAGAGCAGAGTCTTTCATATTGATTAAAAGAGAGAGACAGTCTTCAGTCCTTCATTCCTCCATCTTTATCCTTTCTCTGTTTAATCTGATGGGATTACTGGGTATTATGTAATTTTTTGTTCTAGTTTGTTCTACTGCCTATGGATCTCTTTCTAAGTGCAATATTATCACGTTCTTCTCTACCACAGTGTCAATTTCAATACAGATTTACAGAAAGCTTGCAGTAGTTGAATTTTATCAGTTCCATGATCTATCATTACAAGAACTTTGTTTCTGTCTCTTATAGTAGAAGAGATACATCTACACAAATATCTAAAACGAAAAGAGTATTCTAAGGAGAAGGCATCATTCTCTTAGTCTGCCAGTATAATCCTTGACATTATAAACACAATAGAGAATTATAAAGAATTCCTCTGTATTCACTCCCATCACTGCACAGTACATCAAAGCAGCATGTTCCAAACTTCATTGAATGGAATAGTGTAATAGAACAACATATAGATCTGACTGGCACTTGTTCTACATAATTAAAAAGTTTGAAACTCAGTGTCTCTGCATTAAATCTTTGTGAAAATTTGACTATGACTATGTCATAATTCAATAGATAACTCACCTGGAAAATGATCAGCAGCCCACAGAGAGAATCATACCTAGAATTCTAATCTTGACCTGTTTTGAAACATTCAGACATATATTCACACACAGATTCCATTAATTTTACTTTCAAACACATACACCTCACAATAAAATCTGCCCAGACAGCAAAGCTGAGTCTCTAATTCACATAACATGAAAGTCGATATCAATTTTGTCTGGAAAGAAGGACAAAACAAGCTTAAACTGTAATCCCATATTCTAGTAAAAGGGTGCTTAAATCTAAATCTAGAAAAAATCTGATGGTGTGAAACACAGACCCAAGGAAAGGAAATGCTAAGTCAATATTCAGAGGATTTGATTGCATACATGCCTTCAGTTTCAGCAAGCCTGAAATAGAAGCGGATCTCAATTTCAGCCATCATCTAATGGTACAAAATAATTCAGCACAGCAGTCTTCAATTCTAATCTAATTCTCATATGAGAATTTTAAGTTGAAATAAACTTTCTTAGGGCCTCTTCCAGGAGTCCCGGAAGGAAAGTCTTTGTAGCATAGTCCTTGCTATTAAATAAATTTCCTGATAATGTTTCAAAATGGTACTTCAAAGCATCAAAGAACTCATGATACTTGTTATTTACAATTTGACTAAACAGATGTTGCAAAATACATATAGTGTCTTATCACTGGTTTAGCTGTTCTTCAGACTGCCTTATATGATAGAATCATAGAATCATAGAATCAATAAGGTTGGAAAAGACATCAGAGATCATCAGGTCCAACCTGTCACCCAACACCTCATGACTACTAAACCATGGCACCAAGTGCCACGCGCAACACCCTCTTGAACACCTCCAGGGATGGTGACTCCAGCACTTCGCTGGGCACCCCATTCCAAAGGCTAACAGCTCTCTCTGTCCTCACCTTGAGCCTAAACTTCCCCACTGAGACTGTGTCTCCTTGTTCTGGGGCTGGTTGCCTGGGAGAAGAGACCAGCTCCCTCCTGGCTACAACCTCCCTTCAGGTAGTTGTAGACAGCAATAAGGTCTCCTCTGAGCCTCCTCTTCTCCAGGCTAAACAATCCCAGCTCCCTCAGCCTCTCCTCATAGGGCTTGTGCTCTTCTCTGGACACATTCAAGAGTCTCAATATCCTTCTTAAACTGAGGGGCCCAGAACTAGACACAGAATTCAAGGTGCGGCCTAACCAATGCTGAGTACAGGGGCACAATGACTTCCCTGCTCCTGCTGGCCACACTATTCTTGATGCAGGCCAGGATGCCATTGGCCTTCTTGGCCACCTGGGAACACTGCAGGCTCATGTTCAGCCGGCTGTCCATCAGTACCCCCAGGTCCCTTTCTGTTTGGCTGCTATCCAGCCACTCCAACCCCAGCCTGTAGCGCTGCATGGGGCTGTTGTGGCCAAAGTGCAGCACCCGACACTTGGACATCTGTTCTCTGACAGTTGGTTTATTTGATTTCCTGTGCTGGAACTACAAATGGATGGAAAGTCTAGTCATGATAAAGTATGCAGAGTCATGATTACTGTTTAGAAGGTTTCCCCCCACACACAGAAGAATTCCACAGCTAACTCAGCCGGAGAAGCAGATGAAAGCTGTATTTTACAAGCAGATATGGAATGCAATGAATATGTACAAAAATATACAATATTTACAATATATACAGAAATATACAGCAAAGTATGTAATACAGGAAACCTTTCCCCAACCCCCCCCCCCCCCTGCGGCCAGGGGGTTCGGGCCTGCCCCTCCCTTCTCCCTCCCTACCTCCCCTTTTTCCCAAAAGGGTTAGAGAGAGAGAGAAAGGAAGGTAATTAAAAGGGGAAAACTTTGTTAAAGCTCAAAGCGAATGCAAAAAGTTAGTTTTCTTATCTGGTTAGAGAGGAATCGTAGAGAGAAACGAGCCAGCTCACAGCACAGGGGAAGAAGAAGAAGACGACTGCCTGACTGACTCCCCCGACTGAAAGACTAAACAAAAACAATTGCAACTGGGTCTCACCAATGAAATTGAATTAGCATATCTCTTGTTTTCATTCTAATATCAAAAACATTCGCCCAGAGTGTTCAGAAAGTGTCCCTTTCTTAAAGGCACAGCCTAAACCGGTCACAATCCACCCCTGCTAAACAATTTCATTGGCTGTTCATACTGTCCATCCAATCTAAAACAATATCCACAGTTTGTAAGTAAAGTTCATAGTCCATTCCGGCTATCCTCAGGTGTAGATGATTCAGAAGTCCAAGAAACAAGAAAAATGGAAAACAGTTTGTCTCTTCGCAGACGAAGCGAAGAAAAGGGAAAACAGGGAAACAGGGAAACAGGGACTCTCAGTTGACTCAGGGCTCTCAGGGCTCTCAGGGTTCGTGCACCGTGGATTCCTCATGGATTCTTCCTTTGGGCGCGATGTAGCTGTACAACACTCTGAATTTAAACTCTTTCAGCTAAAGTCAAATTTCTTTGTGGAATACACTGAATTTCACCATTCTCTTTCATTACCCAATAAGTGTGACCCGGACCTTCAGCTGAAACCACCCCTTGGATAGGTTTAGCCTCTCCTGAGGGAGAAAATACCCAAACAGTTTTACCTAACAGATTCTTTTCTTTAACAACTGGAACTCTATCACCTTCTACTTTCTGTAGCAGATCTGAGTGTGCAGGTCCAGCTCGGTTCACTGAACCTCTACTATTTACCAGCCAGGTTGCTTGTGCTAAATGCTTTTCCCAGTTTTTCAAAGATCCACCCCCATGGCTTTAAGAGTGGTCTTCAACAAACCGTTGTAGCGTTCAATCTTCCCTGCAGCTGGTGCATAGTAGGGAATGTGGAATATCCACTCGATGCCGTGCTCTTTGGCCCAACTCTTTACAAGGTTGTTTTTGAAGTGAGTTCCGTTGTCTGACTCAATCCTCTCTGGAGTTCCGTGTCTCCACAGGATTTGTCTCTCCAGACCAAGAATGGTGTTGCGTGCAGTTGCATGTGGCACTGGATAAGTTTCCAACCATCCAGTGTTCGCCTCTACCATAGTAAGCACATACTGCTTACCAGAACGAGAACGTGGTAGAGTGATGTAGTCAACTTGCCAAGCTTCCCCATACTTGTACTTGGACCATCTGTCACCATACCATAAGGGCTTAAGTCGTTTTGCCTGCTTAATAGCAGCACAAATGTCACAGTCATGGATGACTTGTGTGATAGCATCCATGGAAATGTCTATGGATCTGTCACGAGCCCACTGGTATGTTGCATCTCTGCCTTGATGTCCTGACGAATCGTGAGCCCACCGAGCTAAGAATATCTCACCTCGGTGTTTCCAGTCGAGATCAAGATCAGAGTCCATGTCTACTGGAGAAACTCTTGCAGCTAGATCTGCTTGATGGTTGTGTTGCTGTTCCTCAGTAGCTTTGCTCTTAGGAATGTGAGCATCAATGTGTCTCACCTTCACTGGAATTCTCTCGATTCGATCAGCAATGTCCTGCCACAGGTCAGCCGCCCAAATGGGCCTTCCCTTCCTCTGCCAACCGCTCTTTTTCCAGTTCTTTAGCCAACCCCACAGAGCATTGGCTACCATCCATGAGTCGGTGTAGAGATAAAGCTTTGGCCATCTCTCACATTCAGCTACGTCGAGAGCTAGCTGGACAGCTTTTACCTCTGCGAACTGACTGGATTCTCCTTCTCCATCCTTTGCTTCTGGAACTCGGCGTGTTGGACTCCACACTGCAGACTTCCACCTTCGCTTGTTCCCGACAAGACGACAGGAACCGTCTGTGAACAAAGCATATTTCTTTTCATCATCAGATAGGTCATTGTAAGGAGGAGCTTCCTCGGCACGAGTTACTCTCTCCTCTGGAGGTTTGGTACAGTTGGTACCTTCAGGCCAACTTGAGATCACCTCCACCAGACCAGGTCTTTCAAGATTTCCCATTCGAGCTCTCTGTGTTATCAGAGCCATCCACTTAGACCAGGTGGAATCTGTTGCATGATGTGGTGTGGAACCTTTGCCTTTGAACATCCAATTCAAAACTGGTAATCTGGGAGCTAGGAGGAGTTGTGATTCAGTTCCAATTACTTCAGAAGCTGCTTTCACTCCTTCATAGGCAGCTAGAATCTCTTTCTCTGTTGGAGTATAATTAGCCTCTGAACCTCTGTAACCTCGACTCCAGAAACCAAGAGGTCGTCCACGTGTCTCACCTGGAGCTCTTTGCCACAAGCACCAGGTTGGACCATTGTCACTTGCAGCCGTGTACAAAATGTTCTTAATGTCTGGACCATCTCGGACAGGTCCTAGACCCATTGCTTGCACTACCTCTTGCTTTATCTGGTCAAAGGCTGCTTGTTGTTCAGGTCCCCAGTGGAAATGGTTTCTCTTTCGAGTCACATCATACAGGGGTTTCACAATCTGACTGTATCCAGGGATGTACAGTCTCCAAAATCCCACTATCCCCAAGAAACGTAGAGTTTCTTGCTTGTTCATGGGATTTGCCATGGTAGAGACTCTGTTTACCACATCCACTGGAATGTGTCGGCGTCCATCCTGCCACCGCACTCCCAGAAACTGGATCTCTCTGGTAGGTCCTTTCACCTTGTCTTGCTTGATGGCGAAACCTGCATTCAGAAGAATGTCAATGATTTTGTTACCTTTCTCGAAGACTTCCTCAGCAGTTTTACCCCAGACGATGATGTCATCGATGAACTGGATGTGTTCTGGAGCACCACCTTCCTCCAGAGCATCGTGGATCACTGCATGACAGATGCTTGAGCTGTGGATCCAGCCCATTGGCAACCTGTTGAAAGTGTACTGGATTCCTCTCCAGGTGAAAGCAAACTGAGGCCTGCATTCCTCTGCTATGGGAATAGAGAAGAAAGCATTAGCAATGTCTATGGTAGCATACCATTTGGCCTCTTTGGATTCCAGCTCATACTGCAGTTCCATCATGTCTGGTACTGCTGCACTCATAGGTGGAGTTACTTCATTCAGGGCTCGATAGTCGACTGTCAGACGCCAGTCTCCATTCGGCTTTCTCACAGGCCACACTGGACTGTTGAAAGGTGAATGAGTTTTGCTGATGACTTTCTGACTCTCCAACTGACGAATCAGATTCTGAATGGGCAACAAAGAGTCACGGTTGGTTCTGTATTGTCTGTGATGCACAGTCTGAGAAGCAACCGGCAATTTAATGTCCTGAATCTTGTGTTGTCCCACAACTGCAGATTCATCAGAAAGCTCAGGTCTAACAGACAACTTCAGCTTTTGTCCATCAGTTTCTACAGATGCTACTCCAAAAGCCCATTTGTAACCTCTAGGGTCTTTGAAACGCCCTTCTCTCAGAAAATCAATTCCCAGAATACAAGGTGCGTCAGGTCCGGTCACAACTGTATGCTTTCTCCACTGTTTACCAGTTAAACTTATATCAACCTCCACCTTAGTTAACTCTTGAGATCCACCAGTGACTCCCAGAATAGTTATAGCTTCTGATCCCTGATAATTTGATGGCATTATGGTGCACTGAGCCCCTGTGTCAACCAAGGCCCTGTACTTCTGAAATTGTGAAGTGCCAGGCCACTGGATGTACACATCCCAATAGATTCTGTTATCTCTGTTACCCCTCTCCTCCCCCTGGCGGGAGGCAGGGCACCCCTAATTATGGGGAACATGCCCACATGTGCAATGAGCACATGGTGCAGTGTTAGAACTGGAGCCACTGTTGGAGCTATTAGAGTTGTCCTGGGGAACTGTAGAAGTAACAGCTACCCTTCTGGTATTGCTACCTCGGGTTCTGCCACTTTGCAGTTCCCTCAGTCTCCTGAAAAGATTAGCAGTTGGTTGACCATCCCATCTGTTCATGTTCTCACCAAACTGATCACGCAGAGTTATCCAGATACTCGCACGTGATTGCCTTGGTGGTCTGTTTTGGTTGGACCTGTTTTGGAATGACCTGTTTTGGAATGACCTGTTTTGGAATGACATCCTTGGAGGACGTCTATTCCTCACAGAGGAAACCTGTATCCATCTGGAGGAAGAATTGGAATTATCTCCTTGTGCCAATTGGGAGATGGTATTTTTAATTTCATCCTTCAGCTCTTTCATGTAATTCTTCATTTCACCAGACAGAGTTTCAATGGCTGAAACCAAAGAAACACGTGTCATGCTATCCTCCAATTGTCTCATTTGATCAGTGAATTGGCCAACCGTAGGAGAAGCACCACCATAATTTCTTGCCACAATTCTGCTTGCCAGAATATTTGCATAATTAGGAGGAGCAAGTTTGATGAGCTTTTTAGCAAGACCAGTTCCTACAGGAATTTCATCAGGATTCAGAGTCTCATGGTTACCATAGAGTACCTCTCTAACAGCAAATTCTCTCAGACGCTTGATTCCCTCATCTATGGTAGTCCAGGGTTTAGCATTCCATGGAAGATCATCCCGGGAAGGATACCTCATGAGAGTTGCCATTAAAAGGCGAATCCACAGAGTAACCTTACCGAGAGTCCTGCCTAGATGTCTATCTATTCCATTATCCTTTGAGAGAGTTCCTAGTTGGGCTGCTGACTTGTCTCCAACTACCAGAGCTGGAGCACCTGTATCATAGCATCTACCAAGCCAAGCTAGGATTGGCTCCTTATCTGCTCTGATGTAATCTTTACGCACATTCCTCAATTCTTCCCTGGGTGACGAACAGCTTTCAATGTCATCTGACTCCTCCTCCTCTGCCTCATCTTCCTGAAGTTCTTGTCCCAATAATCTTACTGTCACTCTCCTAAGAATCTGCTTAAGGTCAGGAGTGCCACCTTTAGTTGTTCTGCTATCAGCAATTTGCCCTGCATCTCCATCCAGTGATGATCTCAATAACTCAGCTATATCTTTAAGACAAACCTTTTCCTCCATCTCAGCAGGGTCTCTTTGAGCAGAAGTTCCCTCACCAGGATCCTGCTGCTCTCCCCCATCAGCATCTGGATCAGCTTTGCCCTTTTTTCCTCTCGTACTTAAAACAGCTACCTGCTTAACTGGAGCTGTGTTTGGATTTACAGCTGGCTTAATAGAAGCTGACAGGTTTTGAGACGAATCAGCTGCTGTGGAGGACACTTCCGGTCCTGCCGAAGAAGAAGGAGGAAATGGATTTGCCTTATTAATGGCTGCCGAGGGCGTGGAAGCCATGTTAGGAGCTGCCGCTGCCGCTGGCTGATTGCCAGAGCCACCAACAGCACCGTTCAGAGCAGCCTTTCCGATGGACTTTTTAGCCTTGTCGTTAACTGATACAGATTCTGCATTTTCCTCATCACTAGATACTTCTGGGGTAGAGTTAGAGCTGCGCTTTCTGCGTTTCGATCTACGCTTAATTACAAAGCACGCTTTAGACACTTTTTTCTCCCGATACAGAGCATATAACAAGTATGCAATCACCATCACCAGCAGCAGATTTAAACACATCACATAAATCACCTTTGGATCCCAGCCATCACTTAAAACAACCTTTTCGCCTACCGGGATCTTAAACTCCTTTATCTCTATGGGCAGAGTGCTGGAGGTCACATTCCCGTATCTGTTAAGCCAGAAGAATCCCAGGCACCGGTCGTAAAGAAGCTGAATCTTATACTTAAACCATAAATACAATCTATACATCAAGTATCTGCCTAAGCGATCGAAAATCATTCCCATGAAGTACTTGTAGACCAGTACCGAACAAACTGAAAAGACCAAACGTTCCAAAAGCCAAAACACTTTCATGTTTGCAACTCCGACTCGAGCAGGCAATAAATCAAGCAACCTTTTCGCCCAGCTTCTGGACAGCAATTATCCACAAGCCCCACGTTGGGCGCCAATTAAAAATATGTGGTGGAGTAGGAAGGTTTCCCCCCCCACACACAGAAGAATTCCACAGCTAACTCAGCCGGAGAAGCAGATGAAAGCTGTATTTTACAAGCAGATATGGAATGCAATGAATATGTACAAAAATATACAATATTTACAATATATACAGAAATATACAGCAAAGTATGTAATACAGGAAACCTTTCCCCAACCCCCCCCTGCGGCCAGGGGGTTCGGCCTGTCCCTCCCTTCTCCCTCCCTACCTCCCCTTTTTCCCAAAAGGGTTAGAGAGAGAGAGAAAGGAAGGTAATTAAAAGGGGAAAACTTTGTTAAAGCTCAAAGCGAATGCAAAAAGTTAGTTTTCTTATCTGGTTAGAGAGGAATCGTAGAGAGAAACGAGCCAGCTCACAGCACAGGGGGAAGAAGAAGAAGACGACTGCCTGACTGACTCCCCCCGACTGAAAGACTAAACAAAAACAATTGCAACTGGGTCTCACCAATGAAATTGAATTAGCATATCTCTTGTTTTCATTCTAATATCAAAAACATTCGCCCAGAGTGTTCAGAAAGTGTCCCTTTCTTAAAGGCACAGCCTAAACCGGTCACAACTGGTTTAGCTGTTCTTCAGACTGCCTTATATGATAGAATCATAGAATCATAGAATCAATAAGGTTGGAAAAGACATCAGAGATCATCAGGTCCAACCTGTCACCCAACACCTCATGACTACTAAACCATGGCACCAAGTGCCACGCGCAACACCCTCTTGAACACCTCCAGGGATGGTGACTCCAGCACTTCGCTGGGCACCCCATTCCAAAGGCTAACAGCTCTCTCTGTCCTCACCTTGAGCCTAAACTTCCCCACTGAGACTGTGTCTCCTTGTTCTGGGGCTGGTTGCCTGGGAGAAGAGACCAGCTCCCTCCTGGCTACAACCTCCCTTCAGGTAGTTGTAGACAGCAATAAGGTCTCCTCTGAGCCTCCTCTTCTCCAGGCTAAACAATCCCAGCTCCCTCAGCCTCTCCTCATAGGGCTTGTGCTCTTCTCTGGACACATTCAAGAGTCTCAATATCCTTCTTAAACTGAGGGGCCCAGAACTGGACACAGAATTCAAGGTGTGGCCTAACCAATGCTGAGTACAGGGGCACAATGACTTCCCTGCTCCTGCTGGCCACACTATTCTTGATGCAGGCCAGGATGCCATTGGCCTTCTTGGCCACCTGGGAACACTGCAGGCTCATGTTCAGCCGGCTGTCCATCAGTACCCCCAGGTCCCTTTCTGTTTGGCTGCTCTCCAGCCACTCCAACCCCAGCCTGTAGCGCTGCATGGGGCTGTTGTGGCCAAAGTGCAGCACCCGACACTTGGACATCTGTTCTCTGACAGTCGGTTTATTTGATTTCCTGTGCTGGAACTACAAATGGATGGAAAGTCTAGTCATGATAAAGTATGCAGAGTCATGATTACTGTTTAGTGAGATGTTAATTACCATTTCTGTGTATCTATGCTCTGAATATTCATGTTTACTGAGCAATCCAGTGGGCATAGATATGTGCTCTAGGAGATGGCAAGTCTTCCATTTGTGGGTGCACTTGAAGAAGAACTTCAGTTGTTTGTAACACACCTGGAAGACAAAGGTAGATCAGTGTAACCAAATGAAGTAAAGTCTTCAGCCTTAGGAAATAGTCACTTCCTTTACAACAAAAATCTCTTCACATGATTAAAGAACTGAAGCCTGATTCCCTAAATGTGACTCCTATTAGATTCCAAACTGTAATAAGTATGTCCCAGGCTTCAGGAACTTTTACATCTAGTATTGAAATACAGGACAGATCAGGATAGAAAATACAGTTCTCTTTGTTTGTTACTATGCATGCTATACATTATGCTTCAGTGAAGACATGTTTCTGAGCAATCCTGTCTTAGCTATTGCATGCTGGGATGTGTGAAAAATATCTGCAAGTGACTGGATATTTTCAGCTGGGAGCATCTTTCTAGTATCCAAGACCAGGTTATTTGAAGCCAGGAAGTAGCAGAAGAACTAGCCCAAATTCCCTAAAGGGAAGAGAGAGGAGTGCAAGAGACTAAAAGCTTGTCTCTCCTGATGTGACTCAACAAAGATAAAATCAAGGACCGAGGCCACCTTCGGGAATATGCATAAGACAAGATAATCTCCACCCATCAAGTACCCCGGAAAGGGAGGATGGTGAGACAATTGATTCACCACCTGGACCCTGATTTCCTGATGGACAATACTTGGACACATACCTAAGGACTAAAAACTGTATAAGAGACTTGAGCAACTACTGGCTCAGTAGAAGAAAAATGGAGAACCAAAAACACAGAAGGAAAACACCGATGAAGAAAAACACAGGAGAAGGACAATACCGCTGAGAAGGAAAGCACGAGAGAAGGAAAAGCCTGGGACAATGCTGCTCCGAAGAAAAGAGGCCATGGAGCTTGGAAGAAGCAGACTGAACCCTCTCTCTGTGTCCTATGTTCCGCCTGCTGCAACTCGTGGAGCTGAAGTTGTTGCTCAGAGGACCACATCTCTTCTACAGCCAAAGCTTTAGCACCCCTTCTCTGCATTTCCTGCAGCACTTTACCTCCACAGACTCAAACTGTCTTGGGGGGGTTGAGGTGTGTGGTAGTATAATTCCTTTCCTCCTCTCTCTCTCTCTCACTCTCTATTCTCTCTCTCTCTCCCTTTCTGATATGTCCACTTTATTTATGTAATAAATAGTCTAGCTGTTGATATTTTGGCCTCATTTGTGCCTCTCATTTCACAACACGAGAATATTCAAAAGAACTGAGTCTGTTTCCCTCTCCAGACCGAGACAAGGAGGTAAAAGGTAAATATCAGAGACAGTGGAAAGAAAGCTACACAGGCTACAGCAGATCAGGAAGACAAAAAATGCTGAACTGGTGTGGTAGTTTTAGGCCATGCCTTTAAAATTTTGTTACATATTTTGAGCAGAAAAGTAGAAAAATATAAATAAATCACTATTGGGTATAATAAAAGAAAATAGAGATAATTATAAATAATTTAATTGGAGAGATATCTACTATAAGATTGGCTGTACCAAAACAATCTTCCCTCTTTTCATCTCTGCTCGCTTCATTGCTCTGAAGGGTTACTGATCTGCTTCTGCTTGATCTTGACTTTATTGTTCTGGTTAAGTCTAATGGCAACTTTTTCTCTGCTCCTTTCTCTCTTTTGGATAGGGGGTGAGGGGGCAGAGAGACAGCTTCCCTGGTCTTCTCAACCAGAGTGGGTTCTTGTGTTGTTTGTTAATTGCAAGTATCTGTAAATATTGTAAATACTGTATATTTTGTGCATATTCATTGCATTCCATTGTAGATTGTAGTTTCGCCTGTAAATACAGCTTCAATTTGCTTCCAACTGAGTTGGTCTGGCAAAGTTAATGTGCGGGGAAATTTAAACCCACCACAACTGGGATCAAGCATGAAAGAAATGACCTGTCTTGCATGGACAGTCTGGATAATGCAGAAAATTTTTAATTACCATAAAATTTGTTCTACTGAGCAGATCTGGGACTCTTTCTAAAGTTCCCCTGTTCTAATGAGAAAGCAGAGTTTTGAAGATCCTATGCTGGATACATTTTAAGGAAAAGGTGCAGGCTGGTCAGTCAAAAAGCTCTGGGCAACACAGAGCTGTATCAGAAGAACAATCCAAATTTCAATTTCTAATTCAAATATTGTGCAGAGCCAAGGAAATTATCTTCACCCTTTATGACAGAGTCAAGATCTGTCCCTGATTTGTTGTGGTATTAAAATAAGACTTACATTGCACATACAACACTACTGCAAATTCTGAGTTTCTTGTTCAATATGTATTCAGTGCTTTCATAAGCAAGAACACCAAAGCCACATATATTAAAACAAAACCAAAACCAAAACAAAAGCAAAAAACCCCAAACCAACCAAACAAACAACCAAACAAAAAAAGCACCAAAACCCAGCAAACAGGCAGAATATAAAAAATCTCTTCCAATAAAAAAAAAAAAAGTTCAGGAAAATTGTATTAAGTATTAAATAGTATCAGTAACATGTGCATATAAATGACTTGCAGTTTCCAAATAAGGAATAATTTAGGTCTATGTAACCCATATGAAACAAGACTGTTCATGGATAACAGATATGGAAACAGAGATTTGTAGCTTTCTATAAGATAATTTGAAAAATAATTAAAAATTTTGTTTAATTTTACATTCATTTCTCCATTCAGAGAATATACTTTTTTCCTTATAGTAGATAGATAAATATATTTATTTTGGTGTTTATTTATTTATTGTTTTATAGTGGTGACATAAGAGATATTCAACAATTCAGACAAAATAATCACAGTATTGGAAAGAAGACAGACACACACACAAATGCAATGCCCTGAAAGCACAAAGATTCTATTTCTCAAGGTACTTGAAAAGTAATGTGAGAGAGAAGAGAAGCTGTACCAGTTATCTCTATGGGGAAGCAACATTTAACAAATGCCATGATACTGCATAGCAAACAGCTACTGGGAACACATTGCAAGTGTGGACTAAGGAATGCCTGTATAAACACATCCTAAAGTAAATTTTAAATTCTATCATGTGCTTGTGAGTATGTGTCTGTCTAACCAGATTCCTGCCTAGCATCATTCTTTTTTCTTTCTTTTTTTTTTTTTCCCCACCTTTTACTCACATTATTCCTGAAGGTCAAACACAAGGGGGAGTCAACTGGACTTTATTCCTTATTAATCATGGACTGAACTGGTCCTTTACAAAATCAGCCAGCAACTTATCAACAAAACCAGATGAGTATAACTTGAAGGTACTTGGCTGCACAAATGTGGATGAAATAGTAATCTGAACCCTTTCTTGTGAAAGAATTCATGATGTGCAAGAGGGAAAACATCCAGCTTGACCTTTACAAATGAGGTTAAATTTGCAAGATAAGTGGAGAGACACTAACTAATTGTTGTCAACTGCACCAAGGTAATGTCAAATTACTTACAGATGATGAATATGGATTCATACAGATACCTTCTACATTCCCAGGTGCAAAAGATTATTCTGATGCTCATGTACTGTCATTTTTTCTTTCTTCCATTCAACATTTTCACCTTTTCTCATCTAACGTAATTACCTGGCTAACACATAGCAAGTGAAATCCTGTGCTGTCTGTCACCTTCACTTTCCTTCTTCGGCACTTGTTTGGCAAGGATTGCAGGTATCTCAATGAGTATTATTACCATCTTGGATCACATCATGAGTACACTGGTCTAAAACTTTCTTTGATCCACAGACAGTATTTCAATTAAAGATAGGTTTGGCAGAGCATCTTGGTTTTCCACCAACTTTATGTCATAGCCTATTCCCCTTTTCTCTCCTACAGTCGTATCTTCCAGGGAAATGGCATCTCATTATTGATTTTCAGATCCTTCTCAAGGACTTAGTTCTGGTCATATAACAGTATAACTTTTTTTTTGTTATGATGTGTTTCAGCTGTAATATTAAATTAGGCTAGTCCCTGTATGATTTTTGAGTCAATTCTTATGAAGACAGAGTTCCTTTAACTTGTATACCTTATTTCCTTATTTTTTATATTATTAAGTATATACCTTCATGTTTAACATTATTAAAACAGCTTTTAGTTTCTGGCTCTCAGTTTGCTTGATGATGCACAACACTGTCTGGCAAGGACCACGTGTCTCATTTTGAAGAAGGTGACATTTTGAAGGCAGAGCATGAGTTAGATAAAGGTAAATATGTTAATAGTGAGAAAAAAATGAAGTGAAATACCCGATAAGATTAACTGCTACACAAGAGCGCAAGAGTTATACAGCAGGAGCTAATGTTCACATCAGAAAAAGGAGACTTGGAGACTAATTCATGTAGTTACAGGTGAAGCAGGGAAAAGTAGTCTCTGGTTTGAAAAGGCTTTATTACATGAGAAACACAGTTGCGATGTTTCCGTGGAAACTGTGAAAAATATAGTGGTCCCAATCCAGCCAGTCCCACCATGATGAGCTAAAATACAGACCAGTCTGCGAGATGACCATGGCTGCAGAGTGGGCCAAATGGCCACGATCTGCAGAGCCAGTGGCTACTTCTTAAGGAGTTAATGAATGGTTGAGTTCCACTTACCCACAGCCTACCCTTGTTAAGCCCACTGTTTTATCTTTATTTTAGCAAGTGCTTTTCTCCCCAGTTGCCTTTCCCATTCACTTCAAGGATGCAGCATTTTGTTATCTTTTACTCCCATCCTTTCTCACATGGTACAGGGTATAACATCTCTTATCACCCTCCAGACATGAAGGCCAGCTAAACATCTTGTTAGCTAATCCCTGGGTTCCCACAACAGTGGTGAAGATACACTAACATCTGCTGCAAAATTTGGGGAGATTTTTAGGTGAATTGCATGAGATTTTTGAGACAGTCATTCAAATTACAATGTCATTCTTGTATTCTACTAGCTGATACTATCTTAATCTTCATCCAACATGTTGTGGTGTGGACCCCCATGGTATCTAGGAAGGAGACTCAACAACACTGTAGATAGCTCAGAGATCTATTTATTGTAAGAACACACAGCTTGTATACCTCTTAGCAGCGCCAGAAAGCAAGCCCATTTCTACCAGTATTTTTCCATCCTAGCCAAAGAAAACCTAGCACCTCCCAAGGTTTCATTTTAATGAGTATGTCTGTTTCTTCATCAGAGAGCTGTGTTTCAGACTCAAAAATTATTAACTTATTTTCTTCAATCCCCACATCTCCCCCTTTTTATATATAAAAAAATCCTACTTCAAAGCATAATTAGCTATTGCTTGTGCACAGCATAATAGACAAGAAATACAGATTAAAATGCAAATGAAAATTAGCAAACATTCCAAACCAATTTTACCAATTGCAAACGCCATGGTTGCAGTCCTCTAAAAAAGATTACCAAATAGATTGAATCCATCACCCTGAATTTTTTAACTCCTTTCTGCAAGTCTTGAATACTCTTATGCATAGGCTCAGAATGATCAGAAAGATTGATACGACACAAACCATGAAAATCTTGACAACCATGACCTTGTGCTAATAATAAAAAACCTACAGCATCCCCACTTTGCAGTGTTACATGTCTAACTAGACAAACAACTAGCAATCGTCCACTTAAAAATAGAGAGGTGGTAATACAACCAACATCCCAATTTTTTTAGAGTTGCCAGTGCTTGAGCAGCAGCAATCCCAGGTGCCAGTATGGATACTGTTATTCTTTTTGAAGACACCAGAAATCTACATTGTCTTTGCAATCATGTTGACAAGCATGAGCATTTAATTTACACTGTTTAAATTTATGCAATGTAATCACTGATAAGTTCGGTGTTAATATTGTCAACATTCCTAAACTGCAGGGTCCTCCTCTGATATGCAAGGGGATGCCAGATCATCCCACAAATGAAAAGAGACCATGCGGTAGGCTCAGTGGACTATAGCTGGACTTCGACACATTTTCAGCAGTATGATTACACCAAGAACTACCATTTTTGTAAGCAGCTAAACTAGCATTTACAGATTGACTTAATGAGCTATTTTTCCCACTATAATTAAAAAAACAAGCAATAATCCATTTTAACGGTCTCTAGCAAACCTGTTTCTTGCGGTTCTAACTTCCTGTGCTTCAGATATGGTGTCCACCACAGTGTCACAGTATCACTAAGGTTGGAAGAGACCTCGAAGATCATCGAGTCCAACCTGTCACCACAGACCCCATGACTAGACCATGGCACCAAGTGCCACGTCCAATCCCCTCTTGAACACCTACACATCCATCCCACTCTTCAACAAGTTTTTTAGGATTGACAGATAGAACATTTTGTGCAACTGGTACTGGCGAGTAGTTGACAGGCACTCCTACAAGGCACGTAGAAAATGGCTTCTCTGGTGATGCTTTTCATAGACAGAAGGTGTCTTGTTCCATCATGTTAGCCAAGGTGACCCATATGTTGGACATAGGTTGTGGTGGGACCCATGTTGTGGTGACTGTTATGATCAAGATGACAGAGGAGATGAAGAAAGGAATAGTCTGACCCATTGCGCTGGCATCCACCATGGGCCAGTTCCTGTAGAGACACAAGCATAATCTCTGTCCCAGGTTATGAGAGAATATGTCCTTTCCCATTTAAGGGAATTTAAGTGTCTTATTATGACTTGAGCTTTTTCTTTTACTGGTTGTAGATTACTATTCCAAAAATGTTTTTGAATTGCAGAGTCAGCATCTGTCCAACAATTAAAAAAATTGAAAACATAGCATCCCTTTGCTACCCTATCCTGAGGTGACATTCCCATACACCCTCTTCTTTGTGCCTGTCACATACTTTTTTAAAACATCATGAGCATGTTCAATTATCACTTGGCCTGTGGGTAAGTGTGGGATACCTGTACAAAGTTGAGTGCCCCATTGATGAAAAAAGCTATCTGTTCTACCAGCAATGTATCCTGTCCCATTATCTGTTTTGATTTGGTTTGGACAATAAAAAGCATTTTTACACATATGTTAATGCCAAAAAGAAGGGCAAGAAGAACCTCCACTCCCTATTGGACCTGGAGGGGAACACGGTGACTAAAGGCGAGGAAAAGGCTGAGGTCGTGAACACCTTCTTTGCCTCAATCTTTAACAGCAAGGCAGGAGGAGTTCAGGACAAGTGGCCTCCTGAGCTGGATGATGGGGTCAGGGAGCAGTGTAATGCCCTGGATATCCATGAGGAATTAGTTTGGGACCTGCTGAGCCACTTGGACACTCACAAGTCCATGGGACCGGATGGGATCCATCCTAGGGTGCTGAGAGAGCTGGCAGGTGAGCTGGCCAAGCCGCTCTCCATCATTTTCCTCCAGTCCTGGCTGACCGGTGAGGTCCCAGATGACTGGAAACTGGCCAGTGTGGTCCCCATCCACAAGAAGGGACAGATGGAGGAACCTGGAAACTATAGGCCAGTCAGCCTGACCTCAGTGCCAGGGAAAATGATGGAGCAGATTATCCTGGCGGCAATAACTGCACACTTGCAGGATGGCCAAGGGATCAGGGCCAGCCAACATGGATTTAGGAAGGGCAGGTCCTGACTCTCCAACCTGATCTCCTTCTATGATCAGGTGACCTGACTGGTGGATGTGGGGAGGCCTGTGGATGTGGTCTGCTTGGACTTCATCAAGACCTTTGACACTGTCCCCCACAGCAAACTGATGGCTAAGCTGTCAGCTCGTGGCTTGGGAAGCAACACTCTGCACTGGGTTAGGAACTGGCTGAAGGGCTGAGCCCAGAGAGTGGTGGTGAATGGTGCCACCTCCAGCTGGCAGCCAGTCACTAGTGGTGTCCCCCAGGGATCAGTGCTGGGCCCCATCCTCTTCAATGTCTTCATTGATCATCTGGATGAGGGGATTGAGACAGTCATCAGCAAATTTGCAGACGACACCAAGTTGGGAGCAGATGTTGGTCAGTTAGAGGATCGAAGGGCTCTGCAGAGGGACCTCGACTGACTGAACAGATGGGCGGAGTCCGATGGGATGGCATTCAACAAGTCCAAGTGCCGGGTGCTGCACTTTGGCCACAACAACCCCATGCAGAGCTACAGGCTGGGGTCAGAGTCACCTGGGGGTGCTGATTGACAGCTGCCTGAACATGAGCCAGCAGTGTGCCCAGGTGGCCTGGGCACTGTGCGACATCCTGGCCTGTATTAGGAATGGTGTGGCCAGCAGGAGCAGGGAAGTCATTGTGACCCTGTACTCTGCTTTGGTTAGGCTGCACCTTGAGTACTGTGTCCAGCTCTGGGCCCCTCAGTTTAAGAAGGACATTGAGACACTTGAACATGTCCAGAGAAGGGCAACAAGGCTGGTGAGAGGCCTTGAGCACAAGCCCTACAAGGAGAGGCTGAGGGAGCTGGGATTGTTTAGCCTGGAGAAGAGGAGGCTCAGAGGAGACCTTATTGCAGTCTACAACTACCTGAAGGGTGGTTGTAGCCAGGAGGGGGTTGGTCTCTTCTCCCTAGCAACCAGCACCAGAACAAGGGGACACAGTCTCAAGCTGCACCAGGGGAAGTTTAGGCTGGAGGTGAGGAGAAAGTTCTTCACTGAGAGAGTCATTCGCCATTGGAATGTGCTGCCCCGGGGAGGTGGTGGAGTCACCATCCCTGGAGGCGTTCAAGAGTGGATTGGATGTGGCACTTGGTGCCATGGTCTAGTCATGGAGTCTGTGGTGACAGGTTGGACTCGATGATCTTCGAGGTCTCTTCCAACCTTGGTGATACTGTGATACTGTGATACTGGTACCCCTAACATTGCAAAAGCCATCAAAAGTGTTTGCACACATCTTTAGCTTTTTCACATGCATGGGCAGATGCAAATATACAAGCAGAAAAAGCATCAAATGACACATAAACTTAATGCAATCTGCCAAATTCAGGCATATGGGTAACATCTGTTTACCGTAATTTCAGGGCATTCAACCCTCTGGGATTAGTTCCCACTGAAGGAATTACTGCAATATGTTGACAGTCAGGACATGACTGAATAATTTGTTTTTCTTGCTCCTGTGTCAATTGAAAGCAGGCTACAGAGCAGGCAAAAGCATTTCAATGATAGAATTCATGAGATAAATAAGCTTGTGTGAATTGATCTGGCATGATCACTGTGCCTGCTACCTGGTCAGCGTTGCCTTGTGAAATAGGACCTGACAAGGAGGTGTGAGAACAAATATGCTGTACAAAATAAGGATTTATGCAATGCTTAAAAGAACATTGTAGCTGCAACAAAAGTGAAAATAGCTGTGGATTAGCTGTTTCCTTTATGTAAGAATACTAGTCATGTCACTAACCCTGCGCATAAAAAGAATCGGTTACAATGTTAAGAGGTTCTGACCATCTCTATGATTATGGTTACTTTTTACCCCCAAACCTAAGAGGCAAGAAAATCCATTCCAAGAAAACTAAAGGATCTGGATTTCCTGACACCCGTTGTGCTAAGAGTCTATACAGATGAAAAGATGGATTGAACACAAAAAGACTAACAGGTTGCCTTATTATTCTACAGTGTGAACAGGTTGCCTTATTATTCTACAGTGTGCTGCTTGCTGAGTCATTTTTGCTATGACTTTGTTTATGTGTCCTTTGCTTCTGCTGTTAGATGTCCTGGTGATGTCAGCTCTGTATCTCTTTCTAACAACTTAAAGAGGACGGAGTTCTTCAGTAGTGATTTCTAATAAAGATTGAACCCAATTTATTGTTCCCAGCAGTTTCTGCAAATCATTCAGCATGCTAATGTTAAGTCCTAGTATTATATTTTGCGGATGAATTTGGCACTCCGTGATATTCCACCCTAGATATAACCAAGAGAGTCTGAGTCCTGCTGCAAGTGGAGCTTGGAGAATTTATTGCTGTACTTCCTCTGCCTCTTGTTTTGTCAATGCTAAAATCAAAATGTCATCCATATAGTGACATATGAAATTCCTGTACTCTTTTCTCGTATAGGTGACAATATTGTACCGACAAATGGTGGGGCTGTTTTTCATGCCCTGTGGCAAAACTTTCCAGTGGTAACATTTAAAAGGTTCAGCTGTGTTGACAGATGGCACCGAAAATGCAAAACAAGGAGCATTTTGTGGGCAAAGAAGAATCAGGAAAACACAGTCCTTGAAACCTGTAACTATCAGAGCCCAGGATTGTGAAGCATGGTAGGAGAGGGTAGACCAGGCTGTAAAGCTCCCGATAATATCATTGGTCCTCAGTAATATCATTGAACTTTTGCAAATCATGCAGCGGCCTCCATTTGACCCTTTTTTGGATAACAAGCACTGGTGAATTCCAGGGGCTAGTCATGGGGACTATATGAACTGCTTTTAGCTCTTCATCAACTAATTCATTTAAGTGCAGTAGCTTTTCTTGAAATAAGGGCCACTAGTCTACCCACACTGGCTTATCAGTTTTCCAAATCAGAGGTGAGATCTGCTGCTGGTCATCAGCCCCTCAGGAAAGTCTCTGTTCAAATATATCCCCCACTGACTTAAACAGTCCCTTCTCCAATCGTTACTGGGCTGTGCAACACTGTAGCAATTCTGCCTTCAGGGCCAACAACATTAACAAGCATCCATGCTTTGTTTCAGCATGGTTTCTCCACACATTCCTGAGAATGAGCCAGCTGAATGCAGAAACTATGGTGGCATCCGCCCTGGTATGAGTAATGCCTGTTAATACAATTTGCTGCCCTTCCACTTGTAGTTTACAACTTAATTGCGGTATGTTGGTATTGATGTGCTGCAACCAGTAAATCTCTGGCTTCCTGGTGGATCCCAAAACACCAGTCCCTCTTGAGGATGGCAAGCATGCAGGCACTTGTGGCACAAAGTAAACCAACTGTGCAATTCGATTACTTGCTACTATGGTACAAGGTGGCGTCAGGGTCTAAGCCATAAATTTAATTTCCCCTTTAAAATCCGCATCAATGATCCCTGGAAATACAAACAGTCCTGTTTCAGTAGTAGAAAATCAACCAAGCAACAAAGCAGCCATCCCCCTCTCTAATGGCCCATACACTCCTGTCAGAATAGACATGTCCTTATTTATTATTTCAACTGAGGTGGCCAAGTCTACTCTGGGGCTGCTGTTTATTCTGGGATATAGATTGCAGCTACTGGCTGAGGGGAGGAGGTAAAGGGCAGTTTTGGTGTCATCTGTGACCCCTGCGTGTACTCTTCCTGAAGTTTCCCATTTGCACAAGTGGTTGGTCCCTTTTATTAAATTTAAAATGGCATTGACTCACAAAATGTTGCCCTTAGTGACAGCTAGGGCATGTCCCTGGTGTTTTTGCAGCATTTGCTTTCACTTCAGGACAGTTTTTGCAAAACTGTCCAGGCTGGCCACAAGTAAAATATCACTGCATTTGGACAGACATAGCTGCAAGAGCCTCCACTGTTAAAAACACCTGATTATCATGCATGCCTGTATTTATACAGGCTGTCAACATATCATTTATAATAGGATTTGTTAAAGTACACAAAACTCTCTGGCAATCAATGTTTGTATTTTCAATACCCAGCGGTTTAAAAATAAGAACTTTAGCTTGCTCATTTTCCACTTGTTTCTCCAAGTTATCTTTCAGATGATCAAGAAATGGCATATAAGGCTCTTGAGATCCCTGTTTAATGTGGACAAATGATTGCCTGTGTTTATCAGCATCAGACACTGCTTTGATTGCTCACAACAGCATATGCTTAGCTTGCAGTAACCCTTCTGCTGGAATTTTAGCCTGCTCTGCTGTACTGGCATACTGTACTTCGCCCATTACTGCATTTACACCAACATGATGCATTAGATTTCACAGTCCCAAAGTCGAATTTTATGTTTCCTGGGCTTGCACCAGCTCTTTCTGTTTAGCCATAAAGAGAGTAAATTGCATTTCAGTCATTGTGAGACAGCACAGCATTTTAAAATCATAGGGAGTAAGCACTGAGTTATCAAACAGCAATTGTATCAAATTCAGGGTATAGGGTGCTCCCAGTCCATGGTCTGTAACTGTAGAGCAGATCTTTTATCATAGAATACTGGAGACCCTCCCAGCATGTGTCTTTCTGTGGGGCATAAATGACTGGAAAAGCTGTTAAAAGCTCCATGTCAGCTTTCCTCTTTGCTCCCCTTAGAACTGCCACCCACTTATCAGAAGGATCAGAGAGAGAGAGAGATCAGCCTCCTCTTTAGGGTCTATTCTTCCCGAATCAAAAGCCCTACCAGGCTCATAAGCCTCAAACTCTGCAAGTGTTAAGACCGCTGAGACTTGTGATGCTGATCCCACTGTAACATACAGAAACTGGGATTTCTCTTGGCCATGTCCATTGTGCCTCATCCTATCACTGAGTATCACTGAAAAGAGATCAGCCCCATCTTCCTCACAGCCACCTTTCAGGTATTTGTAGATAATAATCAAGTCTCCTGTCAGTCTTCTCCAAACTAAACAGTTCCAGGTCTCTTAGTCTTTCCTCATAAGACAGATGCTCCTGTCCCTTAATCATCCTTGTAGATCTCCAATAAGCTCTCTCCAGTAGTGTGATGGTTTGAAGCTTTTCCCAGAGTCCAAAAGCCCAAAAGAAACAGATTTTTCCTTGCAATCCCCCTTCTGCAGTAGGTTAAATGTAAATTAGGCAGGAGGAAGGAAAGGTAAAATCACATAAGAAAATTATATGGAATCAGTTTGGAAGTAAAAAAGTTATTTTTAACAAAATATATATAGCATTTGAGTAACTGGGAAGACTACAAATGTTTAAGGAAAAGGGTAAATAGAAAAATATATAAAACCAGGCCCAACTGGCATTGGATTCCCTTGAGGTAAGTGGATGCAGTTCTTTAGAAATGTGGATGCTGCATGGAGGTAGGCCTCACCACGTGGTCAATGCAGGAAAGAGGAGGACAGCAGAGAGGTCTGCCGAGCAAGTGATGTACAGGGGAAAGAGAGAAAGAGAGCAAGAGGTGACGCTCCTTAAATCAGCTAGCTGGACAGGAAGGGGGAGTGGAATAGACCTTTGACCTAGGGGACCCCTCCTCCTGGGAGGGGGAAAACCCAAATCTCTCTCTGGCCCCACGGATCAGGTTTCTTGTGTCCACCTTGGGGCTGGGTTCTTATCAGCCCTTGTCAAGGATGGATGTAACCTGGGGCAAGTAGTTCTCTGTCCCCCTTGAACTGGGGAGCTGAGAACTGTACGCAGTGTTCCAGATGTGGTCTAACTAGGGCTGAATAGAGGTGGAGGAGGAGGTCCATTGACCTGATAGACATATGTTTCTTACTGTGCCTGAGTATACTATTGGCCTTCTTGACCACCAGGGCACATTGCTATCCCATGGATAACTTATTATCAACCAGGACTCCAAGATCCTTCTCTGTGGAGCTACTCTCCAGGAGGTCAACCTCTGTCAAATGGTTGAGTTTCTTTCCCAATTTACTCTTAGAATAGAATAGAATAGAATAGAATAGAATAGAATAGAATAGAATAGAATAGAATAGAATAGAATAGAATAGAATAGAATTACCAAGGTTGGAAGAGACCTTGAAGATCATCAAGTCCAACCTGTAACCACAACCTCACAACTAGACCATGGCACCAAGTGCCACATCCAGTCCCCTCCTGAACGCCTCCAGGGATGGAGACTCAACCACCTCCCCGGGCAGCCCATTCCAATGACGAATCACTCTCTCGGTGAAGAACTTTCTCCTCACCTCGAGCCTAAACTTCCCCTGGTGCAGCTTGAGACTGTGTCCCCTTGTTCTGGTGCTGGTTGCTAGGGAGAAGAGGCCAACCCCTTCCTGGCTACAACCACCCTTCAGGTAGTTGTAGAGAGCAATGAGGTCACCCCTGAGCCTCCTCTTCTCCAGGCTAAACAGCCCCAGCTCCCTCAGCCTCTCCTCATAGGGCTTGTGCTCAAGGCCTCTCACCAGCCTTGTTGCCCTTCTCTGGACACGTTCAAGTGTCTCAATGTCCTTCTTAAACTGAGGGGCCCAGAACTGGACACAGTACTCAAGGTGCGGCCTAACCAAAGCAGAGTACAGGGGCACAATGACCTCCCTGCTCCTGCTGGCCATACTATTCCTAATGCAGGCCAGGATGCGGTTGGCCCTCTTGGCTGCCTGGGCACACTGCTGGCTCATGTTCAGCTTCCCATCAACCAGCACCCCCAGGTCCCTCTCAGGTCCCTCTTTTCACATTTTGATTTAGACTGATGCATTCTTGCAGTAATTTTTAATTCATTTTCTAAATATCAGTAATTGGGGGACTTATAACCATCATACAATTGTTATATACTTGAAGTAATATATTAACTATGTAATATGTCAGTTATGTAGTATCATAACCTTACTTATGTAATTACTTAAGTGATACCTTAATACAGAACACTGAGCAAATACAAATACACAGTTATGTGACTTCTGCATTACATGGATATAATCTGAAATTCTTCTCACCCATTTATGTACCTAGGACATGATCTCAAGAAACTAAGCTTTTTTATTCCAGGAGAGTTATGCAAATGAAATTCACCTCTAGGCAGAGAGGAACCACACAGTCTATGCATTGTGTATGAACTCACTGCATATTAAATAATACCATGTGCTGGTTCACAGAGACAAATTTAACACACAGCAAATACAATACAATACAATAAACCAGGTTGGAAGAGACCTTCAAGATCATCGCATCCAACGTATCAACCAATCCAACCCACCCAAACAACTTGATCATGGCACCAAGCACCCCATCAAGTCTCCTCCTGAACACCTCCAATGATGGTGACTCCACCACCTCCCCAGGCAGCCCATTCCAATGGGGAATCACCCTCTCTGTATAGAACTTCCTCCTAACATCCAGCCTAAACCTCCTCCGGCACAGCTTGAGACTGTGTCTTCTTGTTCTGGTGCTGGATACCTGGGAGAAGAGACCAACACCCACCTGTCTACAACCTCCCTTCAGGTAGTTGTAGAGAGCAAGAAGGTCACCCCTGAGTCTCCTCTTCTCCAGGCTAAGCAACCCCAGCTCCCTCAGCCTCACCTCATAGGGCTTGTGTTCCAAACCCCTCACCAACTTCGTTGCCCTTCTTTGGACATGTTCCAGCAAGTCAACATCCTTCCTAAACTGAGGGGCCCAGAACTGGACACAGGACTCAAGGTGTGGCCTAACCAGTGCAGTGTACAGGGGCAGAATGACCTCTCTGCTCCTGCTGGCCACACTGTTCCTGATGCAGGCCAGGATGCCATTGGCCCTCTTGGCTGCCTGGGCACACTGCAGGCTCATGTTCAGCCTACCATCAACCAGTACCACCAGGGTGATACTTAAAGAAACTGCAGAACAGCCCATTAATACAATACAATACAATACAATACAATACAATACAATACAATACAATACAATACAATACAATGCAATGCAATACAATACAATACACCAGGTTGAAAGAGACCTTCAAGATCATTGCATCCAACCCATCAACCAATCCAACCCACCTAAACAACTAAACCATACAACCAAGTACCCCATCAAGTCTCCTCCTGAACACCTCCAATGAAGGTGACTCCACCACCTCCACGGGTAGCCGATTCCAATGGGCAATCACTGTCTCTGTATAGAACTTCTTCCTAACATCCAGCCTAAACCTGCCCTGGCACAGCCTGAGACTGTGTCCTCTTGTTCTGGTACTGGCTGCCTGGGAGAAGAGACCAACCTCTGCCTGTCTACAACCTTCCTTCAGGTAGTTGTAGAGAGCAATAAGGTCACCCCTCAGTCTCCTCTTCTCCAGGCTAAGCAACCCCAGCTCCCTCAGCCTTTCCTCATAGCAAACATTAGTAACTCCTCAGATATACAGAAGTTGTCTTGCTGTTAAAAAAGTGAGGGATTCTGTACTATGCTTCATTTCTTCCCATGTAACCAAGCACAGAATCAACTGGATTTAATGACAATGACAAACTACATGTTCTGCCATTAATGGCAATGTGTTAGTTTTAACTTCAAAAAAACCACTGGGTTGCTTGGAGTCACTGCCATAATTCAGATTGCTTTCCAAATCTTGCATCATAATGTAGCAGGGGAGAATTAATTGGAGTTTGATTAGAAATAGCCAGCTGCCAAGGGCTCCCTAGGAATAATTGGTGTTTCTGCCCAGCTGCCCGGGGGTGTCTGGGAATGCTTAGTGTTTGATCAGAAGCTCCCAGGTGCATGATAAGGGTAATGGATAACACTTATCTGTAAGGCCCTTTGTTTATGAAACTGAGTGCAATAGGAATGTATTGAATGTGTTGACATCCTGAGAGGACCACAAAAGACCTTCAAGCTCTTGCCTGACCACTAATAGACCTGAGAGAGATGAAGATAAGGAAGGCTATTGCTGGGCAGGGGGTCTACAATCCCCTGAGGGGGCTGTGTGTATGAGCAGTAGGGTGAGGAGTTACATATCATGATTGCAAAATACAGGCTTTTACTCCAAGACCCAGCCTCCTGTGGCATCCTGGCCCATCATCACAGGACGCAGGACCCTTAAAAATCCTGATGATTACTGCCGGCAAGGGCTGCTTCTCCGATCCAACAAGACAAGATTTGGTCTCGCGGGGACACTGCCTGGATGGGAGATGGTCAGCCCTGCCACTGCATGATCTTCGGTACTGCTGTGTTTCCTACAGGGTGCTTACGGAAAGTTAGCTGTGCTTTACTGGAGATCAGGCTCTGCTGTTGGGTTTACTGGGTAGTTTGTGGGGTTATGTTGCGCTTTACTTGGGACCGGGCTCTGCTTTTGGGTTTCATGGGTAACTCATGGGGTTGTGCCTTGCTGTGGGCTTCATGCGTTGTATTGCTATGGCACAGCCACGTCTGCCTTTTGTATTAGATACAGCTGTACCTATTGGCACCTCATCAAAATGAGCTCACTGGAACACATAACATTAATAACAAAGAGTGAACAAATGAGCTTTTCTGATTTTTCTTAAGATCTTGGATTTCCATAACACATAACTGAAAACCTAAATGAGATAAAAATCACTGCCTGCTTTGTGTCAATGACTCGACATTTTTTTCCACCCCCATCCCTCTGCGTCCTAGAATTGAAACATATTGAACAGTTTTGTGTGTTTAAAACTTATTTCCTAAAACTGACTACATACATGCTCAATATGGTTGTGTCTGAGTGAATCAGTTGTGTGAAATTAAAGCTTGTCGAGAATACTTGATTACATTTAAATAAATAAATAAATAAGGTAGAACCACTCCAAAAACCAAATTACTTCATCTTTGCTTTTAATGTGCTATGTAATAAAAACTGCGAAAATAGTAGTGTTTGTCAGAGTATGGGGACCACTACAAAGAATGGTGCTCCTGTTTTACCATGGCTTCTTACTGACATGTAACATGTCAAAAGCTCTCTCATTTATTATCATTTTTATTACACACAAATATTAGTAGGAGACTCATAATCAGTGTTATAATATACAGTACTAGTAATGCATTTCAAAAGTAGGGTTTGTTTGGTATAAGATGTTACCTATTTTATATTATGCTTGTCTTTGAGCAAAGTCAGGCTTTTCCCTAATTTTTCTTAGGATTTCAGAAATTTAGTGACTAATTGGACTCTATTACAATCTCCAGGTTCTTGTAGGAAAATTATTTGTTGCCACTGCAAGCCCATCTCTGTGATGTCAGTTACATTTGTAAAATTAAAATGCCTGTTATTCCAACTCAACATAGCTGCCAAATAATAAAAATATTAGAGTAACATTATGCATCTGCCAGCCTTTTTTGACTGACTGAATTTTTTTTTTCATTTTAAAGGCAGTTTTATGCTGTCAAATAGATTACTTGGCTACTTTTCCCATTTAGATTGCCCAGTTCTTGTTCAGTTCTATGCTATTTTCCTTTGAGGTTAATTACTCTTCACACAGTACAAGAGATACAACTTCCACAGGAAAAATGAGGGGTTCTAATGACATGGAAATTACTGTCAAGGTGTGGTGTTAATATACTTTTGGGAAGATCAATTGAGGTATTCTGAGTAGCAAAGTAGAAGTTAAACTTATAATGGTAACAGAACTCATTATTACTATAAGCAAATCTTCAAAGCATCTTGAGAAGCAAAGCTTTAATGTAATTTCATGATAATAAACTTGTGAAAATTAATAAAACTTCAGCATTTTAAGTCTCTCTTTTCCATATGTTGTCAAAATGTTTTACAGCACAAGCCATTAAGTTTTCCTGGCAGCCCCATAATGATCTGTTTGTTACTCTAAGAAGCTGCTCTGTGCTGTCTGCATATGTGCAATCGTGTCTGTACTGTGATGCCAACATTGCAATCCCTCCTGGTCTCAGACTGGATTGTGCTTAGGTACAGTTAGTCTCTTCCTACTGCAGTGTCTTACTGCAGCTTTTAGTCCTTTGTTTCAAGTGTCTTCATATCTTACGGTTTTTGCTTCATATCCTGAACATCAACATCACTTTCACACAAATCCAAATTTATGTCTTATTCCTATATTCTAGTCTCTACCAATTTAAATGTAAACACATGGTCTCTATTTATACTGACCCCAAAACTCAGTATTGGCATCACACTCTGAAGCTAGGCACTACACCTTCCCCTCAACTTTGTTGGATAGAAACCAGAGAAAAATGCCAGCCCTTATTTTTGTTGAGAAGTGTGTCAAACACCATTATTCCATTGTGGGCTCCCATAGCACTTCTGAAGTTATATTAATTAAATTAATTAAATTTATAAACTTTCATAAGCTTGCCAATGAAATCAGGTGACATGAAAAATCCAGTATAGGCTTTTAAGTGTATTTGAGAAATAGCTAGGATAGGACTATAACTAAGCTTATGTTTGTGGGTTTGTTTTCATGTAGACCATGGTAACAGAGGGCATCAGATATACAGAGTTACAGCTAGGGGTTGTCTTCAGATTGATGACAAAAGGAACTAGTGGACCCCAATACTACAAACCTTCTTTCTGATTCTTTTGTATTATGGCCTTAAACTATCCCAGTTTCTCCTAAACTCAGACTTAAGACTAAAGTTAAAATTAAATTTGCAGCCTACCAGTTCTCTATGAACATATGTACTATAGCTTGTAGTTTTCTTATAGTGCCAGGAACCTAACTTCAAGATCTAGTTCAGAAATCCCTGAATATAAATAACAAGCATAAGAATCATAGAATGTCAAGGGTTAGAAGGGACTTCTGGGCATCACAGACTCCACCCCCCTGCCAAAGCAGGATCACTTCTGACATCTAGGCCTGGCTTAGTCTAAATTATTTATTTAATCTTTTTTGACTATTTGACCCATTTTTTCCCCCCCATTTTTAACCCTGACCATAATGAAAATTCCAAAATCATTCTTAAGCCTATTCTGTTAGCATTTACACTCCAATTCCCAGTATAAATTTAGCATAAAATCAGCTTAGTCTAAATTATTTCTTTAATCTTTTTGACTATTTGACCCATTTTCCCCCATTTTTAACCCTAACCATAATGAAAATTCCAAAATCAGTCTTAAGCCTATTCTGTCAGCATTTACCCTCCAATTCCCAGTATAAATTTAGCATAAAATCAGCACTAGAGTTTGACAAGCTCTCTTATGGCTTCTAGGTCTCAGTTGCACGTGTTATGCATCAAAAGTATTCACAGTATCACAGGATGTTAGGGGTTGGAAGGGACCTCCAGATACCATTGAGTCCACCCCCTGCCACAGCAGGACCATGGAAGCTAGCACAGTTTGCTCAGGAATGCATCCAGATGGGTCTTGAAACTCTCCAGAGGAGATTCCACAACTGCTCTGGGTATCCTGTTCCAGTGCTCTGTGACCTTCACAGTGAAGAATTGCCTCCTCATGTTGAGGTGGAACCTCCTGTGCTGTAGTTTGTATCCATTACCCTTTGTCCTTGGGTACAACCAAGACGAGCCTGTCCCCTCCTTCTTGAACCCCAGCCCTCAGATGTTTATAAACATTTATTAAATCCCCTCTCAGTCTTCTCTTCTCCAGAGAAGCTCCAAGTCTCTCAGCCTCTCCTTGTAGGGCACATGCCCCAGACCCTTAATCATCTTTGTAGCTCTCCATTGGACTCTCCTGAGTAGATCCCCATCCCTCTTGAACTCCATGGGGAGCCCAAAACTGGACACAATATTCCAGGTGTGGTCTCACCAGGGCAGAGTAGAGAGGGAGGGGAACCTTCCTCGATCTGCTGGACACACTCCTCTTAATGCATCCCAGGATACCACCGGCCCTAGTGGCCACAAGGGCACATTGCTGATCCATGGATAACTTGTTACCCACCAGGACTCCCAGGTCCTTCTTCACAAGGCTGCTCTTTAGCAGATCACCTCCTAACCTGTGCTGTTGCAGTTTATTATTCCTTCCCAGATGAAGGACTCTGCACTTATCATTCTTAAACCTCACTCAACAGCTGGAGCCCAGCACTCCAGTCTGTCCAGGTCTCGCTGAATGACCACACAGCCTTCAGGCATATGAGAGAAGCCTCCCAGTTTGGTATCTTCAGAAAACTTGCTTAGCAGACACTTTGTCATTGATGAAGATGTTGAACAGGACCAGACCCAGCACTGACCCCTGAGGGACTTCACTAGTTGCAGCTCTCCCAACTGGACTTGGCACCACTGACCACCGCTCTTTGGACTCTGTTTTGTAGCCAGTTCCTAATTTGTCTGTGGTGGTTTAAGCCTCAACTGGGAGTTAAGAGCTCAGATCAGGGCAAGGCTGACAATCTCCCCCCGCTCCTCCCTCCTCCCTCCCAGCAGAGAGGAAAAAAAAGGACGGAGCAAATCCACCAAACAATAATTTGGAGTTGGCTTGGAAGTAGAGAGGTAAACAGTTTTTCTTAAAAAAAAATAACTATATATATATATGTTTTATATATATATATATAAAATAACAATAACTATATATATATATTGTATATACATATATATATATATATCAATAACAGGTAAGATTCACAAGAGCAAGGAACAAGGATGGATGGGAGGGGAACAAAGAGGAAGAATACAAAACCAGTTTTTCTCTGAAGAGGTGTGGAGATGTAGTGGTTTGGGAGACCAATCCTCCCACCACAGGCAAAGAAAGACTCAGACGAAACAGATTGCAAAAAGCAAAATGGTGGAAAGTTTAAATGAAAAAAAAAAAAAGAGAGTTTTACAGAAAAAAACCCACAAGCACTGTGACAAAAGAGAGAGATCACAGAACATACCCAAGAACATCCCATCCCCACCTGGGGGTACACCCAACCCCCTCCCCCCCCCCAGGACTCTTTTTCCCCCACCCCACCCAGCCTTGGGCCTGAGGAGGCCCAAGGGAGGCAGCTCACGCCATTTTACCTAGGCAGCGAGATGACCCCTGTGCGGATGTTTTATAGAGGAGCAGGGAATTATGGGTGAAATACCTGGTTTCCTGTGACCACCCACTGGACTGGACCCTTTTGGGACCTCCCAGGTGTGGCCTGTGCAGTGACCTCTGGGCCGGCACCCAGCCTAATCTACCACACGAGGCAGCAGGGAGAAGGATCAGGCCCAACCATGTGGCAGAGGAGCAGGAGGGCAGTAGTTCTCATCCAGGAGAGGCAGGAGCCAAAAGGAGAGCTAATGACTCCAATGCCTTCCCTTTTATACCCTAGCTGGGCAGGGTGGGCAGAGTAGAACAGACTCAGTTTCCTAGGGGGAAAATGCCTTGCAGGGAAGGCTAAGCACTCACAAGCCCTCCACCCTGTTTTCCAGAATAGGCATTAACCCACCACACCATCTCACTGTCTGTTCTTCTGTCCCACACTTCCTGAACATACTCACAAGGATGTTTTGGGAGACAGCGTCAGAAGCCTTACTCAGATCAAGATAGACTACATCCACTGGTCTCTATGCATCTACCCAACCAGTTATGACATCATAGAAGGCTATCAGATTAGTCAAGCATGATTTCCCCTTGGTAAATCCATGCTGACTGCTCCTGAACATCATCATCTGTTCCAAGTGCCTACAGATGACCTCCAGAATGAGATGCTCCATCATTTTTCCAGGGATGGAGGTGGGGCTGACTGGTAGCATATCACTGACTTAATTATTATTCTTTCTTTATTTTTCTTAATATCAAATGGAAAAGACAAATATTTATATTTAAAGATGTTCTTTAACACAAATAATCAACATATGAAATATTTTTCATTGAAATATTGTCAGGGTTTTTTTTAACTCTAAGTTACTATGTACTTAAAGACAATTAAAAGTAACTTTAGCTAAAACATAGTTAAAATTAACAATTGCAGTATTTCGTTAGATACATAGTACAAAAGCACCCAGTACTGGACATAAAATACAGCTGGACCTGTCTCGGCCCGGAGAGGGAAAGAGACTCAGAGGGTTTTTTAATATTCCCGTGTTGTGAAATGAGAGGCACAAACGAGGCCAAAATATCAACAGCTAGACTATTTATTACATAAATAAAGTGGATGGATCATAAGGGGAGAGAGAGAAAATAGATAGGAGAGGAAAAGAGGAAAGGAATTATATTACCACACCCCTCACCCCCCAAGACAGTTTGAGTCTGTGGAGAAAAGGTGCTGCAGGAGATGTTGCGTCTGTAGAGAAACGGTGCTGCAGGAGATGTTGGGTCTGTAGAGAAAGGGTCCTGAGGCTTTGGCTGTAGAAGGGATGTGATCCTCTGAGCAGCTTCTTCAGCTCCATGAGTTGCAGCAGGCGGAACTTAGGGCACGGAGAGAGGGTTTTCAGAGTCCAAGATCCGTCGTGTTGCCCCGTGATGTTTCCAGCATGTGGTGCCGTCTTCTTTCTTCTGCATTTTTCTTCTTTAATTTTTTTTATACTAAGCCAGTAGTTGCTCCAGTCTTTTATACAGTTTTTTAGTCCTTAGGCAAGTGTCCAGGTGTTGTTCCCCAGAATATCGTTCTGGGAAATCATCTTTAGGTAAGTGTCCAGGTATCGTTCCCCAGGAAATCTTTCTGTGTATTCGTGTGAGTCTGGATGGAGGGGGAGAGGCCTCCACCTCCTCCTTCTCCATCTACCTACCCACAAACTCATTACATACCAGGAAACAGGTGGTGAATCCATTGTCTCATCATCCTCCCTTCCTGGGGTATCTGATGGCTGGAAATGATCCTGTCCTGAAGGCGTGATGGCTGGGCCCTTGGACCATTGTTGTAGGCCAGCTGCAGTCCAGTGAGCAATGTCATCTTTGCACCTTCCAAGAGTCCTTCCAGTGGCTCTGCCCAACGCACATCAGCTATTGTCTGGGCAAGCAGCAAGTGATTTTATCTTTGTTGAGTCACACCAGGAGAGACAAGCTTTAGTCTCTCACAGGACCCAATACTGCCTTAAGCCCTCCTGAAAACAAAACAAAACAAAATAAAACAAAAACAGCAAACCAACCCACCACCACCAATAAAGCCAACCACCAACAACAACAACCAAAAAACCCAACCACACTTTAAAATTGGTTTTGAAACACCATTTAAACTAAATCTTCATGAACATGATTTTGAGAAAATATTTGGGAAATTTTCCATATCAGAGGTTTTGGATACCTAGCATAAGGTGCTCCAAGGAAACTGACTGATGAAAAGTTTTTTATACTGTCTATATGTTGGGTACCCTAAGATACTGCAAACAATTTACAAAATGTCAGATAACATTTTGTAATGCTCTTGAAAACTTAGACTATCAGATATAAGAATGGTAAGACACATTTTCTGGTAGGACAGTGAAGACAGTCTGACACACTGTTCTTCTGAATCAAGCATTCCAGTAGAAATAGATGGACAACATTGTAAACCTGTATTTCTAAGTGTTTGCTGCAAGGAATTTTAAATGTAAACATTTTCAGCAAAAGGTCAAACTTCAGTCTTTTATACTTTTTCTTGATTTCCTATGGCCGCAGCTGGAGACAGGAGACATGGTTACATGGATTTTAGATTTAGCACACTGTGGTCATTTCCAGATGACTGTTACTGTTAATGAAATAGCTAGAGATCTAATTGCTAAATATTTTCCTGCCATATTGTGAGTATTATTTGTAGAAGGGTCTGAGTTTATGTCTGGCAACAGTGCAAGATTTATAGAGTTTTTTTTATTCTCTACATAAAAGATCATCAGAAACTGTTAAGCTTTTTAAAAGCTTATCAAAATAAACATATATTTTATACGGCTATTAGGAGACTATGTATTCTTTTGATAGACATTATTTCCCAAGCATATTTTTCTTAATCTTAGAAGGAAGAGCATGAAGATAATCTATTTCGTTTGCAATCTGTTAAGTTTGTAAAATGTTGAAAAATTCTGAGCATGTTTTTCAATTATTGTACCACTTTTTAGAATTTTAAATTTCTCCATCATGCTACTTTTAGTCTGTAAAAAGTCTGCATTGACCACTGTGCACTTCAGTGTCCTTCATCTGCTCAGCAAAGACACACCAGGGTTTCAAATCAGGTACTTTAAAGCAGCTGGTTAATTCCTCAGCACTGAAGTACTGAGTAGCAAAAAACCAAAGCACATTTGAGTGTCTCAGCTGTGATCCACTGTAAGAACTAAGCATGACAATTTCCAAGCTTTTGATAATTTTATTTTCAGCACAACATATACATGTAGTTCTGAAAATTTCCTATAGTGGAGTTATGCTTGAATTTTATAAATTGTTAAGGAATTTTACTTCACAATTTACACCAAAAGAGGCAAGAAGCCATGCTGCCCAGTTTGAAACCCAGCAGATTACTATTTTGCCATGCAATGACAGTCATAATAAACCAGGTTTTATTCTGTAAATAAGTTTACTATATTAGCTGTTGAGAAGAGAACAATATGTGTGGGTAGAGTGTCTTGCCCTACCAATTGACTCAAATGTCTAAGTTGAACATTGCTTTTAGGGTAGAAAGTGGGAAAATATGGGGGGGGAGGAAGGAATATTCTAAGAAAGCAATAAATGTAATATCACATATTTCATAGTTAACAGTTCCTTACTGAATGGGATACAGCAGCAAGAATCATTAATCCTCTCCAATTCTTTAGCATTCTCAATGTTACAGAAACAATGTAAATAAAACTAATGGAATCTGAATATGAATATTAATTATTTTGTAATGTCCTGTTTCATTTGTATTCAGTTGATTACTATTGCACACAAAGAAGGAAATAAGACTTCAAAAGATATAAAACCAACAAATGCATTAAAAATTAATAAGTACCTCATAAGAATGACCTGTCCAAAGTTCTGTAATTTTTTATAATCTTTATTAGAAATGCCTCAAACTTATGTAATGTAATGAAAGCACCTTTTTTTTCCCTTTACTTTTACTTTTTCCTTTACTTATATCCTTGTTGATTCTTAAAATGACAGAAAACTATCCATATGACTTTTCCTCTTTTTTTACTCTCCTTGCTATTTTCCCCTAAGTATAATGAGCCTTAAGCCACAACATACTCCAAATCTTCCTTCTCCATTAGCTGCTTCCTTTGTAGAAGCCTTAATTGCTGGCAAGTAGAGAAAGCAGATTTCAGGGACAGGTGAATAAATAGTTTCAGGAGCTGAAGACATACCAGCAGGGGCACCAGCAGCTACTCTGGAATTCTCAGCCCCATTCCCTGTTCTACAGGGACTGTTTTTCAGTTTGCAGGTCTTTGTGACAAATAACCACCCCTTTCCCTATACATACAATAGACTGGCTGGGGAGCCTTGCGCTAGGAAGTAAGTACTGTGAGGTGACATTACTAAGGATGACTCATTGCATGGATGAGTGTTAGAGACCACGGAATGTATACTGAAACAGCAGTGTGCTTTTACCCCATGAGCTGATGACTCAAGGCAGGAAGTGAGTGGTACCTGCCATTCATATCCCTTCTGGGCTGAGGACCACAGGCAGGATAATCGTCCTGAGTGGCATTTCTGTCAGGGTGAAGTTAAAGAAGACCCTAGTACTGCTGACATTAATAGTGGTGACTGTGAATATCCCTCAGTGGCATTATAGGGTTTGAAAGCCTCTAGAAGTATTGGGCTTGCCACTGGTTTGCAGGTAGCTGACACATGCCAGCAATTGTCCCTATGCAGTAGGGGAGGTCCTGCTGCACGTTGTTGGAAAGCCCCACCATAGTAAGCTGTTTCTGCACTTACTTAGCTCACTTGTTGCCTGGTGAGATCTGAGGATGGTAAAGTTTTATTACACAGCAGCACAAACAGTGCCTCCTCCTTTGATAAGTTGGTGGGTCGGCCTGGGGTGGGTCGGCCTGGGGTGGGTCGGCCAAGGGTGAGTCAGTCTGGGGTGAGACAGCCTGGGGTGAAACAGCCTTCCCCTGGCATCAAGATTTGCTCCCTTAAAAAAAGAGGAGGGTGATTGTTATTGGTGATTCCCTCCTGAGGGGAACAGAGGGCCCCATATGTCGGCCAGACCCTGCTTACAGGGAACTTTGTTGCCTGGTGATGTTACCAGAAGACTGCCTAGTCCAGTGCAGCCCTCTGACTATGAAGAACTGCCCATCGTAAGTGAAGCTCAGGTTCGTGAACACATGAAGAACCTGAAAGTGTTCAAGTCCATGGGACCCGACGGGATACACTCATGGGTGTTGAGAGAACTGGCAGATGAGGTTGCCAAACCCCTCTCTATTATATTCCAAAAGTCATGGCAGTCTGGGGAAGTCCCCACAGACTGGAAAAGAGGAAACATTATTTCCATTTTCAAAAAGGGCAAGAAGGAGGAACCGGGGAACTACAGGCCAGTCAGTCTCACCTCTGTGCCCGGAAAGATCATGGAGCAGATCCTCCTGGAGGCACTAATGACTCAGAAGAATAGTGAAGAGGTGATTTGGAACAGTCAGAATGGCTTTGCCAAGGGCAAATCCTGCCTGACAAACCTGGTGGCCTTCTATGAGCAGGTGACAGAATTAATAGATGAGGGGTGAGCAACTGATGTCGTTTACCTGGACTTGAGCAAAGCCTTTGACACTGTCCCGCACCACCTCCTGGTCTCCAAGCTGGCGACACATGGGTTTGATGGATGGACCACTAGATGGATAAAGAACTGGCTTGATGGCTGCACCCAAAGAGTGGCTGTCAACGGGTCCATGTCCCAATGGAGGTCAGTGACAAGTGGAGTCCCTCAGGGGACCAGTCTTGTTCAACATCTTTGTGGGTGACATGGACAGTGGCATTGAGTGCACCCTCAGCAAGTTTGCTGATGACACCAAGCTGTGTGGTGCAGTGGACACGCTGGAGGGAAGGGATGCCATCCAGAGGGACCTTGACAGGCTGGAGAGGTGGGCACAAGCCAACCTCATGAGCTTCAACAAGACCAAGTGCAGGTCCTGCATCTGGGTCGAGGCAATCCCAGGCACAAATCCAGGCTGGGCAGTGACTGGCTGGAGAGCAGCCCTGAGGAGAGAGACCTGGGAGAGCTGGTGGACGAGAAGCTCAACATGAGCTCTCAATGTGCACTTGCAGCCTGGAAAGCCAATCAGATCCTGGACTGCATCAGGAGAAGTGTGACCAGTAGGTCAAGGGAGGCGATTCTCCCCCTCTACTCAGCTCTGGTGAGACCCCACCTGGAGTACTGCGTCCAGTTCTGGAGCCCCTATTACAGGAGGGATGTGGACGTGCTGGAAGGTGTCCAGAGAAGGGCCACAAGGATGATCAGAGGGCTGGAGCACCTCTCCTATGAGGACAGACCGAAGGAGTTGGGGCTGTTCAGTCTGGAGAACAGAAGGCTCTGAGGTGACCTAATTGTGCCCTTCTGGTATCTGAAGAGGACCTACAGGAAGGCTGGGGAGGGACTTCTCAGGCTCTCAGGTAGTGATAGGACTAGGTGGAATGGAAAGAAGCTGGAGATGGGGAGATTCAGGCTAGATATGAGGAAGAAGTTCTTCACCATGAGAGTGGTGAAGGCCTGGAATGGGTTATCCAGGGAGGTGGTTGAGGCCCCGTCCCTGGAGGTGTTTAAGACCAGGCTGAACGAGGCTTTGGCCAGCCTAATCTAGTGTGGGGTGTCCCTGCCCATGGCAGGGGTTGGAACTAGATGATCCTTGTGGTCCCTTCCAATGTGACTGATTCTATGATTCTATGATTCTATGACTACTATCCCTTAATAGTTATGCAGTTAGGGAATAATGATGTTGCTACCAGAACTCCCAGGGCTATCAAGAATGACTTCAAGGCCCTGGGGGATCTGGTGGAGGAGTCAGGTGCACAAATAATTTTTTTGTCTATACCCTTAGTTGCAGGAGGGAATACCAGAAGGAACAGGTCAGCAGCTGTAGTCAACAAGTGGCTTAGAGGCTGGTGCAGTCAGAAGAATTTTGGGTTTTTCAATCTTGAAAAACTTTTTACTGCACCAGGTCAGCTGGCAACAGATGGAGTACATCTATCCCAGAGGAGGGGAAAGGTCACAGTACATGAGAATGGCCTGTCCCCCAAAGGTAAAAAGACTCTGGGAAGGGAATTAGCAAGTCTCATTGACAGGGCTTTAAACTTGCTTCGAAGGGGGAAGGGGCTGAAACCAGTCCCCCCAGACAGGAGTCTGAGGGTGGTAAGCTGGAGTCAGGGGCGAAACCAGCAGCCCAGCTGAACTGCATGTACACTAATGCACGGAGTATGGGCAACAAACATGAGGAGGTGGAAGCCTTGTTGCAGCAGGAAAGATATGATGTAGTTGCCATCACAGAGATGTGGTGGGATGACTCGCATGACTGGAGCACTGCAACTGACGGCTACAGGCTCTTCAGGAGAGACAGGCAAGGAAGAAGGGGTGGAGGGGTGGCCCTGTACATCAGGGAGGCACTAGATGCCACTGAGCTAGAGATCAGGGACGATCGGGTTGAGTGCATGTGGGTGAGAACTAGAGGGAAGACCAGCAGGGCAGACATCCTGGTTGGAGTCTGTTATAGACCACCCAGCCAGGAGGAAGATGTTGATGAAGCATTCTATAGGCAGCTTAAGGCTGTCTCAAGATCACCTGACCTTGTTCTCATGGGTGACTTCAACCTGCCTGATATCTGCTGGGATCACAACATAGCAGAGAGGAGGCAATCCAAGAAGTCCTTAGAGTGCACGGAGGACAGCTTCTTATCCCAGGTGCTGTGCCAGCCTACCAGGGGTAAGGCTATGCATGACCTCCTCTTCACCAACAGGGAAGGACTGGTGGGTGATGTGGTGGTCAGAGGGTGTTTAGGCACCAGTGACCATGAGATAATTGAATTTTCTGTATCCAGCCAAGCTAAGAGGGGTAGCAAGAAGACCTCCACTCTGGGTTTCAGGAGGGCAGACTTCAGGCTACTCAAGGAACTAACTCAGAAGGTTCCTTGGGATACAGCCCTTAAAAATAAAGGGATCCAGGAGAGCTGGACCTACTTCAAGGAAGAACTCTTGAAGGTGCAGGAACAGGCTCTGCCAATGTGCTGGGAGATGAGCCGCCAGGGCGGACGGCCAGCCTGGATGGGTAATAAACTTTTAATAGAACTAAGGGAAAAAAAGAAGGTGCATCATCTTTGGAAGAAAGGGGAGGCAACCCATGGAATGTTTAGGGATGTTGCTAGGTCTTGTAGGAAGAAAATTAGGGAGGCAAAAGCCCATTTAGAGCTTAGACTGGCCTCTGTTGTGAAGGACAACAAAAAGTCCTTCTATAAATACATTAATAGCAAGAGGAAGGGCAAGGACAACCTCCACTCCTTGGTGGGCATGGAGGGGAATGTTGTAACAAAGGATGAAGAAAAGGCAGAGGTACTTAACACCTTCTTTACCTCAATTTTTACTAGGATGGCAGAACATCTTCCAGACAGCTGGCCTGCAGAGCTGGCAGAAGGAGCCAGGGAGCTGCATAATTTCCCACTGCTCCAGGATGGGATAGTTAGAGATCCTATCAGCCGGTTGGACCCCCAAAAGTCCATGGGACTAGATGGGATCCATCCTAGGGTGCTGAGAGAGCTGGCAGATGAGCTGGCCAAGCCACTCTCCATCATTTTTCATCAGTCCTGGCTCAGTGGAGAGGTCCCAGAAGACTGGAAACTGGCCAACGTGGTGCCCATCCACAAGAAGGGCCGGTTGGAAGAGCCAGGGAAATATAGGCCTGTCAGCCTGACCTCAGTGCCAGGCAAGATTATGGAACGGGTCATCCTGAGTGCAATCACACAGCACTTCCAGGATGGCCAGGGGCTCAGGCCTAGTAAGCATGGATTTAGGAAGGGCAGGTCCTGCCTGACCAACCTGATCTTCTATGATCAGGTGACCCGCCTGGTGGATGTGGGGTGGCCTGTGGATATGGTCTACCTGGACTTCAGCAAGGCCTTTGACACCGTCCCCACAGCAAACTCCTGGCCAAGCTGGCAGCCCATGGCTTGGACAGGAGCACACATTGCATTGGGTTAGGAACTGGCTGGAGGGCTGAGCCCAGAGAGTGGTGGTGAATGGTGCCACATCCAGCTGGTGGTCAGTCACTAGTGGTGTCCCCCAAGGATCAGTGCTGGGCCCCATGCTCTTCAACATTGTTATTGATGATCTGGATGAGGGCATTGAGTCCATCATCAGTAAATTTGCGGATGACACCAAGCTGGGGGCAGGAGTTGATCTGCTGGAGGGCAGTGAGGCTTTGCAGAGGGACCTTGACAGGCTGGACAGATGGGCAGAATCCAACAGCATGAGATTTAACACATCCAAGTGCCGGGTTCTGCACATTGGCCACAACAACCCCATGCAGTGCTACAGGCTGGGGTCGGAGTGGCTGGAGAGCGGCCAGGCAGAGAGGGACCTGGGGGTGCTGGTTGATGGGAGGCTGAACATGAGCCTGCAGTGTGCCCAGGCAGCCAAGAGGGCCAATGGCATCCTGGCCTGCATCAGGAACAGTGTGGCCAGCAGGAGCAGGGAGGTCATTCTGCCCCTGTACACTGCACTGGTTAGGCCACACCTTGAGTCCTGTGTCCAGTTCTGGGCCCCTCAGTTTAGGAAGGATGTTGACTTGCTGGAACGTGTCCAAAGAAGGGCATCAAGGTTGGTGAGGGGTTTGGAATACAAGCCCTGTGAGGTGAGGCTGAGGGAGCTGGGGTTGCTTAGCCTGGAGAAGAGGAGGCTCAGGGGAGACCTTATTGCTCTCTACAACTACCTGAAGGGAGGTTGTAGCCAGGCAGAGGTTGGCCTCTTCTCCCAGGTATCCAGCACCAGAACAAGAGGACACAGTCTGAAGCTGCAGCAGGGGAGGTTTAGGCTGGATGTTAGGAGGAAGTTCTATACAGAGAGGGTGATTCCCCATTGGAATGGGCTGCCTGAGGAGGTGGTGGAGTCACCGTCATTGGAGGTGTTCAGGAGGAGACTTGATGGGGTGCTTGGTGACATGATTTAGTTGTTTGATGGGTTGGACACAATGATCTTGAAGGTCTCTTCCAACCTGGTTTATTGTATCATATTGTATTGTAAAAACTCCAGCGTTTTTGGATTTAATATCTCAACATCCCATAGGTGCCAAAAGAACAAATAGACTAACTGGTCTATCCAGCAAAACATTAGAAAGATTAATTCAAAATTGCAGGAAAAAAAAAATTATAATTCTTAAGAGTAAGGAGTTTAAATTTGAGTGGATTTAGTAACAGCTGTTTTGTGTAACCAAAGTAGTACTTGTCTTTATGCACAGTATTTTGGAAATCGTAGAAAAATTTTCCCTTTACCTATTTAGAAATATCAACTCATGTCTATAACCACTAAAACATGCCCTCTTCCTCCCACTGCCCTTACAAGTAGCTCAGCAGGATCACACCTTTTTGTAACTCTTTTCATTCTACAAAAGAAAAGGGGAAATAAGGAAACTCTACAATTTTTTTGTTCCAACTGCAACAACAATGAAAACGTTTGTAATCTAAAGCACTTTCTTCCATGTGTGAAAAAAGGCTAATAGTGACTTCCTGTAGCTAACAGCAGTCTAAAGTGCTGGAGCAGAATATTAAATGGTGATATCTCTTTGTGGAGTATGAAGCTCTTTCTTTAGTACATAAAGCTGGTACTGCTGTTCCTATCACTGGCTGTCACCCATACATAATGTCTGAAACTCTAAGCATATGCAGAGGTGTCAAAATGGAATTGTAGCTACAAATAATATTTTTTTTTAACTGTAATGAAGACAAGAATGAAAAAAATCTCTTACAAAGCCCCAGACTGGAGAACAAAAAATAAACCTTGTACATGAACTGCATTTTAGCATGATTGAACTCCAGCTGCTACAGGGAAATACCATGTGATGCCAGTGACCATGCTTCCTTGGAGGAGTCAGCAGCAGGGCAAGGAAATGTGTAGACATGCTTATATTATTTAGACTGTTCTAAGAAAGTAAGTCTTCACCACTGTTTAGGTGTGTGATGAACCAACTAATATAAAGACAACATGTTGATAATTTCCCCCTTATTTTTTCTCTCACTGATGACCTCTTCACTACTTTCTGTTGACATGAAGGTGGGGATGGTAAAGAGATAATGTAACTTAAATGTATTTTTTAAGACTGCTGTACATTGTAGAAGTATCAGGCTTGGTAAATTTCTGGAACATCTTCAACTACTTGTCAGCTAGGTCTCCCATTAGATCACTGCCAAGTAGCTGAGATACAAAAGTGGTATCCAGATGTCTCCAGGAAAATCATAAGAATGGCTCAATTTACCTTTCCCTGATTTACTTTCTCTCTAATAAAACTGGCTGAGACAGGCTTCAGAATCTGTACTGTTATGGAAGTTAGCTGTGGCTTCTGATATTCCTTTGAAATGTTTTATGAGTAGATTTAATATAGTATCAGACAGTTTTTACAAAGAAAATGTGAGATAACACCACCTTTGCTGCTATGTGTGAAGATTTGACCTGTTTCACAACGGCCACAGTTAGTGACTGCAGCGCTCTTTGGGAGTTCCCTTCGGTTTTACTTCAGGCATGAATTTGATTGGCAAACCTACAACTCTCAGTAAGAAGATCTATAAAAGCTAAGCTAAAAGGCATCAGAATATTATCTATATTTGTCAGAACAGAAGAAATGTCTTCTGTGAACTCAGCAAGAAATATGAAAGTTAATATTAAAGCCTGCAGTGTTTCCGCTGTCTAAGAAGCAGAAAAAAAGCATTGTATATGACCAAATACAACAATGACCAAAGTCAGTAAATAATTTATTTGCTGTTACTGAATTTAAATGTGGAGTAAATTGCTTTACTAAGGCAGCTGAAAAACCATAATGAGCAATACTGATTGTTATCTCATGTGCTGCTCATGAAATATTTGGAAGGAGATTCTGATATTCAGTGATGGGACCTATGTTTTAGTGAGTGCTTTTTGATGAGGAATTCATTAATTACACATACCACAGGTGCTGATAGGTGCATCTTTATTTATTTTAAAGGTGTATGAAGTTGCACTGGAGCTCAGTAAGGCACAAAACCCGAAAGCAAGGCATAACCCCGCAAGCTACCCACAAAACTTGAAAGCAGAGCCCAATCCCAACTAAAGGGCAGCTAACTTACCCTAAATACTCTATAAGTAACACAGTGGTACTGAAGATCACAAAATGGTGGAGCTGACTGTCTCCCATCCAGGTGGGCATCCCCGTGGAACCAAATCTTGTCTTGTTGGATCAGAGAAGCAGCAGCACAACACACAGTAGCGATCTTCAGTTTTTTATGGGTCCTGCATTCTGTGAGGCTGGGCCAGGACGTCACAGAAGGTTGGGTCTCAGACTAAAATCCCCTCCCATATTTTGCAATCATGTTATGTAACTTCTTACCCTACTGCCCATGCGTGCATCCCACCTAGGGGTTGTACTCCCTCTGCCCAGCAATAGTCTTCCTCATCTTCATCTTCCATTTGCAGTCAAATGAGGGCTTGAAGGAGCTTTGCAGTTAGCTCATGATGTCAACACATTCAATACATTCCCATCTCTGCTTAGTTTTATAAACAGAGGAACCCACAGATACGTGTTATTCATCACTCTTATCATGCACCTGGGAGCTTCCGATCAAACACCAGACATTTCCAGGCACCCCCATGCAGCTGGGTACTTCTAATCAAACTCCAATAAACTCTTCTCCATTACAGACTTAAGAGATGGGAATGGAGACAGGTCACTCCTTGGAGAGACAAGCAAAACCCCTCTGGCCCACCTCACCTTCCTAGTAGTCATTGCACAATAGTAAGGGGGCTCAGGAACTTGAGGGCCAGGTAAATGACAATGGAATGGAAGATCTATCCAGTGAGTCACCCAGAGCTAGTTACTCATCCCCACACCTTAGGACTTCCTCAACTAATTAAAAAAGGAGGGTAACTGTAGTTGGTGACTTCCTTCTAGAGGGAACAGAGGATCCCATTTTTTGACCAGACCCATCCCACAGGGAAGTCTGCTGCCACCCTGGAGCTTGAGTTAGAGATGTTAAAAGGAAGTTCTCTCATCTGGAGCAGCCCTCTGATTATTACCCTGTGTTGATTATTCAGGCTGGCAATGATGAGGTTGCAGGGAGAAGCCCAAAGACAATTATAGAAGACTTCAAGGCTTTGGGGCAAGTGGTTGTAGCCAGGTGGGAGTTGATCTCTTCTCCCAGGCAACTAGCACCAGAACAAGGAGACACAGTCTCCAGCTGCACCAGGGGAGGTTTAGGCTGGATGCTAGGAAGAAGTTCTTCATTGAAAGAGTGACTGGCCATTGGAATGGGCTGCCCAGGGAAGTGGTGGAGTCACCATCACTGGAGATGTTTAGGGAGAGACTGGATGGCGTGCTAGGTGCCATGGTTTAGTTTGTTAGATAGTGTTGGATGATAGGTTGGACTCAATTATCTCGAAGGTCTTTTCCAACCTGGTTAATTCTTGTTCTATTCTATTCTACCCTGCTACAGGAAAACTACAACATAGTGGCAATTATGGAAATTTGGTGATTGCACTCAAATGAAGCTTTCCAAAAATAAATGTCTTCCAGGAGTGACAAGCAGTAAAGCAACATCAACACTAGTTTCAGCACCACTTGCCACTTGGCTTTAGCACCAGTGATCAGTTTTGTTTAGTGGTATAGGTCTGCCCAAAGGTAAGCAGTTAGTGATCCTGATTTTCAAGTTGGTGTTAGCCCCAGTATAGAAGCTTGACCCTGTAACTTTTTTAATAACACTTTTAGATGTACAAGTGGGAAGTGCTGTATAAGTACTAAATGTTGATTAATTACTATTATTACAAACATAAAAGGTTGGCTTGTGGGGATGTTCAATGTGAGGGGCCTAATCACAAGTAAAGAGAGCTTAGTGGGGAAATTGCATTGGTTCCTGTGGAGTATTGTAGTGCTGTACAGAAAATGCTTTAATTTTTCCCTTCCAAATAACCTAATTGCTTTGTGTTAAATCCTGTAATTGCAGTAGTTGCAAACAAGGAAAAATAAGTTGTTCTTTTTGGATTGGTGTGGAAGAGTGCATTTAGAAATTGCCCATTTTGTAAATTGCAAAAGAGGAAAGTGAAGGAAACCCAAGGGTGACGTGTTGCGTTGTTAGAGCCTGAGCTTCCTATATGTAAATTAATGTTGTACATCCCTGTGCTGTGAGTGGAATATCATTCCAACTGCACAATACTACAGAGCAAATGCAATTAAAGACTTTACACTGTGACATGCCAGTACCTTACAATACAATACAATACAATACAATACACCAGGTTGGAAGAGACCTTCAAGATCATCGCGTCCAACCCATCAAACAATCCAACCCACCCAACAACTAGACCATACAGCCAAGCACCCCATCAAGTCTTCTCCTGAACACCTCCTGTGAAGGTGACTCCACCACCTCCACGGGTAGCCGATTCCAATGGGCAATCACTCTCTCCGTGTAGAACTTCTTCCTAACATCCAGCCTAAACCTGCCCTGGCGCAGCCTGAGACTGTGTCCTCTTGTTCTGGTGCTGGATGCCTGGGAGAAGAGGCCAACCTCTGCCTGGCTACAACCTCCCTTCAGGTAGTTGTAGAGAGCAATAAGGTCACCCCTCAGTCTCCTCTTCTCCAGGCTAAGCAACCCCAGCTCCCTCAGCCTTTCCTCATAGGGCTTGTGTTCCAAACCCCTCACCAGCTTTGTTGCCCTTCTCTGGACACGTTCCAGCAAGTCAACATCCTTCCTAAACTGAGGGGCCCAGAACTGGACACAGTACTCAAGGTGCGGCCTAACCAGTGCAGTGTACAGGGGCACAATGACCTCCCTGCTCCTGCTGGCCACACTGTTCCTGATGCAAGCCAGGATGCCATTAGCCTTCTTGGCTGCCTGGGCACACTGCAGGCTCATGTTCAGCCTACAATCAACCAGTACCCCCAGGTCCCTCTCTGCCTGGCCACTCTCCAGCCACTCTGACCCCAGCCTGTAGCACTGCCTGGGGTTGTTGTGGCCAATGTGCAGAATCCGGCACTTGGATGTGTTAAATCTCATGCCATTGGACTCTGCCCATCTGTCCAGCCTGTCGAGGTCCCTCTGCAATGCCTCTCTGCCCTCCAGCAAATCAACTGCTGCCCCCAGCTTGGTGTCATCTGCAAATTTACTGATGATGGACTCAATGCCCTCATCCAGATCATCAATAAAGATGTTGAAGAGCATGGGGCCCAGTACTGATCCCTGGGGCACACCACTAGTGACAGGCCGCCAGCTGGATGTGGTGCCATTCACCATTACTCTCTGGGCTCGGCCCTCCAGCCAGTTCCTAACCCAACGCAGTGTGCTCCTGTCCAAGCCACGGGCTGCCAGCTTGGCCAGGAGTTTGCTGTGGGGAACGGTGTCAAAGGCCTTGCTGAGGTCCAGGTAGACCACATCCACAGGCCTCCCCACATCCACCAGGCGGGTCACCTGATCATAGAAGGAGATCAGGTTGGTCAGGCAGGACCTGCCCCTCCTAAATCCATGCTGGCTAGGCCTGAGCCCCTGGTCATCCTGTAAGTGCTGTGTGATCGCACTCGAGATGACCCGTTCCATAATCTTGCCTGGCACTGAGGTCAGGCTGACAGGCCTATAATTCCCTGGCTCATCCAACTGGCCCTTCTTGTGGATGGGCACCACGTTAGCCAGCTTCCAGTCTTCTGGGACCTCTCCAGTGAGCCAGGACTGCTGAAAAATGATGGAAAGTGGCTTGGACAGCTCATCTGTCAGCAATCTCAGCACCCTAGGATGGATCCCATCCGGTCCCATGGCCTTGTGGGGGTCCAAGCGGCTCAGTAGATCTCTAATTTCCTCTTGGAGCAGTGGTAAACTATGCAGCTCTCTGGCTCCTTCTGCCAGCTCTGCAGGCCAGCTGTCTGGAAGACCTTCCCACATGGTGAACCGGAATTGAATTCCTAATGACAAACAATAATAAAGTTAAAGATATGTCTTTGTGTTTTACAAAGTTGCAATTCTGAGATCATTTTGAGAAAGCCACAAAACAGAAAAGAGGCTCATAATTGAAACAGTTATGTACACATAAAAATAGTTTAGTGCAGAACTTATTAATGAAACACAAAATAGTACTGTATGTATTTATGATTACTGTTTTCTTTACTTTTACTGCCTGCAATCAGTTTTTTTTACACAGTCTGATGGGGAGTTGTTTTGCTTCAGATACTACCTAGTCTGTGACTGCCTATTGGCAACAGTTAAAGGTGAGACCTTGCAGAAATTAGGATAATAACACTGCTGATCTCTGTCAACGTATAATAAAACATGATAATCTGTCAATGTAAAATTCTCAGCACTAAAATTTGTTTAAGAATATTAACATATTACAGGGGGGAGGTGGGGGAAGGCATGTTTTAAAGCATCCAGTTTGAGTTTGAAAATGCTAAGTGAAGAAATAAAGATATGTAAAGTCTCAGACAAAAGTAAATCCAAGAAATCTCTTAAGAATAGAATAGAATAGAATAGAATAGAATAGAATAGAATAGAATAGAATAGAATAGAATAGAATAGAATAGAATAGAATTACCAAGGTTGGAAGAGACCTTGAAGATCATCAAGTCCAACCTGTAACCATAACCTCACAACTAGACCATGGCACCAAGTGCCACATCCAGTCCCCTCCTGAACGCCTCCAGGGATGGAGACTCAACCACCTCCCCGGGCAGCCCATTCCAATGACGAATCACTCTCTCGGTGAAGAACTTTCTCCTCACCTCCAGCCTAAACTTCCCCTGGTGCAGCTTGAGACTGTGTCCCCTTGTTCTGGTGCTGGTTGCTAGGGAGAAGAGGCCAACCCCTTCCTGGCTACAACCACCCTTCAGGTAGTTGTAGAGAGCAATGAGGTCACCCCTGAGCCTCCTCTTCTCCAGGCTAAACAGCCCCAGCTCCCTCAGCCTCTCCTCATAGGGCTTGTGCTCAAGGCCTCTCACCAGCCTTGTTGCCCTTCTCTGGACACGTTCAAGTGTCTCGATGTCCTTCTTAAACTGAGGGGCCCAGAACTGGACACAGTGCTCAAGGTGTGGCCTAACCAAAGCAGAGTACAGGGGCACAATGACCTCCCTGCTCCTGCTGGCCATACTATTCCTAATGCAGGCCAGGATGTGGTTGGCCCTCTTGGCTGCCTGGGCACACTGATGGCTCATGTTCAGCTTCCCATCAACCAGCACCCCCAGGTCCCTCTCTGCCTGGCCGCTCTCCAGCCACTCTGACCCCAGCCTGTAGCGCTGCCTGGGGTTGTTATGGCCAATGTGCAGAACCCGGCACTTGGATGTGTTAAATCTCATGCCATTGGACTCTGCCCATCTGTCCAGCCTGTCGAGGTCTCTCTGCAAAGCCTCACTGCCCTCCAGCAGATCAACTCCTGCCCCCAGCTTGGTGTCATCTGCAAATTTACTGATGATGGACTCAATGTCCTCATCCAGATCATCAATAAAGATGTTGAAAAGCATGGGGCCCAGCACTGATCCTTGGGGCACACCACTAGAGGTTCAGTTCATTACATGTACCAAAAATACAACCAAGCATATTAGAAAAGCACATGCTGAGGTTAAAGAGAAAAATTGTTTCCTTACAGTAAAGTAGGCACAGGATGGTTTTGTGCCAACTTTAAAATAAGGAAATCTCTGTACTTGTCTTTTGTTACTATGCTCACTTCTCTGTAATTTTACATATTGAATGTAATGTTGTTAGACTGTGTGTATTTGGCGTATAGAAGTCTAATTATGTATTAATGTGTATTTCTGGAAGGATTTTGCAGGGGAGTATGTACTGAAATCAACAAACGTTCATTCTCGTTACCTCCAGTGCTGTATGCTTGTAGGAAATTGTCTCTAACATCCTTGCCAAAAACAGCCTGCATATTCTATTCCATATTTAATGATGCTTAAGAGTGCCACTAATGAAGCACTAGCTCTTGAAAGCTGCAAACACAATATTTCTGTCTTTAGAAGTGGGTGTTTATATAACTACAAGTGAAAGTGAAGAAAGAGATAGAACAGCATGCTCAGGCTGCTTTGTCATCCTACTGGCTTCTGTAAACTCATGAAAAGCACAGTGTACCTACTGCATTCACAGAGAGCAGTCTATCTAAAGACTAAGCTTGTCTCTCCGACCTTGTCACCCAATTAGTCCATCACTTTCTGCAGTAGAGAACCTGCTTAAATTCCAAGCAGAAAGGAAATACTGGCCTAAAAGCTGCTCTTTTTTTTTTTTTTTTTTTTTTTTTCTTTCTTTTTTTTTTTTTTTTACAGTTTATTGATAGTAGGTGAGGGATAAACGGGAGACAAAAGCACAGCTGAAGGGCCGAGCCCAGAGAGTGGTGGTGAATGGTGCCACTGCCAGCTGGCAGCCAGTCACTAGTGGTGTTCCCCAGGGATCAGTACTGGGCCCCATCCTCTTTAATATCTTCATTGATGATCTGGATGAGGGGATTGAGTCAGTCATCAGGAAATTTGCAGATGACACCAATCTGGGGGCAGATGTTGATCTGTTAGAGGGTCAAAGGGCTCTGCAGAGGGACCTCAACTGACTGGACAGGTGGGCAGAGTCCAACAAGATGACATTTAACAAATCCAAGTGCCAAGTGCTGCACTTTGGCTACAACAACCCCATGCAGAGCTACAGGCTGGGGTCAGAGTGGTTGGAGAGTGGCCAGGCAGAGAGGGACCTGGGGGAACTGGTCGATGGTAGACTGAACATGAGCCAGCAGTGTGCCTAGGCAGCCAAGAGGGCCAATGGCATCCTGGCCTGCATCAAGAATAGTGTGGCCAGCAGGAGCAGGGAAGACATTGTGCCCATGTACACAGCACTGGTTAGGCCACACCTTGAGTACTGTGTCCAGTTCTGGGCCCCTCAGTTTAAGAAGGACATTGAGACATTTGAATGTGTCCAGAGAAGGGTGATGAGGCTGGTGAGAGGCCTTTTCCAACCTTATTGATTCCATGATTCTATGATTCTATACTTGCTGTTTGACATATGGCTTCTCTAAACATTGTTTCTCAATGTTATTTCACTTCAGAAATAAATGTTTCTTTGATGTGCATCTCATTCTCATGTGTTATAATGAGGGCTTCTTGTACAGTAAGTTATTTACTCAGTGCTTCACCATACCTATTTTTCCTTAGTTTCCTGCTTGTTGAACTTATGAAGCCACTTGATATTCCTTAAACAGAGGGTTTTTTTAACAGTAATTGATGCTTGAAGCGTTGTGCACAGTGCTTAAACGTACTTTTATCTGTGGCTTCTTAAAATGGGCATAATAAATAAAAGGATTGATGTATAGGATACTAAAAAAATCAAATTCCAAACCATGAATTCAGAAACATAACTTGGCTCAGTATGTTTACTAGGGAATGGCCTGGGGCTAAAGAGTTATGACCCGAAAATGTAATTTGGAGACATTGCTAAGAGTATGTTTAATCTCTGTCTATCTAGAAGTATTTCTCACATAAAAATTGCAGATTGCGACAATAGCTGAGGTCAGGAGAGGTAGCAACTGAAAGTCTACAGCAAAAGACTGTGATCTAATTCCTTCCCCAAGAAACAGGGGAAATACAGTCTACAAGCAAATCATCTTAATTGGTGTAGACATTCTTCTGAACACAAGAGGATTTTTTTTAATATTAGAGGCAAGGAGGAAGATGATAAGAAGACAAGTGGTCTTTGCATGAGGTCGGGGAATTTTTTTGCAGGTGCTTTGAAATCAAATGCTCCTCCAGACATGTTAAATTAATTTAATCCTGAAACAATACTGAATCCAGGTAAATAGATGAAATGTGTTATGCAAACTTTTCCCTTAGCCTTGCTCCTATTCTGTCTCTTTTGGAAGAAATTTTGTCTGTGAATTAAATAGTATACTATAGATACATTAGGGTCTATAAATACAGAGTTGTCTCCTGTACATAAAAGTCAAAGGTAAGGCAAAAGGTCTGTCCATAGTTCAAAACCACACTAGTTGCTTTCATTAGAAGACAGGAGTACAAAAACAAATGCCTACTCAAAGCAAATGGACCCATCCCTGGAGGTTTTTAAGGCCAGGCTGGATGTGGCTCTGAGCAACCTGTTCTAGTGTGAGGTGTCCCTGCCTATGGCAGGACTGTTGGAACTAGATGATCCTTGAGGTCCCTTCCAACCCTAACAATTCTATGATTCTATGATCAGACATACATGCAGCAGAGAAATGGCTCATTTTAACCCACAGCCCAAGCAGAGAGGCAGAGAAGCAGCCTACTGGCATGTGTGAGAGATCTTAGTTGGTGCCAGTCCAGCTCTAGATGGGCAGGCCAAGCCTGGTTTGGCTGGGCTATTTCCATCTAGTGACTTTCATGAGAAATATATCTTGGTTAATTTTGCATTTATTTGGTGATTTTGGTTTTTTGTCTTGAAAATTAACTATTTCTCTTCACAACCAAGAATCTATGACAATGGCAATACAGAAAAACTGATTCTTGCATTTTTTAAAAGAAGAAAATGAGAGAAATATTCTTGAATCTTGGATGTGATATCAGATTCAGAATTGGTACTGCTGGTAAAAAGAAATGTACGATTACATTTTTGCTATCAGAAAGCAGTTGTAAGGCAGCCAAGTTTGATGACTGTTCATTTTTTTAGCAATCAGTTTCTTTTCACTGTCCTTCTGGAACTAGAAGTGCTAATGTATAGTCAGCAGACTTGTACAGTTTTATTACATCACTTCCTAGCCCTAGACTTGATTTCCATATGTGACAGCAGAAGATCATTACTCCCAGGCAATACAGTAATTAAGGCAAAGAAATGTTGTCACTTGCCACCTTAAAACCCATCATCATAGTATCATAGTATCAGTTAGGGTTGGAAGGAACCACAAGGTTCATCTAGTTCCAAACCCCCTGCCATGGGCAGGGACACCCTCACTAGATCAGGCTGGCCAAAGCCTCATCCAGCCTGGTCTTAAACACCTCCAGCGATGGGGCCTCAACGACCTCCCTGGATAACCCATTCCAGGCCTTCACCACTCTCATGGTGAAGAACTTCTTCCTCACATCTAGCCTGAATCTCCCCATCTCCAGCTTCTTTCCATTCCCCCTAGTTCTATCACTACGTGATACCCTGAGAAGTCCCTCCCCAGCCTTCTTGTAGGCTCCTTCAGATACCAGAAGGGCACAATTAGGTCACCTCAGAGCCTTCTCTTCTCCAGACTGAACAGCCCCAACTCCTTCAGTCTGTCCTCATAGGAGAGGTGCTCCAGCCCTCTGATCATCCTCGTGGCCCTTCTCTGGACACCTTCCAGCACGTCCACATCCCTCCTGTAATAGGGGCTCCAGAACTGGATGCAGTACTCCAGGTGGGGTCTCACCAGAGCTGAGTAGAGGGGAGAAGCACCTCCCTTGACCTGCTGGTCACACTTCTCCTGATGCAGTCCAGGATCTGATTGGCTTTCCAGGCTGCAAGTGCACATTGAGAGCTCATGTTGAGCTTCTCATCCACCAGCACCCCCAAGTCTCTCTCCTCACGGCTGCTCTCCAGCCAGTCACTGCCCAGCCTGGATTTGTGCCTGGGATTGCCTCGACCCAGATGCAGGACCCTGCACTTGGTCTTGTTGAAGCTCATGAGGTTGGCTTGTGCCCACCTCTCCAGCCTGTCCAGGTCCCTCTGGATGGCATCCCTTCCCTCCAGCGTGTCCACTGCACCACACAGCTTGGTGTCATCAGCAAACTTGCTGAGGGTGCACTCGATGCCACTGTCCATGTCACCCACAAAGATGTTGAACAAGACTGGTCCCAGGACTGATCCCTGAGGGACTCCGCTTGTCACTGGCCTCCACTGGGACACAGACCCGTTGACAGCCACTCTTTGGGTGCGGCCGTCAAGCCAGTTCCTTATCCATCTAGTGGTCCATCCATCAAACCCATGCTTCACCAGCTTGGAGACCAGGAGGTGGTGCGGGACAGTGTCGAAGGCTTTGCTCAAGTCCAGGTAAATGACATCAGTTGCTCGCCCCTCATCTATTAATGTTGTGACCTGTTCATAGAAGGCCACCAGGTTTGTCAGGCAGGATTTGCCCTTGGCAAAGCCATTCTGACTGTTCCAAATCACCTCTTCACTATTCTTCTGAGTCAGTAGTTCCTCCAGAAGGATCTGCTCCATGATCTTTCCGGGCACAGAGGTGAGACTGACTGGCCTGTAGTTCCCTGTTGGTCAAAGTGTGCTTTTGAGTTCTATCACATTTCTGTCAATGATAATCCCCTTGCACAGGTTAATCCTTATAAAATGTCTGCCTTAATGAGACAATGCAGCAAGAGCAGTTATGCTGGACACATATGATGCCAAAGCTTTTAAATGCAGACCATTTTGCCATCGTGACCACCAATGAGTGAGAATTCTTCAAGAAAATTGTTTTGATAACATTCTTTTTCCTGAAGACAGGAAAAAAAAATATGCACATGCTATTGATTTAATCTGAGAAGGCTCAGAGAGTTCATTTTTTTGTGTGCCATAGCTGTGTCATTTAATCAAAAAAAGTATAGTACAGTATAGCACAGTATTACCAAGGTTGGAAGAGACCTCGAAGATCATCGAGTCCAACCTGTCACCACAAACCTCACAACTAGACCATGGCACCAAGTGCCACATCCAGTCCCCTCCTGAACGCCTCCAGGGACGGCGACTCAACCACCTCCCGGGCAGCCCATTCCAATGACGAATCACTCTCTTGGTGAAGAACTTTCTCCTCACCTCGAGCCTAAACTTCCCCTGGCACAGCTTGAGACTGTGTCCCCTTGTTCTGGTGCTGGTTGCTAGGGAGAAGAGGCCAACCCCTTCCTGGCTACAACCACCTTTCAGGTAGTTGTAGAGAGCAATGGGGTCGCCCCTGAGCCTCCTCTTCTCCAGGGTAAACAGCCCCAGCTCCCTCAGCCTCTCCTCATAGGGCTTGTGCTCAAGGCCTCTCTGGGGAAGAAAAGACTGGAAAGATCCTTCATGGAAAAATGTGCTGAGGGGTTACATGGCTAATGTACCTAAATATGTAATGGGATCTGAGTTTTGGGTTCTGATTTTTTTCTTTACCATCTTTATTTTGCATGGTAATATAATAAGTTAAGTGACCACCATTTTTAAATCTTAGTATTAGTCGCCAACATTTATGAGACTATCACCACGAATAATGAATAAGAAAGTTCTATTTTACTTTGAAAGTACACTATAAATGTTCATTTATACTTTGCAGTTTAAATTAAAGGTAAACAAAGAGTGATTTCTAGGGCAAAGAAATGGGAATAGAAATTGTTGAATGTGGTAAAACTATTCCAAGTATTTATAATAATTTAAAATGCAAAGCAGACCAAGTTTTACCTCGCAGTCTTTATCTAGAAGAGAAAGAAAAAGAACTCCAAACTATCCTAAGGTATCTTATAGACTTTTTGGAGATGATACATATTATTAAATCCTCTTCTACTTACAAACGGCCTTGAAAAAATACGTGCTTAATTTTGCATTGATCATAAAAATTCCTGCATACCTAAGAAATAAACCGTGTATTTTTCATTTTAATGTATGAACAGGGTTTATTTTCCCCATTTCAGGAAAGCCAGCAAAGACCAATTTTCTGATTTTGATGACAGAGAACATATTCTTTATTTTCCATCAGCCTGACTCTGAGCCTAAATACTCGCTATATAAAGGAGCAATATTCAAGAAATAGATGGATGTTTACTTTGGTTATACAGCTATTTCAATAACAGTACAAACTGCCTCAAATTCATGGAGCCAAAGTGAAGATGCCATTTCTGAAGCAGACTTTAAAAATTACAAAATGGGAGTTACAAAATGTGGTCACAGATGTTAGTAGTAAATATTTAATTGGAGAAAAAATTCCTTCTTTTCTCTGCTTGGTATTGAATGACCATCTGCTAAGAAAGGTACCAAGCTAATTCTGAAAAAATACTAATAGAACATATTTGCAAAGACATAAGAAAAATATTAACAGATTGATATGACTTTTTTTCCTCCTATGTAGTACCTCCATTACCTTGTAAAAGAAGTATCCTAGATAAGCAAGCTTAGGTAAAAATTTACTATGTCCAGACAAGTCCCTGAAACTGGCCTTCTGCAAAGCTGGAAATGGTACATATGTTTGTGGTGTCCCCAGAGAACACCCTCATTACTAAGCATCCCATTTGCTTAATCATCTGTTACATAGAACATTACCTAGTGTATCATACTGCCTTTGATCCTTTCTTGAGAATCCAATAAAATGTGTACAAGTAACTTAAACCAATGGCTGTATCACTGTGCTTTAGAAATGTGAGACCTGAAACAAAGAATTCTCTGGAAGTATGAGTTAGTTGCTTACTGAGTTATTTTGCCAGATGAAGCCTTTGGTGAACAGTTGCAACACTTGTGGAGTCAGAAATGTAACAGTAAGCATTTCATAACAGTGTAGCCTCTCTTATAGGACATGGGACTATTTTTAATGCACTCTAATGATTTCACACTCACTGCAATTCCACTTCATGTGTAATAAATATTACATCTGTTAATAGTAATAAATATTGCATTCAGTTACAATAACAGATGAATCTTAATGGACTAATTGTCTCTGTCAAGGTATTTCCAAATTGGTGATTCTCATGAATGTTAATGAAATTGCTAGATGGCTTCTGATGTCAATGAAGGCCTTGGAAAAATTAACAGCCTGCAGTAGTGTACCATTTCATCACATAAGCATGTAGTTAAATTTAAAAACTTGGCTTGAATTGCTAACTAAATTAATTAAGGCACCTAAAACCAAATACTTTTATGAGACTCTTGGCTTCTTTGCTACACAGTTGTCACACAAAGCTTGCCTTTCTTAGTTTTCTTTCTTTGTCATGTTTTTGGTTTATTAAATTCATCTGCATCTAGTTGTTAAAGACAAATTTTAGCAGTTGTGAAATGCATGAAGTAGTCTTCAATGTAGAGGTAATATATATCAACTATATATGCTGGCATTAAGGCATGAAATTTCTTAGAAAATTGTATTTATGTGATGTGATTTTTACCCTCTACATCAATGTTTTGTTTGTTTGTTAAAATTTCTCAGTCTGCTGTAATCCAAACCTGCCACATTACTCTGTAGATGTCACCAAAGAACTGCACTTGAACTGTCAGAAACTGTGACCTCTGTACAAGGTTGGTATTCCTGTATGTCTAAAATCTCCTTTAAATCTTTATTTTCTTCCATGTCTCTACCTGTAATGCTGCTGAGTTAATTGCCCTTAATGAAGGGCAAGTTTTAACCCTTCTCAGACAGGTCTGGGAATAGCAGGCCCTTATTTTATCTGAATTTTTGGATGATTTTGGTTGCAGAGAAAATAAGAGATTGTGAAGGAGCCTTTATCTTACTGTATGAAATGCATATGGAAATCTCTGACAAAGAGAATATATATAGTCCATGACAAAAATAATGTAAAAAAGGGCGTCTAATTCACAGGCTAATGTGCATTACTTATTTTTGCTGGTGGAAAAAAAACACAAATCAGAGACTCCAGAGATGGGAATTACCTACAATATTAAAGTATCCTTTTTGCCTCTGAACCATCACTATACCTGACTCTGTGCAATACATTACCCAATATTATGTATCGTGTAGTTTTGAAGTTCTACAATTTTCTTTGGGAGTCTGCTCCACATGCAAGATAATGAATTGTCATCAAATGTCCCTTGTGTATCTCATACTCTTTTCCACCTTTTAGCTGAGCTAACACATTGTAATTACATTCCTATGTACTGTTCTAATTTCATGTTCATTTTTGAAGTCTAACCAATGCTCAGGTAAATAGATCTGGAGAATTATGAGCAGCTTTGCACATCAGAGTACTGAAAAAAGCCTTATCTTTTGAATGCTTTGGGGTTGAGGTTCTTCTCGCATCTCTGGTTTACAGTTGCAAGCATGGTGTGATCTAGTCCACATAAGGAAACATAAGGGAAAACTTTTTCACTGTGAGGGTGACAGGACACTAGAACTGTCTGCCTAGACAGGCTATGGAGTCTCCTTCTCTGGAGACATTCAAAACCCACCTGGATGCTTTCCTATGTGATCTACTCTATGTGATCTTGCTTTCACAGCAGTGTTAGACTTGCGATTTTTTGAGATTCCTTCCAACCCCTAGCATTCTGTGATTCTGTCATTCTGTGATTCTGTGACAATGAGATCAAGTGCAGCCTCAGCAAGTCTGCAGATTACACCAGTCTGAGTGGTGCAATTGGCACACCTGAGGGATGGGATGTCATCCAGAATGTCACAACCCAACCTCAAGAGGATGAGTTCAGGGGGAGGTTCTTTAAGGATACCTACAGAGTGAGTGAGACAAACTGACACTGCGATGGCTGGAATAATCACCAATTTATTGATTACAAGTTAATGCATGTCTCTTTGATCACAGAGTGATTCTTAAGGCAGGTGAGATGATTCCCTGGTACATGCCAGAAAAGAGAGAGAGAGAATGGAGAGGGTGAGAGAGAAGATTAAAGAGAAGAATGGGGTGAGATCAAAGGTAAGAGGAGAAAAGAATTACCACTCCAGGTTCCAGCGATGTCCCACATGGTCAATTGTGGGTTACGATCCATGTGCACTGATAACCTTGGGCCTGGCCAGCCAGGTCCCAAGATGCAGACTTCGATCACTGCAGGGATCTGCTAGCCAAAGTGTCGTGGGATGAAGCCCTGAAGGGAAGAGGGACCCAGGACAGCTGGTCAGTATTCAAGGACCACCTCCTCTGTGTCCAGGAGCTATGTATACCTACAAGGAGAAAAGCAGGAAGGAATGCTAGGAGGCCTGCCTGGATGAACAAGGAGCTGCTGGACACACTATCACTTAAAAAGAAACTCTACAGGAAGTGGAGGGAAGGACAGATAGAACAGGGGGTATATAAGGAAGCTGCCCAAGCAGCAAGAGGCCTGGTTAGGAAAGCCAAAGCAGAGTTTGAACTGAATCTAGCCAGGGGGGTTAAAGGGAACACTAAGAATTTCTACAGGTATATTAATGGCAAGAAGACTAGGGAAGGTGTGGGCCCCCTCAGAAAGGAAAGTGGAGAATTAATCACAAGTGATGTGGAAAAGGCTGAGGTACTCAATCACTTCTTTACCTCAGTCTTCACTGCAAGGGCCTCCAGCCACACTCCTGGTGTCATGGCAGATGATGCCAGGGATGGGGAGGAAGAACTGCCCATCATAAGTGAAGCTCAGGTTCGTGATCACCTGAAGAACCTGAAAGTGTTCAAGTCCATGGGACCCGACGGGATACACCCACGGGTGCTGAGAGTACTGGCAGATGAGGTTGCCAAGCCCCTCTCTATTATATTCCAGAAGTCATGGCAGACTGGGGAAGTCCCCACAGACTGGAAAAGGGGAAACACTACTCCCATTTTCAAAAAGGGCAAGAAGGAGGAACCGGGGAACTACAGGCCAGTCAGTCTCACCTCTGTGCCTGGAAAGATCATGGAGCAGATCCTCCTGGAGGCACTAATGACTCAGAAGAACAGAGAAGAGGTGATTGGGAGTAGTCAGCATGGCTTTGCCAAGGGCAAATCCTGCCTGACAAACCTGGTGGCCTTCTATGAGCAGGTGACAGCATTAATAGATGAGGGGCGAGCAACTGATGTCGTTTACCTGGACTTGAGCAAAGCCTTCGACACTGTCCCGCACCACCTCCTGGTCTCCAAGCTGGCGACACATGGGTTTGATGGATGGACCACTAGATGGATAAAGAATTGGCTTGATGGCCGCACCCAAAGAGTGGCTGTCAACGGGTCCATGTCCCAGTGGCGGCCAGTGACAAGTGGAGTCCCTCAGGGATCAGTCCTGGGACCTGTCTTGTTCAACATCTTTGTGGGTGACATGGACAGTGGCATCGAGTGCACCCTCAGCAAGTTTGCTGATGACACCAAGCTGTGTGGTGCAGTGGACACGCTGGAGGGAAGGGATGCCATCCAGAGGGACCTGGACAGGCTGGAGAGGTGGGCACAAGCCAACCTCATGAGCTTCAACAAGACCAAGTGCAGGGTCCTGCATCTGGGTCGAGGCAATCCCAGGCACAAATCCAGGCTGGGCAGTGACTGGCTGGAGAGCAGCCGTGAGGAGAGAGACTTGGGGGTGCTGGTGGACGAGAAGCTCAACATGAGCTCTCAATGTGCACTTGCAGCCCGGAAAGCCAATCAGATCCTGGGCTGCATCGGGAGATGTGTGACCAGCAGGTCAAGGGAGGTGCTTCTCCCCCTCTACTCAGCTCTGGTGAGACCCCACCTGGAGTACTGCGTCCAGTTCTGGAGCCCCTATTACAGGAGGGATGTGGACGTGCTGGAGCGTGTCCAGAGAAGGGCCACGAGGATGATCAGAGGGCTGGAGCACCTCTCCTATGAGGACAGACTGAAGGAGTTGGGGCTGTTCAGTCTGGAGAACAGAAGGCTCTGAGGTGACCTCATTGTGGCCTTCCAGTATCTGAAGGGGGCCTACAGGAAGGCTGGGGAGGGACTTCTCAGGATCTCAGGTAGTGATAGGACTAGGGGGAACGGATTGAAGCTGGAAATGGGGAGATTCAGGCTGGATGTGAGGAAGAAGTTCTTCACCATGAGAGTGGTGAAGCCCTGGAATGGGTTATCCAGGGAGGTGGTTGAGGCCCCGTCCCTGGAGGTGTTTAAGACCAGGCTGGACGAGGCTCTGGCCAGCGTGATCTAGTATAGGGTGACCCTGCCCATGGCAGGGGTGTTGGAGCTAGATGATCCTTGTGGTCCCTTCCAACCCTGACTGATTCTATGATTCTATGATTCTATGATTCTATGATGTGTCTGAATACAAACACACTGAGGCAGGCTCATGGAAAGGTGTTCATCTGCCACTGCAAATGGCCCAGATCTGTGGACAGACACTAATTTATCAGGAGATATTTATATGATTTACTTCCCTTACCACAGCCTACCAATCCTCAGAGTCAGCTGTTTGTAAATCAGTCTTTTATTGTACTCTCACAGATGGTTTACCACACCTGTTTCTCACACATTCCAGCAATACTGTATTGTATTATTGCTACACTACCATCCATTTTCCCTGATAGTCTAAAAGTCAGTTAACATCTTATCATCTGCCAACTCTTAGTTCCCACAGTCAGTGTCTTCTTGGTGATGGGTGCACCCCAACAGTTCATGGTGCTGTCTTTCATTCCTGAACTCCATGGGTGGCTGGTAGAGATGTTCCCAAAGCAGGGCGGATCATGTACTGCTCACATGGTGGCACAGGCACCTTGGGGACTGTGGTGGTTACAAAATGCTGTGTGCCCATAATGTTCTGTGTCACTATTTCTTCACCTTTGCACAAGCTCCGCTGTGAAGCAATAGCCTGAGTTGAGACAGGTGAGATGCAGGCACCCAAGTGGTACTGTTCCAGAAGCAACCTGTCGTGGATGCTTGAATACTAAGAAAGGGAAGCAGAGAAGCAGTCTGATTGAGACAAACTTTTGTAATAGCAGAGAAAAAGTTTATGCAGAACAAATTTCTGTGGGGACGTAGCTCCCACACAGAGGGACCTGGACAAGCTCAAGAAGTGGACCTGTGGAAGCAGGCCTGTGTGAAACATTCAGAAAGACCAAGAGCAAGGCCATGCACCTGTCTTGGGGCAGACTTCTATGTAAGTACAGGCTGGGGAATGAGGTGATGCAGAGAAGGACTTTGGAGTACTGGTGGACTCATAGCTGGATGTGAGCCAGCAGTTCATGCTTGCAGCCCAGAAGAGAAAATCCGTCTTGGTCTGCATCTAAAGAAACATGGCCAGCAGATCAAGAGAGGTGATTCTGCCATGCTATTCTGCTCTGGCGAGACCTCACCTGGAGCACTGCATGCAGTTCTGCACAAGAAGAGCATTAACCTGTTGGAGTGAGTCTTTAGAAAAACCTCAAACATTATCCAAGGGCTGGAGCACTTCTAGGAGAATTGCAGTTGTTCAGCACAGAAAAGAAAAGGCTGAGGGAGGACTTTATTGCTGACTTTCAGTACTTAAAGAGGGACTGTGAGAATCATAGAATTATAGAGGTTGGAAAGGACCTCCAGAGATCGAGTCCAACCCTCCTGCCAAAGCAGGATCACTTAAGGCAAGTCACACATCTTGAAAGTCTCTAGGGAAGGAGACTCCATAACCTCTCTGGACAGCCTGTTTCAGTACTCCATCATCCCTATAGTAAAGAAGTCTTTTTGACATGTTGAGGTGGAACTTCCTGTGCTTCAGGTTGTATCCATTACCCCTTGACCTACGACATAGTAAAGAGAATAGCTCCTTCTTCCTGACATCTACCCTTCAAATATTTTTAAACATTAGTAATATCTCCTCTCTGTCTTCCCTTTTTCAGACTAAACAGCCCCAGGTCTCTCAGCTTTCCTCATTAAAAAAAAATAAAATATTTTTAGTGGGGCCTTTTGGAACAGGGCAAGGGGTAGTGGTTTTAAATTAAAAGAGGGTAGATTTGGACTAGATACAAGGTATAATTTTTTTACAATGGGAGTGGTGAAGCACTGGAACATGGTACGACTCAAGAAAACACTAAAGGTCAAGTTGGAGAGGGCCCTGAGCCCTTTAACTAATCTAGCTAAATATGCCACTGTTCAGTGTTTAGTGGTTGGACTAGATGGCCATTAAAGGCCTTTTCCAACCTAAAGCATTCAATGGTTCTATGACTACTTAATAAAAGTAGCAGTGACTAAGACTTTTGAAGTACATAGGCGATTTACATGTGATAGGAATTTTCCACCAAACTTTTTTTTACATTTCTTTGATAAAGTTCATTTTTAGTGAGTAGTACAGTATGCATGGCAGGATTCAAACAGGTTTTATATGTCACAAATCTTGAGCATTCAGCTGCAGCACACAAAAGCCTAGTCTGTGATGATTGATTGCTGAAGAAAAAAATGGGCATGGAGTTCTAATCTCTCAATTACAAAATCTTAATAATTTTATGTTAAACTGAATCTCTTACTCAGTTCTTTGATAATACCTATAATTTACTCATAAATATAAATCTACTATCTTCATGTTATCACATTCTCACAGTATCACCAAGGTTGGAAGAGACCTCAAAGACCAAGTCCAACCTGTAACCACAGACCTCATGACTAGACCATGGCACCAAGTGCCCCGTCCAATCCCCTCTTGAACACCTCCAGGGATGGTGACTCCACCACCTCCCTGGGCAGCACATTTCAATGGCGAACATCTCTCTCAGTGAAGAACTTTCTCCTCACCTCGAGCCTAAACTTCCCCTGGCGCAGTTTGAGACTGTGTCCTCTCATTCTGATGCTGGTTGCCTGAGAGAAGAGACCAACTCCCTCCTGGCTACAATCCCCCTTCAGGTAGTTGTAGAGAGCAATGAGGTCTCCCCTGAGCTTCCTCTTCTCCAGGCTAAACAGCCCCAGCTCCCTCAGCCTCTCCTCATAGGGCTTGTGCTCAAGGCCTCTCACCAGCCTTGTTGCCCTTCTCTGGACACGTTCAAGTGTCTCAATGTCCTTCTTAAACTGAGGGGCCCAGAACTGGACTTTTATAAAACTGTAATGATTTCTATCTACAAGTGGCTTTCCTAGATATGGTCTGTATTGTTGCATTTAATAGTCATGTTTTGACTCAGCAGTGAATCAATTGAATTATTCCTTTGAGGTGACACAAGTTAGCACACATATTAAACACATTTAATGTGCTATTCTTGATGATACATTTATAATGAAGAAAAGAAAATTCTACCCTATGGATAAGTGTATTGCATTCTATTGTTTCCGGGTAAGATTAAATACTATTCCTAACTGATCCCTAAATACAGTGAAGTGTGTTATTCTTTTTATATTCATTTTCCCACTATTCACATCCAGAAAGCATGTAGTTGTGATAGCATCCAATTATTTATATTGCATAGCTGGATTTACTGCACATTTTTAACACTATTTCTTCAACACAGTAAGGACATGGACCCACTGGAGCAGGACCTGAGGAGTGCCACAAAGATGATCAGAGGGCTGGAGCACCTCTCCTGTGAAAGCAGTCTGGGAGAGCTGGGTCTTTTCAGCCTGGGGAAGAGAAGGATCTGGAGAGACATTATAGCAGCATTTCAATTTCTGAAGGAGACCCACATGAAAGATGGGGAGGGACTGTTTACAAAGCTACATATTGAGAGGATGTGAAGGGCAGTGTTTTTAATTTAGAGCAGGGTAGATTTAGGTTGGACATTAGGAGGAAGTTCTTTACAATGAGGTAGTGAAATGCTGGAATAGGTTGCCCAAAGATGTACTAAAAACCCCCATCCCCAAAGACATTCATGGTCAAACCTGATGGGGCCCTGAGCCACCAGCTCTGTCTAAGGATGTTCCTGCTCACTGCAAGGGGGTGGACACAATGACTTTCAAGGGTCTCTTCCTGATCAAAGCATTCTATGATTCTTTTATGTATCTTCTTAGGAGGTTATACAATGACTATCAAAATTATATCTAAGCACTTACAAAAGAAGTATATTGTCGTAAAACCAGAAATTAAAATGCATGAAAGTTATCCAGAAGCGTGAGGACACAAAATGATTGCAGGTGTGATTTCCTGATCACATACGGAGGTTCTGTTCACTGTCAGGTATGTACCTTTCCAATTACAATGTGCTTGAGACTAAAAGGAGTCAGGTATCAAAGCCCCTTCCACAATAATCTCCACAAATATCTAAGGAAATAGACTAACTGATGAAAGACTCAGAAAGGTCAGATCTCTGACAGTACAGAAAATATTGCTCTACAGGTAACAAAAGCCTAATGTTCACTCATGACACTTCATGACCTAGCTTAGTAGATACACAAATAACAAAATCTGCCATGAAAGTAGTGGTTACAGGCAAAGTGAATTTATTCCTTTTAAAAAATCAAAGTGATAAGTGTCTTTGCCAAGTTCTGTGTTTAGTTTAATAGGATTGCAGGTGTTGTTTTGATACTGTGCACAATTTAAAGCACAGATGTTACATCTTTTCATCCCAGGTCTGGCTTTCTGCATCTACTGCTGCTCTCTGACTTTCTGAATCCTACTGCACCATATTGACATAACTATCTCCATCAGCAGCCTGGGAATGCCACTGTGGTGGTTTAGGCTGAGTGCCTCCTGTTGCCACCACACAAGCTTACTTGCAATGCCCTGAGGGTCCAGTCCGGTGGGTGGGCACGGGAAGCTATGTATTTCATCCCATAATGCCCTGCTCCCTACAAAATCATCAGTAGGGTTCTGCACTTCCTCTTTCTTCCCTCACCGCTCCTATGGAGATGGTCCCTGTCTGGCAATAGTGTGTGTGTGTGTGGGGGTGGTCATCTCACGGTCTCTTGGGCCTGGCTTGGCCTAAGGCCGGGAAGAGAAGAGGGAAGGGCAGTCTCAGATCTGGCCAGCTGAGATTAGCCTAACAGTGGAGGGGGAAGAAAGAGCCCTGGGAGCTTTTGGGTGTACCCTCAGGTTGGGAAAGGGAAGTGTTGGGTTGCTTCTGGGTATGCTTTGGGATGTCCTTTTGTCACTGTGCTTGTGGTTCTCTGTAAAATCTTCACTGCTTTTCCATTTAAACTTTTCACCACTTCTGCAATCCATTTGTCTGAGTCTCAGTTTTTCTGCCCATGGTAGGAGGGAAGGAGGGATCAGCCCTTCAACCCACCACAGCCACTAATGCCAGCAGTGGGTCTGAGTGTCCCTTATAAAGGAAAGCTTGGTTTTGGGATTATGCTAGAAGATCCTGTGGCAGGATGGTACTTGTTTTGTAACAGAAAGGAGTTATTAGGGAGCCTGAGCAGAGAGAGAGAGAAAGAATTGAAAAAATATAGAAGTTAGATGTCTTATAATCACTACATGTCGAATAATTCACTGACCTTGAGGTAAAAAAATAGTGATGTTAGTCGTACAATATAGAAAACCCAAGTGAAATATCAATGGACAAGCAAAACACTGTGAATCTTATCACCCTCAAAGAAAGCACATATATTTGAAAGCCATGCCTTTTTAACCTCACTCAGCTAACAACTTTTGAAAAATAATGACCAGTGGTTCTATTAACAGAGGGATACATCCTCTTGTCAGAAGCATAACCTCTCAAATACTATTTACTCACAAAATATCTTGAATTTTTTTCCTTTGTGAATAATTAGAACAAAATCAGAGCAAAATGTCCTGCATACATTGGCTGTCTTATAAAAACCATTGAAGGGCAGTACCACACTGTCCTCAGTCGTCTTTTCTCACCTCTTATTCAGGCTAGGAGAAAGCTACATGCTCATGCTGCAGCATATCACCAGCAAAGGCAGCAGAATAGTGGAGCACATTAACTCTGCTACCAGATGTGACTTGGCAGAATACAGGCATATATTAAAGCAGTTCCTTTCATCAAGCACATTGCTAAGATGCAATTATATTTTTTAATAATATTTTTTAAAGTCTCTGAAAAGGAAGACTTTGTGAATACCTGGCTTGTCCTAATAACTTTTCTCCCCTATCAATGATAAATGAAGGATGGTAGTGCTTTTTCTGAATTAACTATTTTTTTAATGTTAGCTGACTTTTAACGAAACCTTTTATTGTGCAGATAGCACTTCTGGACAATTGAAGTGATAGTATTAATCTCCAAAGTTTTTTTTAATTGTAATGAATTATTGGACAAAAGCATTCTAGAAGTTATTTTAGAAATTAATTCTGAGTGCAGAATGTGCAGTTGGATTTCAGTTTCTGTATCACAGAATCACAGAACTTTAGAGATTGGAAAGGATGTTGAAAAATCATTGAGTCCAACCTCCCTGCCAGAGCAGGATCACCTAGAGTAGGTCACACAGGAATGTGTCCGAGTGGGCTTTGAATGTATCCAGAGAAGGAGGCTCCACAACCTTTCTGGGCAGCCCCTTGAAATGTTTTCTCATCGTCTCAGTGAAGAAGTGTTTCTTTGTGTTCATGTGTTCCCACATCAACATGCTGCAACAGTGAACATTACCACTGACTATTCCATAGGAACTCAACTATGAATTCAGACTTAAAGTCTAGGTTATCAAACCAGCTTTTAAATACAACATTCGGTTCACAGCATCACAATGTCATGCATTTGATGTTGCCTACCGAGGTTAAGGCAGATAAATTAAAAATAGCAACATAATCTCTTCAAGAAGTATTATACGTATGTTCAGAACTCAGATGGCAAATTACGCCTTGGAATGATCAGTATCCAAGTGACTCCTGACAGGCATCCCCCCACAAAGCAGATAACTCCCTCTTTCAAACATTCAGCAAACACTCTGGTCACAATTTTTAAAGTTCTTTCCAGCCTGTTATTGCTCAATTAGTTGATTTTCATCAAGACCACAGGGGTGAGAAAAAAATAAGTTTGCTACTTATCCTAAAGTCCTCAACCTAAGAGATGAGGCATATCTAAGTCTGGATCATGCCAGCCTAACTTCTGATCCTAGATAGTGTTAACATTTAGTATCAGAAGAACAAAATGCCTTGAGTTTATTAATAAATGTGTGTACATAATAACATAGTATGTACAGTAGAATATTGGAATTTATTTGTGGTTATTTTTAGTGACTGTTTTTCAATTAATTCAGGTACAAAGTTATTATGAGTTATTATGAGAGTATTCTGCCAAAGTTATAATATCACCAGAAACACCTGTACCACCTGCCAGACTCTGATGAATGTGTGAAGAAATTCTTTCAAATTATTTAACATCTCACTTTCTCTTACACCCATTGTCTTAATGGCAAGCACATTCTTTGGTAGAGAGATGATGGTCAAGAACCTATGCATTCTGCTAATCTCTTGCAACCTGAAGAGTCTCTAAGTGCTTAATATTTCATAATATATTTATTCTCTTTTCATCATAGAAAGATAAAGCTTCACATTCACTTATTTGCTTCAGGATATTAGTTTTTAATAAAATTATTGGTCTCCTGGTTATTTTGTCATTAAATTTAGGAAAAAAAAAAAAATATATATAATGACCTTTGGATTTTCCTCTAATGACTTCTTCCTTTATTAAGGACTTCTTTGAACTCTCTAGTGCACGTGAAGCACATCAAAACACCAGCAGGCTACTAGATATGCAGTGATAGGTTTGCTATGCCTATTCATATTTTTTTTTCTTTTTTTCTGTTTTGATTTATAGCCTTTTGCACAGACCAAGGATTCAGTCTTTGGGAATTGAAACAAACAAACAAACAACCACCACCCCCAAACAACAACAACAACAAACCACTCACAAAAAAAAAAAAAAAAAAAAAAAACCCAACAAAAAGAAACCAACACCCACAAAAGAAACCAAACAAACAAAAAACCCACCAAAAAACCCCAACCAACTATAAGATCTGTTGTAGGTTAAGGATTAATTGTCAAATTATAGAGATAAAAGTCCTGCATGGGACTAGAAAGTTGCAAGAGGGAAGCACAAGATACTGTAATTTCTTATTCTATTTTTCCCTGTGTCTCTCTATTTAAAAGACAGCACTTCTGCAAGTCACTCTTTCTGCTTTGGAGCAAGACTTTTTCTTTGATTTGCAGTGTGGGGGAGGATTTGCTGGTCAGAGCTGTATTTCTTGCTGCATTGCAAGGCCTACCTCAGGGTTAGCTGGAGGGGTGAAGCCAGAACTGATTCTGATTGCATATATATCTGTTTCCCTTAATACTTCGTGTGTTTTTTATACTTTTGTAAATACTGTTTCTATTTACTTCCAATTCTGTGCAAGTTTTTTAAAAAAATTATTTAGTCCTTTGGGATAAAATACACTCTATCCTCCAGCCAGAGCTGTTCTAGCTCAAAACCAGGACAAGATCCCAGGAAACTCAGAAGGTTTAGAGGTCATTTGGTGTATTACAGTATTACAGAAATGGTTTAAATCAGAACAAACGAGGTCAAACTGAACCAGCAGGTTAACCTGGCTATTTTACCAACACGGAAGTGAGGGAAAAGTAACACACAAAAACTTGGGATTGATAGAAAAAAAAAAAAAGAGAGAGAGAGAAGAATAGACTTTACTGATCAAAAGTCAGATAAAACATGGTACAAAATGCAGAAAGCAGCAGAAAGCAGAAGCAAGCAAGCCAAAAGCCCAAGCCACAAAACTACTCCCCTATTCCTCCTTGTCCCACTGCCATCCTAGCAGAAAAGACCAACACCCAAGAAGCTGGAACCCAGAAGCAGCAACTGGAACAGGAGGTCTCCCACATTGTAATCTGAACTTCAACTCTCATAATATTTTGCTCCAGTTAGCACTTTCACTTTTTGAACCTGACATCACTGCAGCATGGTATGAATAACAACAGCAGGTTCAACCCAATCCAAGACATTCTCCACCATCACCATCATGCCCAGCAGCAGTCAACATCAAACAGTTGGCTACCAGCCACAAGTGGTGCTCTTCAGGGCTCAGTATTGGGGCAAATTCTGTTAAATATATTGATCGATGATCTGGGTAAGAGGATCAAAGGATAGAAGTTTCAACAAGGCCAAGTGTCAGGTCAGTGAAAGAGTGATTAAGGAACAGGCTGCCCAGGGATGTGGTGGAGTTATTGTTCCTGGTAGCATTAAGAAAACGTGTAGATGTGGTGCTTAGGCATACCATTTAGTGGTAACTTGGCAGTGTTAGTTTAGCGTTTGGACTTGATGATCTTGGAGGTCTTTTCCAAATGTAACGATTTCATTTGGCTGTGTGAAATAGTCCCTGTAAGGGAGTCTCATTAGCTTTTCCTATTATTTATAGATTTTAGCAAAGTCTTAAAGAAATCGCCTTCTACAGTAATACCAGTCTGATTTTCTTTTTGTTGCATTAGGGAATTGTTTATCTACCGTGTTGTCTTACATGTTGCATAAGAAAAGACACAGCATCTTTTAGCCTATCTACAGCCCTCAACATGAATTTTTAATTATCTCACTGAGGAAAGGTTGAAATCTTTACACTTGAAGAAAAAGGGTATAAGACGTGATAATTCCAAGTCATCCTAGAATCTAGGTAAACTCTTTGAATTGCATGACACAGGACAATGGTATACATGGGGTTGGTAGAATCATGTATGAAGTATTGTGCAGATATGGAAGCACAGTTGTAATAATTGGTTCAACCAGATGACATAGTGGGACAGAGAAAAGACATTTTTCACCACACATGCCCTTCTAAACAAGAAGATATGAAGTAAAGTAAAATTTAAATTAGTCTGTTATTCAGGGATGGGAGTTTTTTGGGTGTGGGGCAGAAAACAAAGTCAGCAATGAGGATGACTTGGAATCATCTGCAGCTTGAGGAACTATAAACTGTTGCCACAGAATGACTAGTAACCCTGTAATACATCATGCTGGTTTAAGACAGCCAGCTTTCCCCGAACATAGAAGCGAGGGAAAGTAACACCAGGTTGAGATGGAGAGTTGAGTTTAAAAGAGTTTATTATAAATGAGATAATATAATGCACAATAACTTTCTTTGCCTCAAATTTTAATAGCAGGACAGAATGTCTTCCAGACAACTGGCCTCCATAGCAGGCAGATGGAGTCAGGGAGCAGTATAGTTCTCCGGTGTTCCAGAAGGAGGTAGTTAAAGATCTCCTCATCCGCTTGGATTCCCACAAGTCCATGGGACCAGATGGGATCCATCCTAGGGTGCTGAGAGAGCTGGCAGATGAGCTGGCCAAGACACTCTCCATCATTTTTCAACAGTCCTGGCTCACTGCAGAGGTCCCAGATGACTGGAAGCTGGCCAGCATGGTGCCCATCCACAAGAAGTGCTGGTTGGAGGTGTCAGGAATTATAGGCCAGTCAGCCTTACCTCAGTACCAGGCAAGATTATGGAACAGTAATCTTGAGTGCAATCACACAGCACTTACAGGATGGCCAAGGGATCAGGCCTAGCCAGCATGGATTTAGGAAGGACAGATCCTGCTTGACCAACCTGATCTCCTTCTATGATCAGGTGACCCGCCTGGTGAATGTGGGGAAGGCTGTGGATGTAGTCTACCTGGACTTCAGCAAGGCCTTTGACACTGTCCCCCACAGCAAACTCCTAGCCAAGCTGGCAGCCCATGGTTTGGACAGGAGCTCACTCTGTTGGGTTAGAAACTGGCTGGAGGGCCGAGCCCAGAGAGTGGTGGTGAACGGTGGCACTTCCAGCTGGTGGCCAGGCACTAGTGGTGTGCCCCAAGGATCAGTGCTGGGCCCCATGCTCTTTAACATCTTTATTGATGATCTGGATGAGGGCATTGAGTCCATCATCAGTACATTTGCAGATGACACCAAGGTGGGGGCAGGTGTTGATCTGCTGGAGGGTAGAGGGGCTTTGACAGGCTGGACAGATGTGTAGAATCCAAAGGTATGAGATTTAGCACATCCAAGTGCCGGGTGCTGCACATTGGCCACAGCAACCCCATGCAGTGCTACAGGCTGGGGTCAGAGTGGCTGGTGAGCAGCCAGGCAGAGAGGGTCCTGGGGCTACTGGTCGATGGTAGGCTGAACATGAGCCTGCAGTGTGCCCAGGCAGCCAAGAAGGCCAATGGCATCCTGGCTGGCATCAGGAACAGTGTGGCCAGCAGGAGCAGGGAGGTCATTGTGCCCCTGTACTCTGCATTGGTTAGGCCGCACCTTGAGTACTGTGTCCAGTTCTGGGCCCCTCAGTTTAGGAAGGACGTTGACCTGCTGGAACATGTCCAGAGAAGGGCAACAAAGTTGGTGAGGGACTTGGAACACAATCCCTATGAAGAGAGGCTGAGGGAGCTGGGGTTGCTTAGCCTGGAGAAGAGGAGGCTCAGGGGAGGCCTTATTGCTCTCTATAACTACCTGAAGGGAGGTTGTAGCCAGGCAGAGGTTGGTCTCTTCTCCCAGGCATCCAGCACCAGAACAAGAGGACACAGTCTCAAGCTGTGCCAGGGGAGGTTTAGGCTGGATGTTAGGAGGAAGTTCTATACAGAGAGGGTGATTCCCCATTGGAATGGGCTGCCTGAGGAGGTGGTGGAGTCACCATCATTGGAGGTGTTTAGGAGGAGGCTTGATAGGGTGCTTGGTTGCATGGTTTAGTTGTTTAGATGGGTTGGATAATGGGTTGGACATGATTATCTTGAAGGTCTCTTCCAACCTGGTTTATTCTACTATTATTATTATTATTATTATTATTATTATTATTATTATTATTATTATTATTATTATTATTATATTATTTTAGCCTGCTTTGCAAAAAAATGCATCAAAATGTAGAAACTAGTGACCTCCCTGACTCCCCCAACCCACAGCCCCACCAGCAGAAAAGACCAACACCCCAAACCAAGAAACCGAAAGCAGTAACCAAAACAGGAAGCCTCTCATGTTACAATCTGAGCAAGACCCTTAATACTTTGCTCCAGCCAGCACTTTCGTTTTGAAGCTGGCATGTTCATAGAACCACAGAAACATAGAATGGCTTAGACTGGAAAAGACCTGAGAAAGCATCTAATCGAACCTCCCTGTCATGGGCAGGGATGCTTCTAAACTATGTCAGGGTACTCAAGGCCCCATTCAATCAGGCCATGAACACCTTCAGGGAGGGGGAATCCACAATGTCTCTGGACAATCCATTCCAGAATATTTTTGTAGATTCCCTTCAGGTATTGGAAGGTGTGCTGGTTTCAGCTTTAACTTCAGTTTAAAAGTTCAAATGGTAACAGATTGAGATCCCTCCCCCTTCCCTTTCCATAGTAAGGAAAGAAAAAATGGAAAAGAGAAGGGGTAGGGGAAAAGGGAAGAGGTAAATTTATGAAATATGAAATAAATAGTGTTGAATTGGTTTGGAAGTAGGAGAGATAAATTTTTTTAAACAAATATATATATATATATATAGGAACAACAGGGAGGGTTCAAAATTATAAGGGATAAGGATAAATAGGAAAACATCCTGATATAGTTTATGATAAAATTGATAAGCTGGAAATATGATAAAATATGGATATTATTTATTAGGTACTGTGAGAAACGAGCTCACTGCTGAAATTTATATAACCAGTTTATTATAAAATAAAGGCAACACAGCGCTGGGCACATAGCGAATTTGCTAGAGGCGCACCGTAACAACACGAGTTGAACTTATATAGATGGCAAACATACATATTCATAGATTAAAACGTACATATTCATATATTCCCTAGCACGCTCCCACCCCTCTCCATCAGGACTGAGACAAAACCTGCACTTTTGACCTGGCCAGTCTTTAGACATGTTGGTGCCTCACCTTTCTCTCACAATACAGACCATAACCAACCAATCGGCCCAACAATCGAGGCCCAGGTCCCCAGTAATTCCCCTTGCGAAAGCCAAATATTCAAACCAATTTCTCACAATCCCTCCCCTTCTTTTTACTACATTTAGCTTGAGCCAGAATAACCTAACTTGGCAACAATTCTATAACAAGCAAAAGGATTCCAATTCCAACTTCCTGGTAAAAGGAATGAGATAACAACTAATGTTCCTTGCCTGAAAACATTTCCTCTTTTACTTTACTAGGTACCATACACAGGGAGTGGGTATGGCATGTATACCAATGTCTGGGTGACAACTCTCTCCTTCTGAGTGGTTAATCCTGGGAATTAGGAGTCTGGTTTGACTTGCAACTCCACTCACACGGCCTATGGGGTTGCTGCCCACAGCCATGGTTCTAGATCTTCTTCGTGGCAATTACAGAGGTCTACCCGGTCTTGCCTCCTTCAATCCCCACCAATGCTCTGCTTGGACCATGTCTCCTTCCCTTGTCCAGGGAGGCTGTACCAATTTCGAACCCCGACCTGTTTCCAGTTTGTGATGTTTTCAGGCAAGGACCATTACCATTCCTATTCTGATACTGGAACTAATCTCATGACCATCTTTATATCCTGCATTTGGGGTACCACAGTCCAGTCAGTGGGTGGATTCACCGGTCCTTTCAGCCGTCTGTATTGCAGTCTCTGTGGTCCCACTAGCTGAACACAGTTTTTTGGTGCTTTCCTCTGTCCTAATCACTTCAAATTATAACCATCTAGTTGCAACTTATTAATACCAAACAACAGTTACAGAAATTGTCATAGATAATCAAGAAGTTAGTTTTTGAACCCACAGGAAACCTAATTCCATAACTACAATAGCATACATTCATAACCACACACACTCTCAGCACATCAGAAATCTATAGCTAACTCATGTTGAGTGAATAGTTGTCAAGCTTTTGTCGCACCTATGCTTACACTCTTTATAATCTAGCAAAAATGCATAGCAGAAAAATCACAGTGCAGCAGAAAAATTTACCATCACTTTTCTAAGTTTTAGTAGGCTTAATTACCAATTCAACCTGTTTACCATTAGTAGTGTTGGAGGAGAATTTATCCACACCTGGGGACATGGTCTTCCAGTTCAGTCAGGATAAAATACTCCTCGATTATAACAAATACCATTTACAATATTTACACTTTACCCATCCCCAATGACATCAAGTCCCAGGATGTTTTATACACAGAATGCAATGGGGGCTTTCCTTGATGTTTTCTTGCAATGAAATTCGATGTCACACGAGCTCCAGAGCCTTCAGACTGAGGTGTTCCAGGTGTCACATAATTCACGCTGAAGCAAGTTTTGCTTTTTCTGTGCAGTCAGTCAGGCTCAGAGGCACACTCCTGAAGTGCTCCTTTTACTCACGAAACGTGTCCACCCTTGTTCTGCAGTATGGACAGCTCTATCTGTTGTTAGCAAAAACAAGAAAAGATCCTTCCCAGAGGGAAATTAATGACTCTCCTTTCCAAGTTTTTAACACTTTACCCCCAGCTTTAATTTCATAGATCGGGAATCCCCAAGGTGGGATCTGAGACAAGAACAAAATAAGAAGTTGCTTTCTGGCCTCCTCTACTAATAAGGCCGCTGCTACTAGAGCTTAGGAGCAAATCACCTAGTTGCAGGATCTAATAACTTGGAACAATACCCAACAGGATTTTTACTTCCAGTCCAGTCCTGGGTCAACACCCCATATGCTGTTTGGTTAGATGTACTTACAAAAAAATCAAATGGTTTGTCCATGTCAGGCAAATTTAAAACAGGGCATCAATCAACATTCTTTTGATTTTATCCAATCACTCATCTGGACTCCATTTTATATTATTATTATTGAAGGCTAATTCCTCGTGTACCTTTTCTTACCCCTCTATCCATAATCAACAGTACCCCAGAAATCCGAGCAACTGCCTTATTTCTGGCTTTCCCTCACAGCAGTTACCAACATTCTAGCTTTTGCCTTCTGCTTCTCTTCATCCCTCCTTACAAACACCTTCTGAGCTTCATGGAGTAATTCCTCTAAACCTCTGTCTTGCCAGTCCTTGATCTTTTCCAATTTCTTTCTAATATCTGCCCATGATTTTGCCACAAACTGCGTCCTGAGAAGTATCACCCCAGCTGCAGAATTGGGATCTATTCCAGAATATACCTGTAAGCTTCTCTTTAATCTTACCATCCACTCCATAGGAGGCTTCCTCCAATGCTCGCTAGAGGCTTTATCAAAATTTCTGGGCACAGCTTCTTTAATTCCTTGTATTATTATAGTCCTCAGGTCACCCATATTCTGTCTCCCTAGGGGCTGCTGATAGTCCCACTGGGGATCTTAATTAGGCCATTTCTGGTCTCCTGGTGGCCCCCCCTTATTGTGCCTCTCCCATATTCTCATGCCCACCTGTCTGATCATGTTTCTTTCCTCTGCAATGAATAGGATACTCAAAATAGACTGCATCTCTTTCCAGGTATCTATATTGGGACCCAAAAGTTGGTCCAGCCTTTCAGCTGCACCCAGGGGATCATCTAACAGGGTGCCCATCTCTTTCTTGAAACTGCAGACATCTGATGCATTAAGAGGGACAGTGACAAATCCTATTCCTCCCCGATGCCCCCCCCCTCATAGGCACTTCCCTAAGTGGATGAAAACCTATATTACCTTCCTCTTGGTCATTCCTAATACTGCTTCCTTGAGGTGGTGATTGAGCAGGGAGGGGGGCTGTCGGTTGCAGAGGACCACCGTTCAGGTTCTGGTAAGGTGGTGGTGAGTTATCCCGAAGTTCCTTTTCCTTGTCTTTGTCCTTATCCTCAGTTGTTAATGTAAATATGGGAACAGGGGTAGGGCGTGAAGCCCTAATCCAGACAGCAGCATATTCATCTTCTTCCTTACTAAAACACTTTTTACAATTCACATGATGGTTCAAATATTGGCAAATCCAATAAACCCTTTTTTTCCTTTGATTTTCCTTTTCTCAACTCGTCATCATCCCAATACTGTAATATGATCCCTAACGCGCTCTCTGGGATGGGAATGGGAGGGAGTTCTGATGACTTGCTTTTCTTTTGTCCCATTCTCCTGATCACTAATCACTGACCGGGGATCAAAACCGAGCGGCGGCAGTTGGAAGCGCAGGCTCCGAGCCACTAGACACCAAACCACCAGGATCTCCTGGCTACCACAATACAAATGCTACGTTCTTTCGCAGCGCCGGTGCCGCTCCCTGCGAATGACCGACCCCCCTTCACTGTGCCGATCCCTTGCAAAGTCAAACCTCAAAAAAAACCCCTCACACGCCGCAGCCCAGGTCCCTGCCCTCCTGCGGAAGCCTGAAACCACGGAAAAAACCTTCCTGAACCAGGTCCCTCAAACCGAGGTCCCCCTAGAAACCGGGACGTCAAACCCGCGAGCGTAACCGCGCCACGGGCCCCCGCAGTTCAAGCCCCACAAGGCGCCGACCGCAGGATACGAAAAACTCCCGAACCGGGTCCCCACCGCCGGAGCACCCGAAACCGGGACGTCAAACCCGCGAATGCCACCGCGACTCGGGCCCCCACGGCTCAGGCCCCTCTAGAAACCGGACCGCAGGATACCAAAAACTCCCGACCGGGTCCCTCACCACCGGGACACGGGGACGCAGCGTGGGTCGCCCGATCCCTACGGACGACCAGTCTCCGCAGCCCCCAGACCGCAGAAACAACGCTGCCCCTTCACAGCCCGAATTCTCCAGGGCTGTGAAGACCACCTGGCTACCACCCAGAATCCTGAAACCCCCATGCACAGAGAAATTCCGGGACCCCGTAGCCAGGACCCCTACCCAGGCAAAACTCACCGAACAGCCTGGATCCTATGCATCACCTGACTGACAGGAATGATGACTCCATACATCACCCCCACCAATTCTTCAGAAAAAAAAAATGACTATCCACAATGCACAATATCCCAACAAGCCTTGCCTTGGGGCTTGAAGAGACACAATCCCCCTCCTTCCAACCCCAATTGCCCTTTCTCCCGAGACCAACAGGTTATCTACACCTAACCCCCTCTATTTTCTTCACTAGCCCAGTCTTCTGGGTTAATCTCTGCCTCATCCTTAATGTTTTCCCAGAACTACCCTTATGTCCAATTGAACTATCTCTACCCTACTCCAATTCTAGCCTCAGCTCCAATTTAACATCCTTAGCTACCGGGACTTTAAACCTTTTCCCTCTTTGCCCCTAAAACTCGCTCTCCACACTCCCTCTAGGAACCTTGGTAACACGAGTAACCCTCCTTCTCCGACCTGAGCCTGGCCACCTCCTGGGCCTGTTCTTTCGCCAGTCCCTGGTGGGCACAGCTCAGCCACTGTAGCTCTCCCCGCAACAGCTCCTGCTTCACCTGCGTCTGTCCCAGCGCCTCGCCCGCCGCACTACCGCAGGTGCTGGTGCAAACACTGATAGCGGCCTCGCAGCCCCGGCTGCTCTACGCGCAGCCCCTGCCTGCCCTCCGCAGCGTCGCAGCCGCGGCCCCGCTCCAGGCCCGCCCGGAGCCGATCCAACTCCCGTAGCAACTGCCGGGTGCGGCCACGGTTGCAGCCGCACTCCCGGTTCCTCCTCCAGCTGTGCCAGGCTGTGGCTCAGCTCTGCCTTGTCCCGGGCCAGCCCTGCTGCCAGCTGGTGGCCAGGGCGTCCCGCAGCTGACCCTACGTTCAGCTCCTGGACCTACTGAACATTTTAACATTTCTTCTTGGGGTCCCACTTTTATAAAGTGGTTTCACTCTCTTTCCTTAAGCTTCAAAAAAATCCTTAAGATCTCTCCCGCAATCTACTTTTATCTCTAGGCCCTTCCTCCATTATAAAAAAACCTTAAGATCTCTTCCACAATCTACTTTTCTCCCTATGCCCTTCCTCCATTATCCTTTTTGCCTTATCCTTATCCAGCGTATTGTGCCTCCAGTACGCTAACTGTAACCCCAGAGGGCTGTCCGGGGGTATATCCCTGGGTACCCTTGTTGCTCCCATGTTTCCCGGGACTGGTCTACACCTGACCCTTGCCCCATTTCCCGAGGTCCACGCTTTCTATCACCAATCGCTTCGTCCCTTCACTGGCCAAATCCCTCGCGGGATACTGGAAACGCAGTTAGAAGGACTCCGCACTCGCTTCGTGGATCCGGACTGACCAGCCCACGTCTCTCGCACACTCTCGCACTGACCTCAATTCCCGCCCAACCGGACAATACTTACAGCCCTTTTCTTGCCCGGGACTTTGTGCACAAGAATTACAGGCAGCTGCAGCAACCAGGAGCTCCTTCCCTTGCCTTTATCTTATAATGTTGGCTGGATCCTTTACCCGTGTTCCAAGAGGCTTCCAGGGGCCTCCTTCCGGGCCGCCGAAATCGGCGGGGGCGCCCCCCTTCTGAAGGGTCCCGAAAGCCGTAGACAGGGTAATCACGTACGGGTCACCAAATTGTGAGAAACGAGCTCACTGCTGAAATTTATATAACCAGTTTATTATAAAATAAAGGCAACACAGCGCTGGGCGCATAGCGAATGTGCTAGAGGCGCACCGTAACAACACGAGTTGAACTTATATAGATGGCAAACATACATATTCATAGATTAAAACGTACATATTCATATATTCCCCAGCACGCTCCCACCCCTCTCCATCAGGACTGAGACAAAACCTGCACTTTTGACCTGGCCAGTCTTTAGACATGTTGGTGCCTCACCTTTCTCTCACAATACAGACCATAACCAACCAATCGGCCCAACAATCGAGGCCCAGGTCCCCAGTAATTCCCCTTGCGAAAGCCAAATATTCAAACCAATTTCTCACAGTACAAAAATTTTATTTTTCTGAGCTAATTTGATCCACTTTCATTCCCCTGGTCAATGATAAACTGATTACATACAATAGGATACTAAAAAACTGCGGAATAACAGTCTAGGAAAATTAAAAACTTGGAATACAGAGGAACAAACTGCAAGTTCTTATAAGCACAAAAACAAATGACAATGCCACCTGGGGTAACAAGAGGGACCCCCTTGGCTTCACAGCAGAGTTATGCAACAGGTAAACAGGCTATACAATTTAGAAACAACCAGGTAAATTAGTGTGAGTCACTCACAAACCGCTGAGCTATTAATCATCAAAAACGTTTGCTGGATGAAGTGATACTCTCAGTTCATATCTGTAATCCAAAAGACAGGAATATGTGGTGCGTTAAAGTTTCCTATTCACATCAACTAAGTACAACCAGCTCAGCTGGAAGCAAAGGAAGCTGTATTTACAAAGCAAAAACTACACTCTTCAATGGAATGTAATGAATGTATACAAAATATACAGTATTTACAATATTATACAGGTATTTACAATCAGAAAATAGCATGGAACTCCTTTGTCCCTCCTCTGGCTTTCCCAGAGGAGCAGGGAAGCTGCTCCACTCCCCCAAAACTCCCTCCTTCCCCTATAACAGAAGAAAAGAGAGAAGCTAGAAGAAAGCAGTGTTAATCTTATCTCAATGTCAAAGGCATTATCCTCCCAGCAGAACAGCCAGACCAGACAAAAAAGAAGGAATGGGGGTTAAAGTAGAACATGTGAGATGTTTATAGAATGCTTGTTTCTATACCAGATATTCTGTCCAATGAAATTCGTTTAGAATAATCTTTTGTTTTCCTTTTTACATCCAGTGGTGAATTATTTATATTTCTCCACTTTTCTGCTTGAAATCTGCAGGTAACTCTTACAGGCATAGCCTAAAACTGCCACAGAGTAATTCAAAGGGTAGAATCCAAAATTAGAGGAAGTGAAAGAGTGAGAAAGCACACTGCTGTGGCAGAGATCTGTGACTCAAACACCATGATTGCTAGAACAAAAGAAGCCAATTGCCCTGAAGACAGGAGCAGGAAGTAGGTGCTTGTCGCCATCTCAATCCCATTAACGAACAGGGGTGTGGACTCTCAAATCATCCCCTATAAATTCTCTTTTTGAAAACTGAATGGCCCAATCAATTAAAAATGTTGTCTGGGGAGCAAAACTGCACAGGCCTTCTCAAATAGCCTCTGACACCAGTTGCCTCTCTGAAATGTGAGGCACTGGGTTCAGCTTCCACCCCTCATCACAGGCAGCTTCAAGAGCACCTGCCTATTGGCTCCTTGACCTCATATCTGGACTCTGCAATGGGGAGAGAGGAGAAAGGGTAATGGCCAACCAGATTTAGCTGGTTTGTTAATGCCTCTTCCAGGACACATGCAAAATCAAGCCTGGATGGCCTTGTATTTCCCTGGATGTAAGTTGATTCAGTCCTTTAGAAAATGTGGATGCAGCTTGGAGAACAGGCCCCAACCACGTGGTCAGTGCAGGAAGCAGTGGCAGCAGCTGATCTCTCTCAACTTGGCAAGGCAAGAAAAAGGGAGGTGGTACAAGATGTCCCCCCTTTTTGTAGAGTTGATGGACAGGAAGTGGAGAATGGAATAGACCACCTCTGACCCAGGTGTCGCCTCCTCCTGGGAGGTGGAAAATCAAGTCTCTCTCTGCCCACCTGGCCCAAGTTTCTTTTGTCCACCTTGTCTGGGTTCTTTCAGCCCCCAGCCCAGGATGGGTGTAACCCAGCACAGAATGCAGTTATAAGGTCCCCTCAGAGTCTTCTTTTCTCCAGTTGCCTTAGTCTATCCTCATAGCAGAGGTGTTCCAGCCCCTGGGTCATCTTTCTGGCCCTCCTCTGGACCTGTTCCAAGAGTTCTATGTGCATCTTATAGCAGGGACATCAGGACTGGACACATCATTCAAGATGGGGTCTCACAAGAGCAGCATGCTATTGAATATCAGCAGCAGATTCAAATCAACCCATGACACAGATGATATAAAAATCATATTTCATTATTAAAAAATGTCAAAATACATAAGCATCGTGACAAAATTAATAGAAGCACTAAATAAACACTTTTAATGGAAGAGACCCAACTCACACTGAAATATGATGTGGGATTTGAATGGTTCTTGTTACCAAGATGCAGCACTAGAAAAACAAAGACATTTTGATTTCTTGAGACTAACATTTGCTTGTATAGGATCTGAATTTAACATATGTTGAAAGACTTAAGATCCAAAGGCAAATTGTCAACAGTAAGATTAAAACCTATAATAAATCATTCAGTGTGGTACTCAAAATCCACGAATCCAGAGTCTGCTGTGTACAAAATTACCAGAGAAATGTGGTTTTTCTTGTCTCTAGATGAGCACCAGCATGCAATTAGAGGGGGATAAGTTTCCAGGTAAACATATTTATGTTCCCAGCTAGAAAAATTAACCTCACAAAGTCTACTACTGTTTTCAATAGTACAAAATGCTAATATACTGAGGACTTCCAATAAAAAAGACAACCTTTTGTAAGACTTCTGAAATTCAGACTGAAAAGGACAATAGACACAATCTAAAATCTGAAAATGGACATGCAGTGGTGAGAGAAAGTTCTCCCCCCACACACAAGGAAACCACCGCTAACTCAGTCGGAGAAGCAAATGAATGTGCTATATTTACAAGCAGAATAAAATGCAGAATATGTACACAATATACAGTATTTACAATATATACAGAAATATACAGCAATGAACATAATACAGAAGACCTTTTCCCTCCTCCAACCAGGAGGGTCCCCCCCCTTATACCCCCTCTCTTCCCCTACCTCTCTTTTTTTCCCCAAAAGGGTTAGAGAAAGAGCGAAAGGTAATTAAGGAGGAAATTCTGTTAGCTCAAAGCATATGCAAGAATTAGTTTTCTTACCTGGTTAGCTCAGTTAATTCAAGGTCGACTCCATCCAGCAGCTGTTGCTTCAGAGAGAGAGAGAAACAGAAAGGCTGACAGGAAAAGACAGAACTGAACTGAAATTCAAACTGAACTAAAACTTAAAGTTGCATTCCACCAATCAACCAATAAAATTCGTTTAGACTTTATCTTCATTTTTCAAAGCATTCAGCCAGAGTGTTCCAGCAACTGTCCCTTTCTTAAAGGCACAGCCCAAAACGGTCACAATCCACCCCTTCTAAAGAATTTCATTGGCTATTTGTACTGTCCATCTAATCTAAAACAATATCTACAATTTGCAAGTAAAGTCCATTCCAGCTATCCTCAGGTGTAGATGATTCAGAAGTCCAAGAAAATCAGGAAACAAGAAAAAATGGAAAACAGTTTCTTTCTTTGCAGACGAAGTGAAGAAAAGGGAAACAGGGAAACAGGGATACAGGGACACAGGGACTCTCAGTTGACTCAGGGCTCTCAGGGTTCTCAGGGTTCGTGCACCATAGATTTGCCCATGGATTCTTGCTTTGGGCATGATGTGTCTGTACAACACACTGAAATTAAACTCTTTCAGCTAAAGTTAAATTTCTTTGTGGAATACGCTGAATTTCACCATTCTCTTGCATTATCCAATAAGTGTGACCCGAACCTTCAGCTGAAACCACCCCTCAGACAAGTTTAGCCTCTCCTGAGGGAGAAAATACCCAAACAGTTTTACCTAACAGATTCTTTTCTCTAACAACAGGAACTCTATCAACTTCTACTTTCTGTAGCAGATCTGAGTGTGAAGATCCAGCTCGATTCACTGAACCTCTGCTATTTACCAGCCAGGTTGTTTGTGCTAAATGTCTTTCCCAGTTTTTCAAAGATCCACCCCCCATGGTTTTAACAGCGGTCTTCAGCAAACCGTTGTAGCATTCAATCTTCCCTGCAGCTGGTGCATAGTAGGGGATGTGGAATATCCACTCAATGCCGTGCTCTTTGGCCCAGCTCTTTACAAGGTTGTTTTTGAAATGAGTTCCATTGTCTGACTCAATCCTCTCTGGAGTTCCGTGTCTCCACAGGATTTGTCTCTCCAGACCAAGAATGGTGCTGCATGCAGTTGCATGTGGAACTGGGTAAGTTTCCAACCATCCAGTGTTTGCCTCTACCATAGTAAGCACATATTGCTTACCAGAACGAGAACGTGGTAGAATGATATAGTCAACTTGCCAAGCTTCACCATATTTGTACTTGGACCATCTGTCACCATACCATAAGGGCATAATTCTCTTTGCCTGCTTAATAGCAGCACAGATGTCACAGTCATGGATGACTTGTGTGATAGCATCCATGGAAATGTCTATGGATCTGTCACAAGGCCATTGGTAGGTTTTATCTCTGCCTTGATGTCCTGACGAATCATGAGCCCACCAAGCTAAGAATATCTCACCTTGGTGTTTCCAGTCAAGGTCAAGATCAGAGTCCATGTCTACCTGAGAAACTCTTGCAGCTAAATCTGCCTGGTGGTTGTGTTGCTGTTCCTCAGTAGCTTTGCTCTTAGGAATGTGAGCATCAGTGTGTCCCACCTTCACTGGAAATCTCTCGATTCAATCAGCAATGTCCTGCCACAGGTCAGATGCCCAAATAGGCTTTTGTTTTCACTGCCAACCATTCTTTTTCCAGTGCTTTAGCCAACCCCACAGAACACTGGCTACCATCCATGAGTCGGTGTAGAGACAAAGCTTTGGCCATCTCTCACGTTCAGCTACGTCAAGAGCTAGCTGGACAGCTTTTACCTCTGCAAATTGAATGGATTTTCCTTCTCCATCCTTTGCTTCTGCAAATTGGTGTGTTGGACTCCACACTGCAGACTTCCACCTTCACTTATTCCCGACAAGACAACAGGAACCATCTGTGAACAAAGCATATTTCTTTTCATCATCAGAAAGGTCATTGAAAGGAGGAGCTTCCTCAGCACAAGTTACTCTCTCCTCTGGAGGTTTAGTACAGTTGGTACCTTCAGGCCAACTTGTGATCACCTCTACCAGACCAGGTCTTTCAAGATTTCCCATTCAAGCTCTCTGTGTTATCAGAGCCATCCACTTAGACCATGTGGAGTCTGTGGCATGATGTGGTGTGGAACCTTTGCCTTTGAACATCCAATTCAAAACTGGTAATCTGGGAGCTAAGAGAAGTTGTGATTCACTTCCAATTAATTCAGAAGTTGCTTTTACTCCTTCATAGGCAGCTAGAATCTCTTTCTCTGTTGGTGTATAATTAGACTCTAAACCTCTGTAACCTCTACTCCAGAAACCAAGAGGTCTTCCACGTGTCTCACCTGCAGCTCTTTGCCACAAGCACCAGGTTGGACCATTGTCACTTGCAGCTGTGTACAAAATGTTCTTAATGTCTGGACCATCTCAGACAGGTCCCACACCCATTGCTTGAACTGATTCTTGCTTTATCCCGTCAAAGGCTGCTTGTTGTTCAGGTCCCCAGTGGAAACTGTTTCTCTTTCAAGTCACATCATACAGAAATGTCACAATCTGACTGTATCCAGGAATGTGCAGTCTCCAAAATCTCACTATCCCCAAGAAACGTAGAGTTTCTTGCTTGTTCATGGGATTTGCCATGGTAAAGACTCTGTTTACCCCATCCACTGGAATGTGCTGGCGTCCATCCTGCCACCGCACTCCCAGAAACTGAATATCTGTGGCAGGTCCTTTCCCCTTGTCTTGCTTGATGGTGAAACCTGCACTTAGGAGAATGTCAATGATTTTGTTGCCTTTCTCGAAGACTTCTTCAACAGTTTTACCCAGATGATGATCTCATCGATGAACTGGATGTGTTCTGGAGCACCACCTTCCTCCAGAGCATCATGGATCACTGCATGACAGATGCTGGAGCTGTGGAGCCAGCCCATTGGTATTCCGTTGAAAGTGTACTGGATTCCTCTCCAGGTGAAAGCAAACTGAGGCCTGCGTTCCTCTGCTATGGGAATAGAGAAGAAGGCATTAGCAATGTCTATGGTAGCATACCATATGGCCTCTTTGCATTCCAGCTCGTATTGGAGTTCCATCATGACTGGTACTGTTGCACTCATAGGTGGAGTTACTTCATTCAGGGCATGGAAGTTGACTGTCAGACGCCAGTCTCCATTCTGCTTTCGCACAGGCCACACTGGACTGTTGAAAGGTGAATGAGTTTTGCTGATGACTTTCTGAATTGACAAATCAGATTCTGAATGAGCAAGAAAGAGTCACGGTTGGTTCTGTATCGTCTGTGGTCAGCAGTCTGAGACGCAACCAGCAATATAATGTCCTCTATCTTGTGTTGTCCCACAACTGCAGATTCATCAGAAAGCTCAGGTCTAACAGACAGCTTCAATTTTTGTCCATCAACTTCTATAGATGCTACTCCAAAAGCCCATTGGTAACCTTTAGGGTCTTAGAAACGCCCTTCTCTCAGAAAATCAATTCCCAAAATACAAAGTGCATCAGGTCCTGTCACAACAATATGCTTCTTCCATTGTTTAACAGTTAAACTTATATCAGCCTCTACCTAACGTAACTCTTGAGATCCACCAGTGACTCCCAGAATAGTTATAGGCTCTGATCCCTGATAATTTGATGGCATTATGGTGCACTGAGCTCAACCAAGGCCCTGTATTTCTGAAATTGTGAAGTGCCAGGCCACTGGATGCACACATCCCAATAGATTCAGTTATCACTATTATCCCTCTCCACTCCCTGGCAGGAGGCAGGGCACCCCTAATTATGGGGAATATGCCCGCATGTCCAGTGAGCACATTGTCCAGTGTTAGAATTGGAGCCACTGTTGGAACTATTAGTTCTGCCACTTTGCAGTTCCCTCAGTCTCCTGAAAAGGTTATAAGTTGGTTGACCATCCCATCTGTTCATGTTCTCACCAAACTAATCACGCAGAGCTATCCAAATACTCCCACGTGATTGCCTCGGTGGTGTGTTTTGGTTTGATCTGTTTTGGAATGACCTCCTTGGAGGACATCTATTCCTCACAGCTGAAACTTGTATCCATCTGGAGGAAGAATTGGATTTCCTGTGTCAGTTGGGATATGGAATTTCTGAATTCCTCGTTCAGCTCTTTCATGCAATTCTTTCTGTCACTAGACAGAGTTTCAATGGCTGAAACCAAAGAAACACAAGTGAGACTATCCTCCAATTGTCTCTTTTGATCAGTAAAATTGCCAATCATAGGAGGAGCTCCACCATAATTTCTTGCCACAATTCTGCTTGCCACAATAGTTGCATAATTAGGAGGAGCAAGTTTGATGAACTTTTTTGCAAGGCCAGTTCCTACAGGAATTTCATCAGGATTCAGAGTTTCATGGTTACCATGGGGTACCTCTCTGACAGCAAATTCTCTCAGATGCTTAATTCCCTCATCCATGGTAGTCCAGGGTTTAGGATTCCATGGAAGATCATCTTGGGATGGTTCGGCAGAAGCCCTCTCGCAACCACGCTGGGACCAGCAACCGCTCGGGGGCATCTGCGGCTCTCCTCTTCAGGCTACGGGAACCACTGGGTCCGCAGCGATTCCTACACATGATGCGAGGCTCAGAGTGGCCCTCTCTTCATGTGCCTGTGGCTCATGAACCCAGTGTCATCAGCAGTGGAATTTGAGCAGACACAGCGCGGCTCGCGGGGCTGCGCTTGGCAGAAGCCCGTCTGCTCTGGTACTCAGATCAGCAACTGTCCCTTTCTTAAAGGCACAGCCTAAAATGGTCACATGTTACCAGAAGGCTGCCCAGTCTGGTACAGCCCTCTGACTACTATCCCTTATTGCTAATGCAGTTAGGGAATGATGATGTTGCTACCAGAACTCCCAGAGCTATCAAAAATTACTTCAGGGCCCTGGGAGATCTGTTTGAGGGGCCAGGTGCACAAATAATTTTTACATTGATACCGTTAGTTGCAGGAGGGAATACGATAAGGAACTGTAACTGTAACTGTAGTCAACAAGTGGCTTAGAGGCTGGTGCAGTCAAAAGAATTTTGGGTTTTTCGACCTTGGAGAACTTTCTACTGCACCAGGTCAGCTGGTAACAGATGGAGTACATCTGTCCCAGAGGAGGGGAAAGGTCACAGTACACGAGAATGGCCTATCCCCCAAAGGTAAAAGATTCTGGGAAGGGAATTGGCAGGTCTCATTGACAGGGCTTTAAACTAGCTTCGAAGGGGGAAGGGGCTGAAACCAGTCCCCTCAGGCAGGAGTCTGGGGGTGATAAACTAAAGCTAGAGGTGAAACCAGCAGCCCAACTTCAGTGCATGTACACTAATGCATGAAGCATGGGTAACAAACAAGAGGAGCTAGAAGCCTTGTTGCAGCAGGAAAGTTATGATGTAGTTGCCATCACAGAGACGTGGTGGGATGACTCACATGACTGGAGCACTGCAGTTGATGGCTACAGGCTCTTCAGGAGAGACAGGCAAGGAAGAAGGGGTGGAGGGGTGGCCCTGTACATCAGGGAGGCACCAGATGCCATTGAGATGGAGATAAGGGATGATCAGGTTGAGTGCTCGTGGGTGAGAACTAGAGGGAAGATTGGCAGGGCAGAATCCTGGTTGGAGTCTGTTATAGACCACCCAACCAGGAGGAAGATGTTGATGAAGCATTCTATAGGCAGCTTAAGGCTGTCTCAAGATCACCTGACCTTGTTCTCATGGGTGACTTCAACCTGCCTGATATCTGCTGGGATCACAAAATAGCAGAGAGGAGGCAATCCAAGAAGTCCTTAGAGTGCACGGAGGACAGCTTCTTATCCCAGGTGCTGCACCAGCCTACCAGGGGTAAGGCTATGCATGACCTCCTCTTCACCAACCGGGAAGGACTGGTGGGTGATGTGGTGGTCAGAGGGTGTTTAGGCACCAGAGACCACGAGATAATTGAATTTTCTGTATTCAGCCAAGCTAAGAGGGGGAGCAAGGGCAGACTTCAGGTTACTCAAGGAACTAACTCAGAAGGTTCCTTGGGATACAGCCCTTAAAAACAAAGGGGTCCAGGAGAGCTGGACCTACTTCAAGGAAGAACTCTTGAAGGTGCAGGAACAGGCTCTGCCAATGTGCTAGGAGATGAGCTGCTGGCAGACGGCCAGCCTGGATGGGTAATGAATTTCTAAAAGAACTAAGGGAAAAAAAGAAGGTGTATCATCTTTGGAAGAAAGGGGAGGCAACCCATGGAATGTTTAGGGATGTTGCTAGGTCTTGTAGGAAGAAAATTAGGGAGGCAAAAGCCCATTTAGAGCTTAGACTGGCCTCTGTTGTGAAGGACAACAAAAAGTCCTTCTATAAATACATTAATAGCAAGAGGAAGGGCAAGGACAACCTCCACTCCTTGGTGGGCACGGAGGGGAACGTTGTGGTAGGTGACCCGCCTGGTGGACGTGGGGAGGCCTGTGGATGTGGTCTACCTGGACCTCAGCAAGGCCTTTGACACAGTCCCCCACAGCAAACTCCTGGCCAAGCTGGCAGCCCATGGCTTGGACAGGAGCACACTGCATTGGGTTAGGAACTGGCTGGAGGGCCGAGCCCAGAGAGTGGTGGTGAATGGTGCCACATCCAGCTGGCGGCCTGTCACTAGTGGTGTGCCCCAAGGATCAGTGCTGGGCCCCATGCTTTTCAACATCTTTATTGATGATCTGGATGAGGGCATTGAGTCCATCATCAGTAAATTTGCAGATGACACCAAGCTGGGGAGTTGATCTGCTGGAGGGCAGAGAGGCTTTGCAGAGAGACCTCGACAGGCTGGACAGATGGGCAGAGTCCAATGGCATGAGATTTAACACATCCAAGTGCCGGGTTCTGCACATTGGCCATAACAACCCCAGGCAGCGCTACAGGCTGGGGTCAGAGTGGCTGGAGAGCGGCCAGGCAGAGAGGGACATGGGGGTGCTGGTTGATGGGAAGCTGAACATGAGCCAGCAGTGTGCCCAGGCAGCCAAGAGGGCCAACCGCATCCTGGCCTGCATTAGGAATAGTATGGCCAGCAGGAGCAGGGAGGTCATTGTGCCCCTGTACTCTGCTTTGGTTAGGCCACACCTTGAGTCCTGTGTCCAGTTCTGGGCCCCTCAGTTTAAGAAGGACATTGAGACACTTGAACGTGTCCAGAGAAGGGCAACAAAGCTGGTGAGAGGCCTTGAGCACAAGCCCTATGAGGAGAGGCTGAGGGAGCTGGGGCTGTTTAGCCTGGAGAAGAGGAGGCTCAGGGGCGACCTCATTGCTCTCTACAACTACCTGAAAGGTGGTTGTAGCCAGGAAGGGGTTGGCCTCTTCTCCCTAGCAACCAGCACCAGAACAAGGGGACACAGTCTCAAGCTGCACCAGGGGAAGTTTAGGCCGGAGGTGAAGAGAAAGTTCTTCACCGAGAGAGTGATTCGTCATTGGAATGGGCTGCCCGGGGAGGTGGTTGAGTCTCCGTCCCTGGAGGCGTTCAGGAGGGGACTGGATGTGGCACTTGGTGCCATGGTCTAGTTGTGAGGTTATGGTTACAGGTTGGACTCGATGATCTTCAAGGTCTCTTCCAACCTTGGTAATTCTATTCTATTCTATTCTATTGTAACAAAGGATGAAGAAAAGGCAGAGGTACTTAACACCTTCTTTACCTCAATTTTTACTAGGATGGCAGAACATCTTCCAGACAGCTGGCCTGCAAAGCTGGCAGAAGGAGCCAGGGAGCAGCATAGTTTCCCACTGTTCCAGGAGGAAGTTAGAGATCTTATCAGTGGCTTGGACCCCCACAGGTCCATGGGACTAGATGGGATCCATCCTAGGGTGCTGAGAGAGCTGGCAGATGAGCTGGCCAAGACACTCTCCATCATTTTTCAACAGTCCTGGCTCAGTGGAGAGGTCCCAGAAGACTGGAAACTGGTCAGTGTGGTGCCCATCCACAGTGCCAGTCAAGATTATCGAACGGGTCATCTTGAGTGCGATCACACAGCACTTCCAGGATGGCCAAGGGAACAGGCCTAGCCAGCATGGATTTAGGAAGGGCAGGTCCTGCCTGACCAACCTGATCTCCTTCTATGATCAGGTGACCCGCCTGGTGGATGTGGGGAGGCCTGTGGATGTATTCTACCTGGACCTCAGCAAGGCCTTTGACACCGTCCCCCACAGCAAACTCCTGGCTAAGCTATCAGCCCATGGCTTGGACAGAAGCATACTGTGTTGGGTTAGGAACTGTTTGGAGGGCCGAGCCGATCAAGTGTCTCGATGTCCTTCTTAAACTGATGGACCCAGAACTGGACACAGGACTCAAGGTGCGGCCGAACCAAAGCAGAGTACAGGGGCACAATGATCTCCCTGCTCCTGCTGGCCACACTATTCCTAATGCAGGCCAGGATGCGGTTGGCCTTCTGGGCCACCTGGGCACACTGCTGGCTCATGTTCAGGCCAATCAGCACCCCCAGGTCCCTCTCTGTTTGGCCGCTCTCCAGCCACTCCGACCCCAGCCTGTAGCTCTGCATGGGGTTGCCGTGGCCTAAGTGCAGCACCTGGCACTTGGACTTGTTGAATGCCATCCCATTGGACTCCGCCCATCTGTCCAGCCGATCGAGGCCCCTCTGCAGAGCCCTTCGACCCTCTAACTGACCAACATCTGCTCCTAACTTGGTGTCATCTGCAAATTTGCTGATGACTGTCTCAATGCCCTCATCCAGATCGTCAGTGAAGACATTGAAGAGGATGGGGCCCAGCACTGATCGCTGGGGGACGCCACTGGTGACTGGCCACCAGCTGGAGGTGGCACCATTGACCACCACTCTCTGGGCCCGGCCCTTCAGCCAGTGCCCAACCCAGCGCAGAGTGTTGCTGCCCAAGCCACGAGCTGACAGCTTAGCCAGCAGTTTACTGTGGGGGACGGTGTCAAAGGCCTTGCTGAATTCCAGGTAGACCACATCCACAGGCCTCCCCACATCCACCAGGCGGGTCACCTGATCATAGTGTGTTCATATTGTGTTCATAGTGTGATCATATTGTGTACAATACATTGTGTTGTATTGTATCTCATGACAGCTTCCAATAAAAAGCATACCCACAGAGAAACCTTACCAAGACACCTGCCTAGATGTCTGATTTATTCCACTCTACTTTGAGAGTGCCTAGGTGAGCTGCTGACTTGTCTCTTACTATTAGAGCTGGTGCATCTGTATCGAAACATCTGCCAAGCGTAGCTATATTTGGCTCATACTCTGCTCTGATGTAATCCTTCCTCTCATGTCTTATCTCCTGCTTGGGGGCACTAGCGTGCTGAATGTCATCATCTGACTCCTCCTCTGCCTCATCTTCCTGTAGTTGTTGTCCCCATGTTTCTGCTGCTACTCTTCTAAGGATCTCTTTAAGATCAGAAGCACCTCCATTAGCTGCTGTCTTTCCCGAACCTGCAATCTGCCCTGCATCACCAGTATCCAGTGATGGTCTCAATAACTCAGCTATATCTTTAAGACAAACCTTCTCTTCCTCCTCAGCAGTATCTTTTTTTGCAGAAGTTCCCTCATCAGCAGCAGTGGGATCTTGTTGCTCCCCCTCATTGGCTCCTGGATCAGCCGTTGGATCCACTTTGTGTCTACCACCTCTCTTATCTAAAGCTACTACTTGCTTAATTGAAGCTGCATTTGAATTCACAGCTGCCTTAACAGCAGCTGACAGGTTTTGAGACAAAACAGCTGCTGCAGAGGACACTTTCAGTCCTGCTGATGAAGAAGGAAATGGCTGTGTCCCTCAAATGCCTGCTGAGGACATGGGGGCTGCCATCATGGGGGCTGGACACACTATCACTTAAAAAGAAACTCTACAGGAAGTGGAGGGAAGGACAGATAGAACAGGGGGTATATAAGGAAGCTGCCCGAGTAGCAAGAGGCCTGGTCAGGAAAGCCAAAGCAGAGTTTGAACTGAATCTAGCCAGGGGGTTAAAGGGAACACTAAGAATTTCTACAGGTATATTAATGGCAAGAAGAAGACTAGGGAAGGTGTGGGCCCCCTCAGAAAGGAAAGTGGAGAATTAATCACAAGTGATGTGGAAAAGGCTGAGGTACTCAATCACTTCTTTACCTCAGTCTTCACTGCAAGGGCCTCCAGCCACACTCCTGGTGTCATGGCAGATGATGCCAGGGATGGGGAGGAAGAACTGCCCATCATAAGTGAAGCACAGGTTCGTGATCACCTGAAGAACCTGAAAGTGTTCAAGTCCATGGGACCCGACGGGATACACCCACGGGTGCTGAGAGAACTGGCAGATGAGGTTGCCAAGCCCCTCTCTATTATATTCCAGAAGTCATGGCAGACTGGGGAAGTCCCCACAGACTGGAAAAGGGGAAACATTATTCCCATTTTCAAAAAGGGCAAGAAGGAGGAACCGGGGAACTACAGGCCAGTCAGTCTCACCTCTGTGCCCGGAAAGATCATGGAGCAGATCCTCCTGGAGGCACTAATGACTCAGAAGAACAGAGAAGAGGTGATTGGGAGTAGTCAGCATGGCTTTGCCAAGGGCAAATCCTGCCTGACAAACCTGGTGGCCTTCTATGAACAGGTGACAGCATTAATAGATGAGGGGCGAGCAACTGATGTCGTTTACCTGGACTTGAGCAAGGCCTTTGACACTGTCCCGCACCACCTCCTGGTCTCCAAGCTGGCGACACATGGGTTTGGTGGATGGACCACTAGATGGAGAAAGAATTGGCTTGATGGCCGCACCCAAAGAGTGGCTGTCAACGGGTCCATGTCCCAATGGAGGCCAGTGACAAGCGGAGTCCCTCAGGGATCAGTCCTGGGACCTGTCTTGTTCAACATCTTTGTGGGTGACATGGACAGTGGCATCGAGTGCACCCTCAGCAAGTTTGCTGATGACACCAAGCTGTGTGGTGCAGTGGACACGCTGGAGGGAAGGGATGCCATCCAGAGGGACCTGGACAGGCTGGAGAGGTGGGCACAAGCCAACCTCATGAGCTTCAACAAGACCAAGTGCAGGGTCCTGCATCTGGGTCAAGGCAATCCCAGGCACAAATCCAGGCTGGGCAGTGACTGGCTGGAGAGCAGCCGTGAGGAGAGAGACTTGGGGGTGCTGGTGGACGAGAAGCTCAACATGAGCTCTCAATGTGCGCTTGCAGCCCGGAAAGCCAATCAGATCCTGGGCTGCATCAGGAGAAGTGTGGCCAGCAGGTCAAGGGAGGTGCTTCTCCCCCTCTACTCAGCTCTGGTGAGACCCCACCTGGAGTACTGCATCCAGTTCTGGAGCTCAACATGAGCTCTCAATGTGCGCCCCTATTACAGGAGGGATGTGGACGTGCTGGAGCAGGAGGGATGTGGACAAAGGAGGTTTGTGTCCAGAGAAGGGCCACGAGGATGATCAGAGGGCTGGAGCACCTCTCCTATGAGGACAGACTGAAGGAGTTGGGGCTGTTCAGTCTGGAGAAGAGAAGGCTCCGAGGTGACCTCATTGTGGCCTTCCAGTATCTGAAGGGGGCCTACAGGAAGGCTGGGGAGGGACTTCTCAGGATCTCAGGTAGTGATAGGACTAGGGGGAACGGAATGAAGCTGGAAATAGGGAGATTCAGGCTGGATGTGAGGAAGAAGTTCTTCACCATGAGAGTGGTGAAGCCCTGGAATGGGTTATCCAGGGAGGTGGTTGAGGCCCCGTCCCTGGAGGTGTTTAAGACCAGGCTGGATGAGGCTCTGGCCAGCGTGATCTAGTGTAGGGTGTCCCTGCCCATGGCAGGGGTTGGAACTAGATGATCCTTGTGGTCCCTTCCAACCCTGACTGATTCTATGATTCTATGATCTTATGAGTTGCTGCTGCCACTGGCTGATTGCCAGAATCACCTCCAACATCACTCAAAGCAGCCTTCCTGATAGCCTGTTTAGGTCTATTCTTAACTGATTCAGATTCCCCACTCTCCTCATCACTAGAAATCTCTGGACTTGAGTTAGAGCTCTGTCTCCTCCGCCTTGGTCTACGCTTGAAAATGAAACAGGTCTTAGATACCTTCTTTTCCCGTATCAGAGCTACTAACAAGAACACATTAATTATCACTGCCAGCAGGATTACACACACCAAATAAATTACCTTTGGATCCCAACCATCACTTAGAATTACTCTCTCACCTACTGGGATTTTAAACTCATGTATCTCGATGGGCAGTGTCGTAGCAGTCACATTCCCGTACTTCTTAAGCCAAAAGAATCCGATCAACCGATCATAGAGAAGCTGAATTTTATACTTAAACCATAAATACAATTTATACATTAGGTATCTGCCTAAATGATCACAAACTAATCCCAGTAAATATTTGTAAACCAAAACACTGACGATCAAGAAAACTAGATGTTTTAAAATCTGCAGCATCTTCATGCTTGCCCCCCATCTGAGTGGAAATAAATCAAGTAAATTTTGCCCTGTGTCTGGAAAGCAATTATTCCAAGCCACATGTTGGGGCAGCCAAATATTTTCATGTGGTAGTGTGAAGGTTTAATCCTCCCACCACATAAAGCACAGCTACCTCAGTCGGAGAAGTGAATGAAAAGCTGTATTTTACAAGCAGAATGAAATGCAATGAATATATGCAAAATATAAAATATTTACAATATATACAAAATTCACAGGAAAGAACATAACACAGAAAAACCCTCATGAGGAGAATCCCTCCTCGGGTTCCCCCCAAAACCCAAGGTCAGTTGCATGCAGGCTGGCCACAAATGAAAAAAAATATAGAACTAACTGAGAGAAAGGAATGTGAGGGATATATTGCTATGGTAGTCTCACATCTGACCAATGAAATTCATTTAGACTTATCTTCTGCTTTGTTTTCCTTTTTACACAAAAACATTGAGCTAGAGAATTCTGCATCAGTCCTTTTCTTAAAGGTACAGGCTAACCTGTCACAACTCCTTTTAATAATGCTGAATGATCCCTGGATAAGAAGCAGTAGTGCCAGGCTTTGGGGTCCATTGCTGATGTCAGTGGGACTCCTGGCAATATAACTCAGTTGCTGAAATAGAATCTTGTTAAAACATGAGAAAAATTTGATGACGGAACATTAAACTAGTATAATCCTACCATGTCTAAATATCTTAAACTGTTTTCTTTTGTAAAGTAAGTGTTAGTGGTGTGTGGGCAACTCAATGCTTCTATATAATCAGCTGTATTATTTGAAAAGTTATGTTACATAGTACAAATTTCTTCCCTGAAGGAAATTAGAGTACAAAACCCATTGAATTTGAAAGATGGGAGAGCCTGGAGGCTGTCATGGATTGAGTTGAACCTGCTGCTCTTAATTATATGATATGCTAGCTTCAAAAATGAAAGTACTTGTTGAAGCAAAGTATTACGGGGCTTGATGTTCAGATCATTACATGGGAAGCTTCCTGTTCTGGTTGTTACTTCTGGATTTCAGGGGGTTTGGGTATTGTCTTTTCTGCTGGGAAGGCAGCAGGACAAGGAGGGAATGGGGGAGTAGTTTTGTGTTTTGGGCTTTTGGCTCACTTGCTTCTGCTTGCTGCTGCTTTGCACTGTGCTTTTTCTGCAAATAAGCTAACATAATTATGCATTTTGTGCCATGTTTATCTGATTTTTGATAAGTAAATGCTATTCTGTCACCTTTTTCTATTTTTTTTTTCAATCCAAAGTTTTTTTTTGTTACTTCTCCCTCACTTCTGGGTTGGGAAAAGAGCCAGGGTGACCCACTGGTTCAGTTTGACTCATTTCATTCTAATTCTAACTATCACAGAGTCACAGCATTTGTATGCCATAAATTTGCAGGATTTTTTTGTGATTATAGTATATGCATTTTAAAAAGCAATAGCCTGCATGCTTACTACATAGTTCACATGCTAAAAAGATATATGGCAACTTGCTCAAGAAGATTCCACTCATGGCTTGGCAGTGTAACATTACACATTTGTAAAAATTCTATGGAGATTGTTTAAATACAGTTGTTGATTGAGAGTAGAGGAACAAGAGTGTTTTCTATCCTTCCTGTTTAAAAAAAAATATTTCTTAGGATAACAAAAAAAAAAAAAAAGAAAAGGCAAAAACTTCTGTTGGACTATATGAAAATTAATAGCAAAGTAGCAAGTGTGTGACCTACTGAGTTAAAGTCAACAGTACTTTGAAAGTGCTTTAGATTAGACTATCTTTGATGCAAAGATAATCCTCACCAGTTGAAGAAATGAAAGTGCCTGTCATGGTCCAACATAATTTGTCAGAAGTTAAACTCCCTCTGCATTGTCCTCAGATATTGGAGGGGCTGGGTGCAGCTGAACTTAACTCCTGAGTGAAGCCAAATTGGAACTTTAATGTGACTAACTACACTCTTGGAAACAGAATTAAGAATCAAATGGCTCACAAGTCCTGTGACAGAGGCAGGTGGAGCCATTCACCAGCAAGGATACAGGACTAGAACATCTGGATAACATAAAACTCCACAGGACTGGGACAATGAGGAATAGCAGCCATGAGACCAGTGTCTATTACACAATCCCCACCAATGAGGCCAAGCCAGGGAGCCAAGTCAACAGACCAGGGTCAGCAAGCTACAAGGCCAGGAGGAGCAAGAGCTTGCATTTAAACGCTACCCCTGAGCCAAGGAGGAAGAGGTGCTCCATGAGACTTGTGACAGCTCTCACAATACAGCTGTTTTCACAGGAGTTTTATACAAGGTTGCATGGCTGCATTGTGGCAGATAAAACTTTGAACACAGGCAGACAAGCTCTGAGGAGCAGGGTAGAAAGATTGCAAAGTCTCCCCTTCTCACACAGAATCTTGCAGTATTTTGAAGACCTTCTTCTCAATCTTAAAACATAAACAGCTCTAACCTTATGGTAATACGGTATCTCAGGGATTCTATGATATAGCCATCTTTAAAACATTGTGCTACAGAACATGGGCTGGGAAATATACTGCAAATAGTATTCTAATAAAGTGGATTTCCTTCAGATGCCCAGCTGTTACTAAGTATTATGAAATTATATTCTTCTGACTTGTTTCTTTCAAAAGGGTATTTCAGCCACAGAAAATATGAGAATTGGAAAACTCCTAGCCTGGCTAATTGCCTTGCCTCCAGTACAACTTATCACCAATGGAGCTCTGTTATTCCCTGCTCCTATTCCTGCTGAGTCTGCTCTCCATCTCCCAAAACTGAAGTAACAGCCACAGATTCCTCCCCTGAATTCCTCCCTTGTAAACCTTCCAAACTTTTTCTAGCAAACAAAGTGGCTGAAAGGGATGTTATGGTGCAGCTACTGCAGTAACAGGGTTGGAGACCCTGTGTGGGCATATGAAATTGGCAAGGCTTTGCTCAACCTTGGTGCTAATGCTTTGTGTTAACTGTGTTTGCTACCATGCAAGTTTGAGATGCTTATAGTGGCAGATACGTGTAATGCTGTCAACACAGTATCACAGTATCACAGTATCACAGTATAACCAAGGTTGGAAGAGACCCCAAGGATCATCAAGTCCAACCCGTCCCAACAGACCTCACAACTAGACCATGGCACCAAGTGCCATGTCCAGTCTCCTCTTGAACACCTCCAGGGACGGCCACTCCACCACCTCCCCGGGCAGCCCATTCCAATGACAAATGACTCGCTCAGTGAAGAACTTCCTCCTCACCTCGAGTCTAAACCTCCCTGGCACAGCTTGAGACTGTGTCCCCTTGTTCTGGTGCTGGTTGCCTGGGAGAAGAGACCAACCCCCTCCTGTCCACAACCACCCTTCAGGTAGTTGTAGAGGGCAATGAGGTCACCCCTGGTCCTTCTCTTCTCCAGGCTAAACAACCCCAGCTCCCTCAGCCTCTCCTCATAGGGCTTGTGCTCAAGGCCTCTCACCAGCCTTGTTGCCCTCATCTGGACACGTTCAAGTGTCTCGATGTCCTTCTTAAACTGAGGGGCCCAGAACTGGACACAGTACTCAAGGTGTGGCCTAACCAATGCAGCGTACAGGGGCACAATGACCTCCCTGCTCCTGCTGGCCACACTATTCTTAATACAGGCCAGGATGCCATTGGCCCTCTTGGCCACCTGGGCACACTGATGGCTCATGTTTAGGCAGGTGTCGATCAGTACCCCCAGGTCCCTCTCTGTTTGGCAGCTCTCCAGCCACTCTGACCCCAGCCTGTAGCTCTGCATGGGGTTGCTGTGGCCAAAGTGCAGCACCCGGCACTTGGACTTGTTGAATGTCATCCCATTGGACTCCGCCCATCTGTCCAGTCGGTCAAGGTCCCTCTGCAGAGCCTTTCTATCCTCTAACTGACCAACATCTATTCCCAACTTGGTGTCATCTGCAAACTTGCTGATGACTGACTCAATTCCCTCATCCATATCATCAATGAAGATGTTAAAGAGGATGGGGCCCAGCACTGATCCCTGGGGGACACCACTGGTGACTGGCCGCCAGCTGGATGTGGCACCATTCACCACCACTCTCTGGGCTCGGCCCTCCAGCCAGTTCCTAACCCAGCGCAGAGTGTTACTGTCCAAGCCACGAGCTGACATCTTAGCCAGCAGTTTGCTGTGGGGGACGGTGTCAAAGGCCTTGCTGAAGTCCAGGTAGACCACATCCACAGGCCTCCCCACATCCACCAGACGGGTCACCTGATCATAGAAGGAGATCAGGGTGGAGAGGCAGGACCTGCCCTTCCTAAATCCATGTTGGCTGGACCTGAGCCCTTGGCCATCCTGCAGGTGTGCAGTTATTGCCGCCAGCATAATCTGTTCCATCACTTTCCCTGGCACTGAGGTCAGGCTGACTGGCCTGTAGTTTCCGGGTTCCTCCATCCGTCCCTTCTTGTGGATGGGGACCACATTGGCCAGTTTCCAGTCATCTGGGACCTCTCCAGTGAGCCAGGACTGGAGGAAAATGATGGAGAGCGGCTTGGCCAGCTCATGTGCCAGCTCTCTCAGCACCCTAGGATGGATCCCATCCGGTCCCATGGACTTGTGGATGTCCAAGTGGCTCAGCAGGTCCCGAACTAATTCCTCATGGATTTCTGGGGTACTACACTGCTCCCCAACCCTACTACCCAGCTCAGGAGGCCGCTCATCCTGGACTCCTACCTTGCTGTTAAACATCGAGGCAAAGAAGGCGTTCAGGACCTCAGCCTTTTCCTGACCTTCAGTCACCGTGTTCCCCTCCAGGTCCAGTAAGGAGTGGAGATTCTTCTTGCCCTTCTTTTTAGCATTGATATATTTGTAAAATTGCTTTTTATTTTCTTTCACAGAGGTGGCCAGTTTCAGTTCCAACTGGGCCTTTGCTTCTCTAATTTTATTCCTACATAATCTAACCACTTCCTTGAACATACCTCGAGAAGCCTTCCCCTCCTTCCAAAGGTGATACAGCCTCTTTTTTTTCCCTTAATTCCTCCAGCATAACAGCATAAGAGGTTCTGCTCTGATGCAAGATGTAACACATAAGCAAAATATCACTTAAGTTATCAGGACAAATAAGCTTTATGGTTCCCAAAGGTGAACCATCTTTCAGTTTCCTCTCTTCTTGTCTTCCCTTTTGGCCTGATGTAGTGCAAAATGACCAAAAAAAAAAAAGGAGAAAGGTCAGATTTTGGGAGTGGGAGCATACTACACTGACAGCTCCGTATCTGTGAGGGCAAAAACAGATTAGGAAAAAATATCTCTTCCTTTATGAATGCATTAGCTACTATTATTATTTGTTATTAATTTTTCTTTTTCATGTTTGAATGCAGAGATGAACAAGGCTGGGTAGACACGTCTAAATGCCATTTTCCTACAAATCCACCTAGGTGCAGATGTTGCCCTCTTGCTGGTGGGAAACCCCTTGTTCTGCCTCATCTTGTGGCACATGATTGGCTTGAGACTGCAAACAGGGCTGCAGTTGATGAGCCAACCTCTTCTCTGAGGAGCACTGCAAATCCACTTGAGTGCCCCCTTTCTGGCAGATGGGATGAGAGGGCCAGGGAGCTTGGGACTAGTGGGCAGGGAGAAAGTTAAACACCTTCAGTGTGTTTCTTTGCACCCTTATTCCACCTGCAAGCTGCTGGTTTGAGTTTAGGGCTAGAAAAGGGTAGAGGAAGGACTAATGCAAGCGTCCTGTAGACTGTCCCTTTGCAAGAAATACTGCAATTTCTTCCCTTTTAAATGCTGTGTTTCTTGGACTCTGTGAATCAAGGTTGGGGCCCAGCCAGTCAATTTGCCCTGCTCATGCATAGCTAATGTCACTTATTGTAAACATTGCAAAATTTGTGCAGACTTTATATACCCTTTGGGGTATACAAAGACTTAGGTTTTTCTGATACGTTTGCAAAAAAAATAAATGTTGTTTGGACTCTAAAAGGCTTTACACTCTCTGGGTGGTGTCTCAACTGAGTATGCATCTCCTCTTACTCTATATATGTGCCAGCATTTAAAGAAGCTGTGGCAGATTAGATACCATGAAGAATACAACTACTGCTCTCAGCAGGCTCTTCCTGGAATTTCGGTGCATTGTGTCTCTGCAGTTATTTCATCAAAGAATTCACTCCTCCTTTTTTCAGTCCCTCTGGTTTAAGTTTTGCACAGATTTTTGTAGAAGTTAATTGCTTGCTAGTACTAGCAAGCCAATATTTTGGTCTATGCATAACAAAGCTCAGAATTTGGCAAAACTTTTACAGTACGTAGAGGTGTATAATTCTGGTCTCATTAGGGAAAATTAACATTTGGGAGACTCCTAGCAGAAGAGATGGCATACAAAATGGTTCTACTTACATTGTAAGTAACCCTAGATTTTTCAGGGGATTAGATTTTTATTTTTAAATTTACAAGCTGAAGTGTTGTCTTCTGGGTAGTCAGTGAGTTGAGTGCTTCAGTCACCACCAAGAGAACCACTGTTAGTTCTTGAATATTGGATGGGTTCATCTTAGCAAGAAATCAAAACAGATAAATGAGCTTTCAGACCCATGAAGATTTTAAAAATTCCTCTGACCCTCTTATTGAAAGAACTCTTTCCTGAGGCTGGAAAAAACCTCTCTGCATGGAACTCATGCTTTGAAAGCACTGAGGCCCAACTCCTCAGACACAGCTGCTCCTCACAGGATATTTTGTTTCAGTCTCCCCTCCAACAGGATTCAGGTTTCTGGGTGATTGCAGCAAGCCCTTACAAACAGCTGCTGCAGTTTTAAAAAAAAAATCCCAGTTTCTGATTTTGCCCAGCTTTCCCTCCAAGCTACTGACAAAGTGGCTAATTAAATCCATGGTGTTTCATTATTATCTCATTTTCAGAACATGATTTTCAGGATCAGTCTGAGCTAATTGAACTCCCCTCTTATGGCACCGGCATTGACAGTATTTATAGCAACCTAATTTAAGTTTTCACTCCCTCAAATGGGTATGCTGTCAATACTAAATTCAAAGAAGTACTTGGATCTCCCAGCAGGCTCAATTTTCTGGTCATGAAGGCTATTGTAGATGCTACTAGCCAGCCGCTAGAAGATAGCGCTGTGCAAAAAAGACCCCAGCGCGTGGCTGAGAGCAGGCAGCAGCGAGGAGCTCGGCTCGGAGAGATTGCTTTCCCCTTTGCTTTCCTTGCTTTTCGGGAGGTAAGGGGCTGGTGGCTCGGGACCTCCTGGAGAGGGGAGGAGGGGCGGCAGGCTCAGGTTGCCTACGTGCCTGAGGGCAGTGACGTAGCAGGGGGAGGGGTTGCCGTAGAAACCGCGGCAAACCAAACATACCCCAGCGCGTGGCTGAGAGCAGGCAGCAGCGAGGAGCTCGGCTCCAAACCAAACATACCCCAGCGCGTGGCTGAAACCAAACGGCTCCAAACCAAACATACCCCAGCGCGTGGCTGAGAGCCAGCGAGGAGCTGGCTGAGAGCAGGCAGCAGCGAGGAGCTCGGCTCCAAACCAAACATACCCCAGCGCGTGGCTGAGAGCAGGCAGCAGCGAGGAGCTCGGCTCAGCCTCCTTACTGACCGGAAAAAAAAAAAAAAAAAAAAAAAAAAAAAAAAAAAAAGAAGAAAAAAAAAGAAAAAAAAGAAAAAAAAAGAAAAAAAATAAAAGAAAAAAAAAAAAAAAAAAAAAAAAAAAAAAAGCCGGGTGGCGAGGGAGATTCAGAGGGTGACTACTGCAATATGGTTACTACTAGAAGTAAGGCTAGTAGAAGAACAGCTAGTAAGCCTAGTAGAAGAACAGTTGGCACCCAAACAGAGGCCACTCACAAGCATGCAGGTGTTCAGGCAGGTGGCTGCAGTGAGTGCTGGGACCTGGCACTCGATATGGAGGATGGAAGGAACAACTCCTGTGTGAGTTGTGAGCAGATCAGCGATCTGATGAGCATGGTGGCCGAACTAAAAGAAGAGGTAGAAAGGCTTAGAGCTATAAGAGACAGTGAAAGGAACACTGACTATCCCCACAACCTAACTTCTACCAAACCAGAACAGGGGGTAACTCTCAGTGGAGCAGGGAGTTTGATACCTACCCATCAGCTAGCCTCTCAGCCTCCCTGCAGTAACCCACATGAGCAGGGCCAATGGGAGCAGGTCTCTGCCCGACGGAAGAAGGGCAGACGGAGCAAGCGTGCTACTTTGAGCAGCACGCTGCCTACAGTGCAGGTTCAGAATAGGTATGAGGCTCTGCAGGAGGAGCAGGTCATAGGTGAGGATGAGGACTCAAGGAAGACAGAAGCTGCACCAATGACAGGTTCCCTCAGGCCAGCTATCAAAACTAGTCCAGAAAGGAAACCTCGTAGGGTCATCATTGTAGGAGACTCCCTACTGAAGGGGGCAGAGGGCCCAATATGCAGACCAGACCCATTCCATAGGGAGATCTGCTGCCTCCCTGGTACCCAAGTAAAGGACATAGTAGGCAAAATTCCCAAACTTGTGAGCCCTTCAGACTACTACCCACTGCTGGTCTTTCAGGTGGGTAGTGACGATGCAACAATGCGAGGCTCACGGTCAATTAAAAGAGATTTCAGAACATTAGGGCACCTGCTAAAGGGGTCAGGATCTCAAGTAGTGTTCTCTGCTATCCCTCTAACGTCAGTGATGGATGAGGGAACATTGTGGAAGAGCCAACAGGTCAATTCATGGCTCAGGGACTGGTGCCATCGGCAGGGATTTGGGTTCTACAATCATGGTTTGGTTTTCAAGGCAGCAGAGCTAAAAACAACTTATGGGACACACTTGTCCCAGAGGGGGAAAAGGATCCTGGGGCAGGAATTGGCAGGGCTCATAGACAGGGCTTTAAACTAGATTTGAAGGGGGGAGGGGTTGGTGGTCTCCTGCTGGCCTGTGACAAGCAGAGGGGCAACTCACCTGAGGTGGAGGGATGGAGAGCCAGTAGGGGCTCTCAGCTTGCTGCCCTGAGGCAAGACACAAATGACACACCAGGACACCCTGTGGAAACCAAGGGGAGTTGGCACAGGAGGACGACAGGGCCAGCCCAGCTGAAGTGCTTCTATGCAAATGCACGCAGCTTGGGCAACAAACAAGATGAGTTAAGGGCCACCGTGATGCTGGGACGCCATGACATAGTGGGCATCACCGAAACTTGGTGGGACGACTCCCATGACTGGAATGTAGGGATAGACGGGTATAAGCTTTTTCGGAAGGATAGGCAGGGAAGGAGAGGAGGAGGTGTTGCCCTCTATGTCAACAACCAGCTGGAATCAGCAGAACTCCACCTGGGGAGGCATGATGAGTTGGTTGAAAGTTTATGGGTTAGAATTAAAGGCAAGACAGGGGAAGAAGGTATTACTGTGGGGGTCTCCTACAGGCCACCTGACCAGCAGAACCAAGCAGATGAGGCTCTGCACAGGCAAATAGAAGCGGCTTCCAGGTCACAAGCCCTGGTCCTCATGGGGGATTTCAACCACCCTGACATCTGTTGGAGGGACAACACAGCAAGGCATCAGCAATCCAGGATGTTCCTGGACTGTATAGAAGACAACTTCTCCTCCAAATGGTAGAGGAACCAACAAGAAAAGGTGCTACGCTGGACCTTGTTCTCATCAACAGGGAAGGGCTGGTAACAAATGTGAGGCTCAGAGACGGCCTTGGCTGCAGTGACCATGAAGCAGTTGAATTTAATATCCTCAGGGCAATCAGGAGGACATATTCTAAGCTTACGACCCTAGACTTTAGGCGTGCAGACTTCGATCGCTGCAGGGATCTGCTAGCCAAAGTGTCGTGGGATGAAGCCCTGGAGGGAAGAGGGACCCAGGACAGCTGGTCAGTATTCAAGGACCACCTCCTCTGTGTCCAGGAGCTATGTATACCTACAAGGAGAAAAGCAGGAAGGAATGCTAAGAGGCCTGCCTGGATGAACAAGGAGCTGCTGGACACACTATCACTTAAAAAGAAACTCTACAGGAAGTGGAGGGAAGGACAGATAGAACAGGGGGTATATAAGGAAGCTGCCCGAGCAGCAAGAGGCCTGGTTAGGAAAGCCAAAGCAGAGTTTGAACTGAATCTAGCCAGGGGGGTTAAAGGGAACACTAAGAATTTCTACAGGTATATTAATGGCAAGAAGAAGACTAGGGAAGGTGTGGGCCCCCTCAGAAAGGAAAGTGGTGAATTAGTCACAAGTGATGTGGAAAAGGCTGAGGTACTCAATCACTTCTTTACCTCAGTCTTCACTGCAAGGGCCTCCAGCCACACTCCTGGTGTCATGGCAGACGATGCCAGGGACGGGGAGGAAGAACTGCCCATCATAAGTGAAGCTCAGGTTCGTGATCACCTGAAGAACCTGAAAGTGTTCAAGTCCATGGGACCCGACGGGATACACCCACAGGTGCTGAGAGAACTGGCAGATGAGGTTGCCAAGCCCCTCTCTATTATATTCCAGAAGTCATGGCAGACTGGGGAAGTCCCCACAGACTGGAAAAGGGGAAACATTATTCCCATTTTCAAAAAGGGCAAGAAGGAGGAACCGGGGAACTACAGGCCAGTCAGTCTCACCTCTGTGCCCGGAAAGATCATGGAGCAGATCCTCCTGGAGGCACTAATGACTCAGAAGAACAGTGAAGAGGTGATCTGGAGTAGTCAGCATGGCTTTGCCAAGGGCAAATCCTGCCTGACAAACCTGGTGGCCTTCTATGAGCAGGTGACAGCATTAATAGATGAGGGGCGAGCAACTGATGTCGTTTACCTGGACTTGAGCAAAGCCTTCGACACTGTCCCGCACCACCTCCTGGTCTCCAAGCTGGCGACACATGGGTTTGATGGATGGACCACTAGATGGATAAAGAATTGGCTTGATGGCCGCACCCAAAGAGTGGCTGTCAACGGGTCCATGTCCCAATGGAGGCCAGTGACAAGCAGAGTCCCTCAGGGATCAGTCCTGGGACCTGTCTTGTTCAACATCTTTGTGGGTGACATGGACAGTGGCATTGAGTGCACCCTCAGCAAGTTTGCTGATGACACCAAGCTGTGTGGTGCAGCGGACACGCTGGAGGGAAGGGATGCCATGCAGAGGGACCTGGACAGGCTGGAGAGGTGGGCACAAGCCAACCTCATGAGCTTCAACAAGACCAAGTGCAGGGTCCTGCATCTGGGTCGAGGCAATCCCAGGCACAAATCCAGGCTGGGCAGTGACTGGCTGGAGAGCAGCCCTGAGGAGAGAGACTTGGGGGTGCTGGTGGACGAGAAGCTCAACATGAGCTCTCAATGTGCACTTGCAGCCCGGAAAGCCAATCAGATCCTGGGCTGCATCAGGAGAAGTGTGACCAGCAGGTCAAGGGAGGTGCTTCTCCCCCTCTACTCAGCTCTGGTGAGACCCCACCTGGAGTACTGCATCCAGTTCTGGAGCCCCTATTACAGGAGGGATGTGGACATGCTGGAGCGTGTCCAGAGAAGGGCCACGAGGATGATCAGAGGGCTGGAGCACCTCTCCTATGAGGACAGACTGAAGGAGTTGGGGCTGTTCAGTCTGGAGAAGAGAAGGCTCCGAGGTGACCTCATTGTGGCCTTCCAGTATCTGAAGGGGGCCTACAGGAAGGCTGGGGAGGGACTTCTCAGGATCTCAGGTAGTGATAGGACTAGGGGGAACGGATTCAAGCTGGAAATGGGGAGATTCAGGCTAGATGTGAGGAGGAAGTTCTTCACCATGAGAGTGGTGAAGCCCTGGAATGGGTTATCCAGGGAGGTGGTTGAGGCCCCATCCCTGGAGGTGTTTAAGACCAGGCTGGACGAGGCTCTGGCCAGCGTGATCTAGTGCAGGGTGTCCCTGCCCATGGCAGGGGGTTGGAACTCGATGATCCTTGTGGTCCCTTCCAACCCTGACTGATTCTATGATTCTATGATTCTAATTGACAGTTCTGTTGGTGAACTGGTAGTAGTGCTTGCTTTACTCTATTCTACTTGCTAAACTGCTTAGAAATTTCAGTCTGTTGGCAGAAATGAATGCATGCTATAAAGCTGTGGATTTGTGAAGTTAACCAATTTTTAGGTGCTACAATATTTACATGACAGGTTTCTTTTCTTGGGTGTGCTGTGAATAGCACACAGAATTTTTGCACCTCATGATTTCTTTAAAAGTTACTTAAGCTTCTTTGATATAGGTGCTGATTTGAGAGACCATGTTTGTGTTCTCATGGTATTTTATTATACCAAATACTTGTAGTAGGAAAAATTTACCTGTTTAACAAGATTCCCTGTCACAAATTGAAGACAGTTTGAAATCTGATCACAGTATCATAGAATCATAGAATGCTTTAAGTTCGTGGACTTGAAAACAGTTATCTAGTCCAATACCCACGCACCTCACACCCCCACAAAGTGAGCAGGGGCATCTTTAACTAGATCAGTTTGCTCAGTGTCTTGTCAAACCTGAGGTTGAATGTTTCTAGAAATGGAGCTTCTACCATCTCTCTAGGCAACCTTTTCCTGTGTTTCATCATGTCGTGTCCCCTCCCCACCACGGGCAGAAGTAATGACTCTGACAAACGGATTGCAAAAGCGATGGAAAGTTTAAATAGAAAAAAAGTGAATGTGTACAGAGAACCAGAAGCAGTGACAAAGGAAACCCCAAAGAAGACCCAGAAACATCCCATCCACACCTGAGGGTGGGCCCAAGACCCCCAGGGCTCGTTCTTCCCCCGCCACTGCTAGGCTAGTCTTGGCTGGCCAGGCCTGAGACCACCCATCCCCCTGGCCTTGGGCCTAACCAGGCCCAAGGCCGGGAGATGTCTCCCCCAGTTACCAGGTGCCGGCGAGGGGAAGAAAGAGGAAGTGCTAGACCCTGCGCTGGATTTTATAGCGGTGCAAGGATTATGGTAGGAGATACCTGGTTTCCTGTGTCCACCCACTGGGCTGGACTTCTGGACACAGGAAGTACACCACGTAGCAGAGGGCACCCAGCCCAAACCACCACACATCACTGAAGTCTCCATCTGTGGAGAACTGTCCGTCTTCCTGTGAAGATGCAGTTCAGGACAGAAACACTGCTATCATCTAAACTAACCAAATCCAGATAAATACTTCATTTGTCCTTACCATGCTTCCAGTTGTTGTTGGCTAGACATGGCTGTATGTGGTGGAGTCATGAATCCTGTCCTTCTTTTTCATGACTGTGATAGGCCTAAACCAAAGCCCTTAGTTGCATCAGCCTCTGATCAGGACCATAAAGCAGCAAGGTAAGATTGCAGAGGCATGAGATCCTTTTTCTTTATTACTATTTTGTGCTAACAAGGATGGATACACTCAGTGTGTTTTTCCTACTCTAGGTGTATACTCTGAATGTATATAAGGCTTACCTATCTGCAAGGAACCCCCACCTTTTTATGGTTGTGTAAAGAAAAAAAAAGGCTAGTTTATGACAGAATAGAAGCCACTAAGGAACTTACTGCTAGTGTAGCCAGCAATTAATTATTATTCTAGTGTAATCATGGCCAGAAATATTGACTACACATGTTATGGCTTAAGTATTTTTTTTTAATTTAGGAAGACAGAACAAAATTCAGTAAGAATTATATAATTTAAAACTGTGATTTTTATCACTTTCTTTTGAAATTTAGTATCTCTTAAATACACTTCCTGAGGTGCAATTTTGGAAGTGAAGTGCTAAGAAGAACATACTTTGGTTTTGTCCTCTTCCTTCACCTTGTAAAGGTCGCACTTCTGAAAGCACTTCATTATGCTTTCTATCATTATCTCATAGAGCAAACACAAAGATGAAGGAAGACCTGTGTAAAGATTTTGATCCACATCTCTTCTGAAGCAAGCTGTTTAAGATCACAAAACACATTGCTTTGCTTCATCCTAAATGGAATTTTCCTAAATGTAAAAGAAGCTTTGGGGTTCATCAATAACACGTTGAATGAAACCTGTCTGGGACACCATATTCTGTATTAGTGTCAGAGTCTGAGTAGCACAGACCGAGTGTCTCTGGATATATGTGATACTGTCTGAGGCTGCCTTTGACATTAATGTATTAGTCGACAAGAGGCCACAAGAAAAATATGTACAGTTGTTCCCTGTTCTGTTTGCCTTCACTGTACCTTCACATTAATTAATAAAGAGTATCTTGCTCTCCAGCTGCCAAGGTAATGCTTTACATGAGTAGAGGTAGAGGGCTGCCGTCTACAGGAGATACTGCAGTTAAGATTTATTCTGTGATATTTTGCATATCTTCCTTTTAGCATTCATGTATTTCAAGGAAAAGAGTTCTCCAGCAACTTCAGTACAGTTGATTATAGCATCTTTGCTTTCAAACATATATGATAGTGTCCATTTCTTTGTCACAGAATACAGCAATTTAGGCAGAACTATTTATTTTCAAGTCTATGGCCTTATTTTTAATTTCTGTTTTGTCTTGTCAACATTTACCTTCAGGAATCATTGAAGACACTGGAAGGACAGCTCATCTTTGTTCTTCTGCAACTGATTTTCTTAGCAGACACTAAAACTTTCTATTTCGAGAGGTCCTGTATAAGGGCACCTGTCTTCCTTATGTGCTCTAAGTACTAAGCAACTCTTCTTCTTGCATTACTCATGAGGAAAAACATGCCCTAAAAAGGAAACTTTATAACTTATGTGCCAAAATATATATAATATTTGTATTCCCAGTGAATACGTAATGCTAACTGGGTTTGGGGAGAAGAGTTTTGCTCTGTTTTAGTTCACACATATATAAATGCAATATGTTTCCTGTGCATTGGAGTAATACATGCTTAGCATCTTCATAATTGTAGACTTGCACTGCAAAGGTATCAATCTTGGACATGACTGCCAAGATGTAGACAAAAATTGAGAATTAGTAGGAACACCTGCAAATTTGGCCAGATTTGCATGTGGATTGTCTGGTAAGCAGATTTTATGATTTGGGTGGTATCTTCCAGTTAGTTCTGTTACCTCTAACAGTGCAATAGCTATCTAGCCAGTTTTGGTAGAAGTTATTACTTCTGTGGGGACATATAAAGTACTTTGCTCTTGTGTCTTAAAGCAATGAGGCATGCAGGATTATGTAATCAATCAGTCCCTTCCTCTTGAAAGTGTTACCTAATTACAGAAAAAATCACCTGTGGTGTAGAAGAATAAAACCAAACCTTTTCATAAAACTTCTTGCAATAGCAGAAAAAATCTTGGTCATCTCTTCCAGACCAGTCTGTGACAAGCTAAACCCACTTCTCTTGAGGCTTAGTAACAAAGTTAATAGTTGTACTGATTCAGAGACCGTGAAAGAGTTTCCTAGTATGGTTGTTTAACTGACATCAGGGCTTTTAATTAGTGTTAATTAGGTTTCCCTCTCTTCTTTTCCAGCTTCATCTATTGCTACAAGCACTTTTGGTTTGGGCTCTGTTGATTTCTCCAGGGAAGCTTGCAGTTTCTTTGGCCTCTGACCTCCTTCCTTCAATGGGGAGCATTTGTGCATGACTGTAAGGATTGAATTTCTTGGGCAAGAGTTTCAAAGAAAAGAGAAACTGCACGAATTGACATAAATTAGGGAACAGAAAGAAAATACTGAGGATGAAATATTGATTTTATAACTTCTTAAAACTTTTTCATCTCAGATCTTGCAAATGAGTTGACCACTATATTAGCTATTCACATAGCTCTCTTAACTGTAGACAGCAGTCTTTGAACACTCAAAGTATTTTGTACCCTTCCAAATTAGCTGCCATGGCCAAGGAAGTTGCAGTGAATATGTTAGCAAACCATGAAACCAACAGAAAATGAAAACTGAAAGGAAACTTCATAAACAACAGCACAGAAAGGCTAAAGGTTTAGATTTTTTCTGTTACCTCTTGCTGGGTTCAAAGAGGTTGTCTGGGACTAAAGATACCTTGGGCCAAAGGTGCTAGGGTAAAAGTGGTACTAATGAAATTGATACACTGATATATCACTGATTATTTTAAAAAATCAAAACAAAAAAAAAAAAAAAAAAAAAACCAACCCACAAAAACCCACAACACCAAAACCAAGCAGGATCTGGCCATGTGAAATTTCTGCATTTTCTTGTTTATTCTGTGTGACCCTTACTGCCAAAGTTAGGTGTCAAGGATTTGCAGGCAATGTGTCTAAAAGATCACATCTTTTTAAAATATGATATGCAAATGCCGTGTGCTTAGCAGAGTTATGTCAAGAGTTTGCTGGTAGAAATACTGGTAGGTGGCCTCTGAGTTTAGAGGTTCAGTTTTGATTGAGACCTCCAAATTCTGCCAGTTTCATGTGGTGAAACTCGATGAGTTTGCCTCAGGATTTTAAACTTGTATAGAATTATATGGCTTTGGAATAGTAGACATAGTCTCACAACATGCTGTGACACCCACAACACAAGGCAACCCCAGTCTTTGCTAACCGGATAAATTTATTTTACCCTATCATGAACACAAATCTTCCAAAGTGTGATTAAGATGTTATTATGAATATGAAATATGAATTATGAAAATAATTTTTATTATAGAAATTATTAATAACGGATGAATCACTAATTTATACACATATTCTAGTGCACGTTTATGAAATACATTCCATAAGTGGCTTAGTATTATAATTACAACTCAATTGGAAATATTTACAGACTCACGGTCCATAATTATATAAACGAGGGTGCAGTTCTACCGCTTGACCACTAGATGGCGACTCGACGGGACACGGCCGGCTTCTAACTATATACAGCAATATTGCCACACATCAGAGACGCGGATGCTTTGAATTGAATGTTAGTGGATGGAAAGATCATGAAAGATACTGTGTAGCTGTTGTTTGTAGCAAGTTTGGGTTCCAGAAGACTACTGTCACTGGACTGGTTCCTAGGCCGGTCTGGACGGTGGCGCTGGGTGGCTGTCTCCGCGGCACTGGAGATTGAGCCTGGGTTTAGCTAGTAAGCAGGCTCCCTTCACAGGACTCAACAAGTTCCCTTCACAGGACTCAGCAAATTCCCTCTGGATGATAGGGAACGGTCCTGGTAAACCAGCCCTGCAGGCCCGACAGCGCTGGTAGAGCTGGTCCTGGGACTGGGTCGGCCCTCAGAGTCGGCTTGCATGGCAGGGCGGGGCGACGGTTCCCGATAGGCGGGCTTAGAGTCTTCTGATCTGGCATAGTAGCAGACGGGGCGGACCCGGTGGGGGTCGGTCTTGCTGCGATGGACTCGGGGCTGGTGTGCACAGCCCAGGGGAAGAATCGCGGCTACGGGGAGCGGCAATTTCCCGTTTACTTGGCTTAAAGGAACAGCGAGACTCTCAGGGTGGTCCCAGGTTTGGAGTACAGGCACAAACGGTGCCCTGGATTTGCCTGAGGTTTACAGGGCTCAGCGTGGCGGCTCCTCTCCTGCAATAGTTGGGTTATGCATATGTGTATGTACCGGACCTGGTCAGGTCCCTTCTCCCCGGCAGCTGGGCAGATCTTACCCTCGGGGGTCCAGTCCTCTTTAGACATGGTGGGCTTTCCCGGTTGGTGTGACTGGCTGTGACGACACTGGGCTTCTCGGGCTCACCAAAGGTCCTCCCTCTGGAGATAATTCTCAGAGCTAAGGCTCAACAGGCCTGCCTGGATAGAGCCTTCCCGTCGTTCAGAGGCTTCTAGTATGCTTGCTTGTATGAGAGAGAGAAGAATTAATAGCAATGATCTCAATGGCAGAGGCTATGGCACAAGCGTTGTCCTCTCGAACAAGGAAAGAGACAAAGTGAAAGAGGGGGCAACTTGTTTACCAACTGGGGTAATACTAATAGGTTCCTCGAAGCTGGGTTTGACCAATGGGCACTCTTGTAAACAACTGGCTTCAGCCTATAGAAAGCATGAAGCTAGAATTATGCTTGTACTTGGTGTTAGCACAAGCATCCCATGCGATGGGAGCATGCAGGGGTCCATGCCAGCCTGGCTAATGCCTTGGCTTTTGTCTTCCTCATGAAGGAGGGGAACTTGTCCACATGCTGGGACAAGATTCAATATCTGGGCATAATATGCCTTCACCACATAAGGAATATCAAACAGGGATCATACTTCCAATCTTGTGAGGATGGATTTTATCTAATAATCACACTTACTCATTTCAAGAGCCTGTTGCTTTAGTATGCTGCTTTCTGTTTAGTGCTGTGGTAGATGTCCATAACTTGAGGCAGAATAACTACAAAGATGAACAGATCTATGTTTAAAAAAAAAAAGTGATTTTGTGTACCTCAAATGAAGGCCACACAAGTAATCTGCTTTAAGTGAAGGAACACAAGTAAATAATGAACCTCCATTAAGTGAAAATAAATAAATAAATGTACCTTAAGGGAATAAATACTCTAAGTTGTATTTAACTGTAAAGAGATGTATAGTACAGTTTAAAGGCTCTAGGCCTTGCAAGTTTGTATTAGAGGTCTGATTTTACCTACAGGTGCTAGAAGTCTATAGCACTCTACCTTTGCATCTTAGTCTACCTAGAAATAAATACTTCTCCATAATGGGTCTGTTGACCAGTCTGTGCTGTGGGAAAGGACACATGATCTGCAGGAGGAAGTGGGTCAAATGCAGTTTCAGGGAAACAGTTTTTTCATAGAGGACAGATTATTTTATGAAGTGTTATTCTTTATGAGTCAGAAAAAGTGAGGATAACTTCTGCTGAATTGCAAATGAGTATGTACCTGATATGTGTCCTACACAACCATAAACTACCATTATTTGATTTGTAGAAAAATGCTCATCTTACGTGTATTGTCAAATAGAGATTGAGCTAGCATCTCCAAAAATACCCCAGTCCACTGACCTTACCAGTATGCCATTGAAAGACTTTACCTGAATACATTAAAAGACTTATTTATTGTTTTGTCTTTGTTCCCATTCAGAAAAAAATCAAGGGTTAAAAGCTGATGTGATGCTGAACCATTTCCTCCTGTCTCAAGTTCTCTACAGATAGATTGCTTTGCAGTTCTAAGGGACTGCAACAGCAAGCTGGCCTGCCTCTGGCCCTGGCCTACACACCATCTTCTGGCACTGGAAATCCACACACTGCTTTGATTTCTTGATGACTTTTATTTTCTAGAAACTGCAATAGTAGTAGCCTTCATTTCTGTCCTCCTGGGGAACAAACATGCAACAAAATACCTTCTTTATCCTTTGTAAGATGTAACAGGTCATGAACATCTAGTGTTCAAATACATACTTTTTTGTGGGACTTAAGAAACTGAGAAGTAGCTGAGAAGATTAATTTTTATAGTAAAAGATGTGTGTTAATGTTAGAATAACAGGTGCTCTGGAAAGTTAAATTCAAATTATTTGTTCCTTTAAATTTTAATTCTTCAATAATTTATATATGTGCCATATATATGTATTCTCCTGGCATTACCTGGCTTTCACAGAAGTTAGTAACACCCTGCTGAAAACTCATGGGGAAGATCTCTAGTTAGCAAGCAGGGAGCTGCTGCTAATCTTAACCCTTTACATGTTATGGAAGCACCTGTAGAACACTGGCAGTAGCTCTGTTCACAAAACTTGCAGCAGAGCTGAGAGTGGATGCTATTGCTCATGAAGAACTGAAGAGACTATTCCACAGAAACGAGAAAATATTTACATATAGCTGCTGCAGACACAACACCACTGAGTCTCAGCATCTGGCCAACAGGTGAGAGACAGTATTTACTCTTTCTAATACTGTTAAACCACCAAGAGCTTTGTCTAAAGGTCAGTGTCAAAGTTTTTTATCTAGACTGATTTTGTTTCTAAAATACTTCTGTGGTATTTCTGTGGCTTTAGTTTTAATTAATAGCCTTCTTAGTCTGTCTATAATTCTATGCCTTATACATTTCTTGATTTTTTAATTTTTAATTATTTTTTTTTCTGGTTGTCTGTGTTATGGAACTGATAGGAGCTGGCTGAAGTTATATGAATGTACATTTTTAGTCTAATGAATTTTGAACTTCCTGAAGACCAAAATGAACTTCAGGAATGAAGAGTGAGGTGTTTGGTAACAAAAACATGACTTCAGATCAGTTGATGTAACAGAGTACACATGCTAGACTTCAATGTGTTCATCAATAAAAGAAAGCAGGTGTGACAGTTTTAGGCTATGCCTTTAAAAAAGGACAGTTACTGAAACGTGCTAGCTGAATGTTTTGGTGTAAAAAGGAAAACAAAGATAATTCTAAACAAATTTCAATGGTAGATCAGTGGGAATGTAACTTTAAGTTTTAGTCTGTGCAGCCAGTCTCAGCCTGTTTCAGTCTGAATGTGGACAGCTGTCTTTCTTTCTGTGCTTGGCACTGACCTTGGACTAATGAGATAAGAAACTACTTCTTTTTCTTCCCTTAGCATACATTTTGAACTAACAGAATTTCCCTAATAATTACTTTTCTCTCTAACCCTTTTGGGGAAAAAAGGAGGAAGGGGGAAAAGGGGTTTTGGGAGACCCTCCTCTATCGAGGGGAGGGGCAGGTTTTCTGTGTTACGTTCTTTCCTGTGTATTTTTGTATATACTGTAACTACTGTATATTGTGTATATATTCACTGCATTTCATCCTGCTTGTAAAACACAGCTCTTTTCCATTCTGCTTCTCTGACTGAGTTGGCTGTGGTTGGTGTGAGGGCGAGAACTGAACTTCTCTCCCTACCACAGCAGGTAATCAATAGTGACACAGGAGCCACCTTTTTGTGTAAGGTTTCATAGAAGCACCCTTATCTTAAAACTCTCCATGCATTATTTTTAATTCCAACTACTGCACTCACCTCTTGCCAGTAATTCTGGGAATATTGATATAATGCAAATACAAAGAAAGGGAGAAGCATAATGCCAGTTTATCTCATGTAGTTTCCTAGGGCATACTATAGCTGAAAACCCCAGGGGCATTGGGGAGTCTCCCTCTATGGAGATATTCAAAACCCACCTGGGTGCATTCCTGTGTGATCTGCTATAGGTGATCCTGCTCTGGCAGGGAGGCTGGACTAGGTGATCTTTCGAGGTCCCTTCCAACCCCTAACATTCTGTGATTCTGTGATTAGTATTTCAGCAGCAAATCCCCACATGATTCTTTTTAACTGACTGGTTAACACACAGAGGTTGGATGTAACAGATTATCTCTTTAATTGTTGAACTTCTTATAAAATGAAATTATTTACAGCATTTTACATATCATTAAAATCTTTCAATGTTTTACCTGAAAAGTAAACAGCAATAACACTGCTGGCCTAGCATTTTCCCTTCATTTAATGTATAACAAAGTATTCTAGCTTTTTTGCCCCCTGGCCCCTTTTTTTGGGGTGGGGGTGTATGTGTATGTCTACTACAAAAATTCCCATATTATGCTCCAAAGTGTTGCTTTAGTAGTTAGAGAGTCCCCATATAACTGAAAGGAAAAGAGATTTTTAAATTAATCATAATGATAATTTAGAACCTGACTTCTCAAAAGAGCTTGGAAGCCGCAGAACTTACATTTTGCATATCTCCTCCCAAGACAGACATGCCATCAAGTGGAATGCTCAGACCTGGATTTGGCTTTAAAACCATCTCAGGAAATAACACTGAACAAATGCATCATACAAAGACCATACAGTGGGCCAGCTTCTTTTAGGGGTCATCTAGCAGTGATGAGTATCTATGTTAGGGCGTGAGAAGAGGATTTAGGCATTTAACAAGGAGTACTTTTCCCTAACTCAGTGCATCAGTCCACTCATGGCTGAAAAGACTCATTATCTCCTAGTTTATCACTAAGGGGACAGCAGGTACCCAAATCCTATTAGAAATCAATACTAAAGCTGCTTTTCATGTCTAAGGAATTTAAACCTTGATCAGACCGATCTTTCCTATAACCACCATCATTCAAATAGCATATAGTCTAACTTTAACCATGTGGCATCAATAGTATAGTAAAAAACAACTTTAATATTGTCCTCTTGCTTGCTTATTGCGATACATGGAACATAACATTCAGTAAAATATATACACATCCTTTATTCTTAAAGTCAGTACTATTTAGTAGAATTTTAAGCAGCCATCTCTGTGATCTTTTATGCCAATATATTCTCCTAAAGCATTAAAATGTGCAGTATGGCATATTCTTTTGACTGATTCATGTAAATACCTGTATTTCTTTACTGTGGGAGTGTTTCACACAGAAGTTTCTAATTACGTTACTGTTGTAAATGTGCCCTCAGGAATGAGCAGCAAAGATATCAATGAATATATATATTAGTAGTTTATTTATATACAAACTGTGCAACAGGTCATGCACAGTTGCTATTTACAGGTATCAGTATCTGGTTGGTGGAACTACCTCTACCGAATGTCTATGCATGGGCACTTCAAATGAATCAAATGATTTGTAGAATTTAGAATCAAAACTGATTCAAAAAGCGATGGGTGAGGGGTTTGTTGGTGACTCGTAAACCCTCAATCCAGAGTGGTTTGGCACTACCTTAACTGAAATTCTATAGAGAAAAGAATAGAATAGAATAAACCAGATGGGAAGAGACCTTCAAGATCATCGTGTCCAACCTATCATCCAACAGCACCTAATCAACTAAACCATGTAACCAAGCACCCTATCAAGTCCCCTCCTGAACACCTCCAGTGACGGCGACTCCACCACCTCCCCGGGCAGCCCATTCCTTGGCTTACTCACAAACTGAAGGCTTGGCTTACTCACGAACTGAAAACTTTGCAGAATCTTTCCTTGATAATGTGCTTATAGTCCAGAACATGTGGCATGGATATGCCGTAATAAGGAAATAGAAAATGGTACCAACCGCGTGGCTCTATGCCCTGTGGTTGCTGCTTCACCCAGAGTACAAAGGTTCAGGAGCCTCCCAGGGGAAACTTCAGAGGCTTTTGCAATTTGGTCCACAAAGCACAATGCCTGGTAAGGTTCCCTGCTCTAGGGATTGTAGCAGTTCAGGACCAGTGGTGCACACACGTGTGACCAGTTTAGGCTGTGCCTTTAAGAAATGGACACTTTCTGAACACTCTGGCTGAATGTTTTGGGATTATAACAAAAAAACCAAAGATATGCTAAACTGATTTCATTGGTGGAATTGGTATAATGTGACTTTTGGGTTCAGGCTGTTTGGAGTCAGTCTGTTCTGTCCTTCTCTGTCCTGTTGGCTGGCCTGTTTCTCTCTCTGAAGCAACAGCTTGCTGGGCAGGAACGACCTTGCTAACCAGATAAGAAAACTAACTCTTGCATTCGTTTTGAGCTTAACAGAATTTTCTCCTTAATTACCTTCCTTTCTCTCTCTCTAACCCTTTTGGGAAAAAAGGGGAGGTAGGGAGGGAGAAAGGGGGGACAGGCTGAACCCCCTGGCTGCAGGGGGAAAAAGGTCTCCTATATTACATACATTGCTGTATATTTCTGTATATATTGTAATTATTGTATATTTTTGTACACATTCATTGCATTCCATTTCTGCTTGTAAATATAGCTTTCATCTGCTTCTCCGGCTGAGTTAGCTGTGGATTCTTTTGTGTGTGGGGGGAACTTTTCTCACCCTGCCACAACACGCTACCATGGTTTCCTCCTGTGCGATGGGTCATGCAGCAGTTGATCCCATCCGTGGGGCATGGGGTATGGTCCATGGGATCGGCATGCTGTGAGGCACTGACGGAATGAATTTAGGGAGTAGAATCTCAAGAAATGCTCACCTGATAGAAGGAAATGTTTTAGCTCTTGTAGGCCGCAAACCTTGGGACCAAACTGCAGCTGTGTAGAGAGAAAAAAGTATTTAGCTAATTACCAACGACCATTGTGACTCAGGGATGCCACACAACGACCTGAGAATTAGAGCTGGTAAACATTGCAATAGAGTCTTTTGTCTTCTATCTGAACTTAGATGAGAGATGTGTGATTGTTTGTCTTTTGTCTAACACCTGCCTGAGCCTTGCCAAGGGATGTGTGTTCCCTGGCATTTTCTCAGCAGCCAATCACAAATCTGTAACTGTTGCACAGACACATCTAATTACCAATCCCGAGTTGCTTTTGATTATGTTAGCCTATATAAAGAAAAGACTTTGTACAATAAAGTAGACACTTTGCTTGCATCAAGATTTGTCTCCACCTCTCAATCGCGGAACAGCACTGCCTGCAGCCAGGCAACAGTGGCAATGTACAGTGAGGCCTTCTGGAGCACTGGTTTGAGTCCCAGGCAAGGCAGACACCATAACAGCATGGACACGCACACAGGCATAGGCATGAACAGTTGCATGGGTTACCTCTTTACTGAACAACCCCTATTTAACATTTGCCCCAGCAAATACTGGTCCAATGAGCATCTGCTGCTAACAGAATGAAATGATGTTTTGCCAAACATGGCATATGCATACACTGTGAACAGGGCAGACACGAACATGTCACCTGGCCTTTGTTTACCAGAGAGGTGGAAACACACCCAGGCAGATTGTTTACCTGGATTCAGTGGCACCAAGATCCCCCCTGCCAGCTGACTCCAGAGGGAGGCAGGGCAAGGGGTTTGAGTTAAACACACAGAAGCATGTTCTGGCAATATTTGGGGCACAATCCTGCCATAAGCATCATTCATTACAGGTACTGAAATCTGGAGTTTAGGCATCAGTTTATGTTAATATCTACACTCAGTATCTACGATTATAATAGAAAAGTGGCCAAAATAATATGCTGGGCCTGATTCTAAGATGGGAGATGTCTGAAACAGGCTGCCCAGAGAGGTGGTGAAGTCTCCTTTTCCTAAGACTTTGAAAACCCACCTGGATGCATTCCTGTGTGGACTACCCTAGGTGATCCTGCTTTGGCAAGGGGGTTGGACTTCATGAACTCTTGAGGTCCCTTCCAACCTCTAACATACTATGGTACTGTGTACTATGATACTGTGGCACCCCTCAGGGCTACAACAATGCTCTAAAGCACAAGAGGGCAGGCCAACAGACTGGCCAGGTACTGCCAGCTGCAGTCAGGGAGCAGCATTATCTGTCTAGGCACCATACAAACACCTTCGAGGCAAAAGTTTCTGTTCTGATGATCTGCTGGCTGGTAGGATGCACTTTGGTAGTGTTCATTTCTGGGATATTACTGGGCTTAAATATAGTGCTTAGGTGTTTGATTAGATCAGTGTTTATTTTCCTCATAAAGACAAAAGCATTGTATCATGGTTCAGTGGTGGGTAACTTGGCAGAAGTTAACTGTCTTACATTCCAGCTTGTCCTCAGATATCAGAGGGGCTGGGAGTGGCTGAGCTTAATTCCTGAGTGATGCCCAGTTGGACCTTTAATGTAACTAACATTCTTGGGAACAGAATTAAGACTCAGAGTCAAATGCCAAACTAGTTTATTTAACAGGCAACGGGTATAAATACTGTGGTAGTCCAGTATATAAGGGGCGGGCATCGTGATGGTGATGCAAGTGGGGATGACATGAACTGGGGTGGCAAGCTGGGGACCAGGCAGAATGGCAAGGAAGCAGAGCAGTCCTCGACAGTCCCAGTCTCTAGCCACTGACTTCTCAGCTACCAATTCTTTGCACGTGTCTTCCTTACAAATGCCTTCTCCCTAGCAGCGGCTCCTCATGGCAGGCAGTAACTCCCCCAGCAGATCGCGCCCTACCAGTTTTTCTTGCCCACCATACTGTGACATCTTCTATAGCTTCAGATTGTTGCTAAAAATAGCCATCCACCCTGATTCCACAGCAGAGTGGATGCCTGATGCGGTCTCCAGAGCTCCAAAGTCTGTCTCTGTTGCTTCTGCCTTCTGGGTCGCAAAGTCAATCCCAGGAGGCCAAGTCTAGGCTCCCTGTATCTCAAAAGATTATCCAATATGATTCTCTCAACAGTGTTGAGCTCCATATATAATGATTTCCGCCCCTTACACATTGGTAACCTGTTTTGATGGAGACACTATCACTCTATCTGAATACCAAAAGGGCAATGCAGCAATCAGAACATGAAAGCACAGATCTTTGCAGGGAAATCTGTGAAGCTCCCCATCTTCACTGGCTCCTCCCTATGTGATTAGTCTCCAAAGTGCAAAATTATTCCTTTGCTTCTGGCAAAATTCAGTAGATTAGTTGTTCATTCTTTCTGTTACAGAAGAAGTTTAATGTTACACATTTTTTCCCCCATAAAATGATGAGGGATAGAAAGAGCCAAGAACTAGCTTTACAAGAGACATTTAGCAGGCATCAGGTCTTGAAGTGTTTCTGCTACCTGCATCATTGAGCTTCTCTGTTTGCTTTGCTTCCAAATCCCACCAGAAAAAAAAAAAAAAAGGCATAATTTTGTTGTTGTTGTTAATATTACACTGGCACAGTGTTGTCTGATGTAGACTGGCTCTGACTGCAAAGAGGAAGGAGTAAAGAACCAAGTTGCTGGGTTTTCTTGACAGTCAATAAGACAAGAAAAAGGCTGTGGGGAAATTGTAGTTAGTACTTTCTAGGGGGATCTCACCCAAGACTTGCAGCTTTGTAGGGCAGATCATCCTGTCACAGAATGGATGATGAGTGGGTAGTCACTACAGAATGCACCTGGAAAGAACCAGAAAAAATTTGCATACCAATTGTTGCTCTGATAAATATCTTTCTATTATAGTCATCTGAACATGTACTGAAAATGTGACTGCATAACTAAACCATCTTGCAGAAATTAGACATTGTTTTTTGGGTGGTTTGATTTAATTTGGTTTAATTTAATTTAATTTCATTTAATTTCTCCTGTGAGTATCATTGATACCCTGCTTTTGGGTTAATTAAATGTTTTCACCACCAAAACCAACCAGCCCAGCAAACAATAAAACATAAAAGCCTTCTTTTTGTGGTAAAGTCACTGAACTCCAATACAGATATGGGTGATGTAAATCCATCCCTGAGGGGTTAGAAATCAGATCTCAAGGATTACTTTGATTACTTTGATAGATACTATAGATTACTTTGGATAGATAACTTTATTGTTCTCTGTGACTTCCCTTCCATGGGACCCTTAGCAGAAGTGCTAGAGCTTGCAACAGAAATTAATATATTTGTCATTACAATTTTCTGACAGTCATCTTGTACATTGCTTGGAGCAAGGATATGCATGCATCCTCAGGGAATTGTCTGGCTCTGCTTAAGTGAATTAAACAGACAGTGGGATAATGCTTCTTTCTTCACAAGACAGAAATCACCACATCCTTTGCTGGGCTCCTCTATGCAGTTGTCTTGTATGTAACCTTGGTGCTCAGGCTGTTTATCATGCACTCAGCTGACCTGGGCTGGAACTGTTCCAGCAATTGTGAAATAACTTGTAAAGCAGTGTGGGTTGTGCTATTCTGTAGTTTTCTGCAGGGCAAATAGTGTGAGTCAAGGCAGGCAGAACCTAATATCCAGAACTGTACATTCAAATGTCATTGGATAGCATCTGACCATTTCATATACACATAAGGGGCTTTTTCTTCACCAACTTAGAAGGTTATAAAAGGCCTCTGCAGCTAGTAATGGCTTTTTTTACATCCACTAATCAAAGCTCAAAGGATCATGGGTGAAGACAGCTTTGGGAAAAAAATAATGACTTTGCCAATCTGCTTATAATGTAGAGAAAGCTTAATGTATAAATGTCATGGAAACAAGCTGTTCCTACTGAATAAAACAAATACTGTTCATATTTCTTCATTCTAATATTTTTAATGCAAAGGGAAAAGAAAAATGTTAAACATTTAAAGGCAAATATTTCTGTGGTTGTAGTCTAGCTGTTTGTATGTTTTCTTTGTCAGGCCTTCTTTGTATGCTACAGCTAGAAATCTTTGAGCAGAAGCTGTCAGGGGAAGTAGGTAGTCACATGGGTGAAGTGTGAGGTACACAAATATGGCCTTATGCTGTCACTAGATGCCAGATCATGTCTACATAAAGATGGTCCATGTCTTCTCCTGGACAGATGGGGAGATGGTATCCAAAGGACAATCCTGACCCATCCATTGACTGCTAATATAGAAGCCACAGCCTGTGCCAGCTGAGGATCAAGAACTGTCCTGTTTCTACCTCTGAAATCTTTTGCAAAACTTACTAGGAAACTCTACCAACAACTTTGTGATTTCTCTTCTGTATCCATTCTGTTGAAAAGAGTATCTGTGATTCTGGAAATGCACACATTTCATGTTGCGCTAATGAAGGAATAGTTTCAAATTGAAAATTACTAAATCCACATTGTGGGCTGTAGAAAACGGGGCAGCAAGGCAAGATATAAAATCCTGAGTGTGGGAGTTCTGGAAAAGCAGTCTATTTCTTATGTACAATTTTTATATTTATTTGTATGTGTTTGATAACTGAAGGATGTATGGCCTAATTTCCTACCAGTGCACTTTTGTACCAATGTGTAGATTGCAAGTAAAAAATCTGAAAGAATATAAACCCTTCCAGCTGTTCCTGAATTATCTTCCAAAGCAGCTGGAAAAATCATGGAAACTTTTCTCTTCAGACATGATCATGATTTGCTGAGCAGCCAGTAAAAGATGTTACAGCACCTGCTGACCAGGTGAATTCAACAGGCATAGATGTTTTCTGGCATATCTATGGGAACAGGCTGGCAATGGTGCCAGCTGAGCTATCTGAAATCAATACAATCCTGGAAGTCCTTTCAAAGAATGCTGAAACCACAGATAATGCAATGCATTTGTTTCACGCTTAATAGCCAAACTGATTGAAAGCTCTGTTTCGAGGTATGTTTAAGGAAGTTGTTAGATTATGTAGGAAAAAAATTAGAGAAACAAAGGCCCAGTTGGAGCTGAGGCTGGCCACCTCAGTGAAGGACAATAAAAAGCACTTTTACAAATATGTTAATGCCAAAAAGAAGGGCAGGAAGAACCTGCACTCCCTATTGGACCTGGAGGGGAACACGGTGACTAAAGACGAGGAAAAGGCTGAGGTCCTGAACACATTCTTTGCCTCAATTTTCAAAAGGCAGGAGGAGTCCAGGACGAGTGGCCTCCTGAGCTGGGTAGTAGGGTTGGGGAGCAGTGTAATGCCCCAGAAATCCATGAGGAATTAGTTCGGGACCTGCTGAGCCACTTGGACACCCACAAGTCCATGGGACCAGATGGGATCCATCCTAGGGTCCTGAGAGAGCTGGCAGGTGAGCTGGCCAAGCCGCTCTCCATCATTTTCCTCCAGTCCTGGCTGACCGGTGAGGTCCCAGATGACTGGAAACTGGCCAATGTGGTCCCCATCCACAAGAAGGGACAGATGGAGGAACCCGGAAACTATAGGCCAGTCAGCCTGACCTCAGTGCCAGGGAAAATGATGGAGCAGATTATGCTGGCGGCAATAACTGCGCACCTGCAGGATGGCCAAGGGCTCAGGTCCAGCCAACGTGGATTCAGAAAGGGCAGGTCCTGCCTCTCCAACCTGATCTCCTTCTATGATCAGGTGACCTGACTGGTGGATGTGGGGAGGCCTGTGGATGTGGTCTACCTGGACTTCAGCAAGGCCTTTGACACCGTCCCCCACAGCAAACTGCTGGCTAAGATGTCAGCTCGTGGCTTGGACAGCAACACTCTGCGCTGGATTAGGAACTGTCTGGAGGGCCGGGCCCAGAGAGTGGTGGTGAATGGTGCCACCTCCAGCTGGCGGCCAGTCACCAGTGGCGTCCCCCAGCGATCAGTGCTGGGCTCCATCCTCTTCAATGTCTTCACTGACGATCTGGATGAGGGGATTGAGACAGTCATCAGCAAATTTGCAGATGACACCAAGTTAGGAGCAGATGTTGGTCAGTTAGAGGGTCGAAGGGCTCTGCAGAGGGACCTCGATCGGCTGGACAGATGGGCGGAGTCCAGTGGGATGGAATTCAACAAGTCCAAGTGCCGGGTGCTGCACTTTGGCCGCAACAACCCCATGCAGAGCTACAGGCTGGGGTCGGAGTGGCTGGAGAGCGGCCAAACAGAGAGGGACCTGGGGGTGCTGATCGACAGCCACCTAAACATGAGCCAGCAGTGTGCCCAGGTGGCCAAGAAGGCCAACCGCATCCTGGCCTGCATTAGGAATGGTGTGGCCAGCAGGAGCAGGGAGGTCATTGTGCCCCTGTACTCTGCTTTGGTTTGGCCGCACCTTGAGTCTTGTGTCCAGTTCTGGGCCCCTCAGTTTAAGAAGGACATCGAGACACTTGAACGTGTCCAGAGAAGGGCAACAAGGCTGGTGAGAGGCCTTGATGACAAGCCCTATGAGGAGAGGCTGAGGGAGCTGGGGTTGTTTAGCCTGGAGAAGAGGAGGCTCAGGGGTGACCTCATTGCTCTCTACAACTGCCTGAAGGGTGGTTGTAGCCAGGAAGGGGTTGGCCTCTTCTCCCTTGCAACCAGCACCAGAACAAGGTCGCCGTCCCTGGAGGCGTTCAAGAGGGGACTGGATGTGGCACTTGGTGCCATGGTCTAGTCGTGAGGTCTGTGTTTACAGGTTGGACTCGATGATCTTTGAGGTCTCTTCCAACCTTGGTAATACTGTGATACTGTAATACTGTAAAGGAAGCTAATGAAGCTAGGTGGCTTGCTAGCACATTTCAGACTTGGGGCTGTTCTGAACTCTCATGCTCAGGAGAGAATCTGCAGGTCTTTTGTCTCACTGTCAAGTAGTACAAGACTCTGAATTTGAGACAACATAGATATAACTTGAGACAACACAGATATAAAGAAGGGCTAATTCACAAGTCCCCTTGCATCATTCATCATTTTTTGTGTGGATTTATTCTTTGTTTTTGTAGACTTTAATTCTTAACTACCTAAAACCTAAGATCCTAAACCTCTTTGCCTAGCCACAGTACCTTACTAGAATCTTGGCAAACTGGTATTGGTGGAGTGCTGTCAGTTGCAATCTTAAAAGTGCGTAGCTGTCTAAAAGGTATCACAGTGTCACAGTATAACCAAGGTTGGAAGAGACCCCAAGGATCATCAAGTCCAACCTGTCCCAACAGACCTCACAACTAGATCATGGCACCAAGTGCCATGTCCAATCTCCCCTTGAACACCTCCGGGACAGCGACTCCACCACCTCCCGGGCAGCCCATTCCAATGACGAATGACTCGCTCAGTGAAGAACTTTTCCTCACCTCGAGTCTAAACCTTCCCTGGGCACAGCTTGAGACTGTGTCCCCTTGTTCTGGTGCTGGTTGCCTGGGAGAAGAGACCAACCCCTTCCTGGCTACAACCACCCTTCAGGTAGTTGTAGAGGGCAATGAGGTCTCCCCTGATCCTTCTCTTCTCCAGGCTAAACAATCCCAGCTCCCTCAGCCTCTCCTCATAGGGCTTGTGCTCAAGGCCTCTCACCAGCCTTGTTGCCCTTCTCTGGACACGCTTAAGCATCTCAATGTCCTTCTTAAACTGAGGGGCCCAGAACTGGACACAGTACTCAAGGTGTGGCCTAACCAGTGCAGAGTACAGGGGCACAATGACCTCCCTGCTCCTGCTGGCCACACTATTCTTAATACAGGCCAGGATGCCATTGGCCCTCTTGGCCACCTGGGCCCACTGCTGGCTCATGTTTAGGCAGCTGTCAATCAGCACCCCCAGGTCCCTCTCTGTTTGGCCGCTCTCCAGCCACTCTGACCCCAGCCTGTAGCTCTGCATGGGGTTGCCGTGGCCAAAGTGCAGCACCTGGCACTTGGACTTGTTGAATGCCATCCCATTAGACTGTGCCCATCTGTCCAGTCAGTCGAGGTCCCTCTGCAGAGCTGTTCTGTCCTGTAACTGACCAACATCTGCTCCCAACTTGGTGTCATCTGCAAATTTGCTGATGACTGTCTCAATCCCCTCATCCATATCATCAATGAAGATGTTAAAGAGGATGGGGCCCAGCACTGATCGCTGGGGGACGCCACTGGTGACTGGCCGCCAGCTGGATGTGGCACCATTCACCACCACTCTCTGGGCCCGGCCCTCCAGACAGTTCCTAACCCAGCGCAGAGTGTTGCTGTCCAAGCCACGAGCTGACATCTTAGCCAGCAGTTTGCTGTGGGGGACGGTGTCAAAGGCCTTGCTGAAGTCCAGGTAGACCACATCCACAGGCCTCCCCACATCCACCAGACGGGTCACCTGATCATAGAAGGAGATCAGGTTGGAGAGGCAGGACCTGCCCTTCCTGAATCCACGTTGGCTGGACCTGAGCCCTTGGCCATCCTGCAGGTGCGCAGTTATTGCCGCCAGGATAATCTGCTCCATCATTTTCCCTGGCACTGAGGTCAGGCTGACTGGCCTGTAGTTTCTGGGTTCCTCCATCCGTCCCTTCTTGTGGATGGGGACCACACTGGCCAGTTTCCAGTCATCTGGGACCTCACCGGTCAGCCAGGACTGGAGGAAAATGATGGAGAGCGGCTTGGCCAGCTCACCTGCCAGCTCTCTCAGGACCCTAGGATGGATCCCATCTGGTCCCATGGACTTGTGGGTGTCCAAGTGGCTCAGCAGGTCCCGAACTAATTCCTCATGGATTTCTGGGGCATTACACTGCTCCCCAACCCTACTACCCAGCTCAGGAGGCCACTCATCCTGGACTCCTACCTTGCTGTTAAACAGCGAGGCAAAGAAGGCGTTCAGGACCTCAGCCTTTTCCTCGTCTTCAGTCACTGTGTTCCCCTCCAGGTCCAATAGGGAGTGGAGATTCTTCTTGCCCTTCTTTTTAGCGTTGATATATTTGTAAAATTGCTTTTTATTTTCTTTCACAGAGGTGGCCAGTTTCAGTTCCAACTGGGCCTTTGCCTCTCTAATTTTATTCCTACATAATCTAACCCCTTCCTTGAACATACCTCGAGAAGCCTTCCCCTCCTTCCAAAGGTGATACAGCCTCTTTTTCCCTTAATTCCTCCAGGAGCTGCTTGCTCATCCAGGCTGGTCGACTTCCCCACCAGCTCATCTTTCGGCAGATGGGAACCACCAGTTCCTGTGCCTTCAAGAGCTCCTTTTTGAAGTAGGTCCAACCCTCCTGGACCCCTCGGTTCATGAGGGTTGGTACCCAGGGAACTTTACAAATAAGTTTCTTAAACAGGCTGAAGTTTGCCCTCCGGAAGTCCAAGGTGAAGGTTCTGTTGGTACTCCTCCCTATCTCCCTGCATATTGAAAACTTCACTATCTCGTGGTCACTGCACCCTAGGCAGCCTCCCACGGTCACATCTCCCACCAGCCCTTCCCTATTGGAGAGCAGCAGGTCAAGCAGAGCCTGTCCCCTGGTAGGCTCACTTAACAGCTGCGTCAGGAAGCAGTCCTCTATTCGCTCCAGGAATCTTCTGGACTGCCTTCTGTCTGCTGAGTTAAGTTCCCAGCAGATATCTGGCAGGTTGAAGTCACCCACAAGGACAAGATCTGATGATCTTGAAACAGCCTCCAGTTGTTTGCAGAATAATTCATCAACCTCCTCATCCTGGTTGGGTGGTCTATAACAGACTCCAACCAGGATGTCAGATTTGTTGGGCTGCCCTCTGATTTTAACCCACAGGCTCTCAATTCCCTCATCTTCCACCTCAAGTTCTGAGGCAGAAAGTGTCTCCCTAATATACAAAGCCACCCCTCCTCCTCTTCTCCCTCGCCTATCCCTCCTAAAGAGCCTGTAACCCCCAGTGTAGCACTCCAATCATGCCTGTTGTCCCACCATGTTTCTGAGATGGCAACTATATCATAGTTGCCCTGGTGGATTAGGACCTCCAGCTCATCTTGCTTATTGCCTAGGCTGCATGCATTGGTGTACATGCACTGCAGCTGGGCTCCCGATCTCTCAGTTGACCCTTCCTTGTGCCCTACTCTTACCTCTGCAGAGGGACCGATGTCTTCACCCACCCCCTTCAGACCTAGTTTAAAGCCCTCCTAATGAGCCCTGCCAACTCTAGTGCTAGGACTCTCTTGCCCCTTCTAGATAAATGTACCCCATCAGGACCCAGCAGGTCAGGTGCCGTAAAAGTTGCCCCATGATCAAAGAAACCAAATTCCTCCGCTGGCACCATTCCCTGAGCCACTTGGTGATGGTGTGGGTTCTCCCGTTCCTCTCAGTGTACTCCCCTGCCACTGAGGGAACTGAGCAGAACACCACTTGCGCGCCTGCCCCATCAATCAACTGCCCAAGGGCCCTGAACTCCTTCTTAATTGCCCTGGTGCCCTTCCTGTCGATCTCATCACTCTCAGCCTGTATCACCAGTAGAGGGTAATAGTCAGAGGGACTGATGAGCTTGGGGATTCCCCTTGCAATGTCCCTTACTCGCGCCCCGGGTAGGGAGCAGACCTCCCTGTGGGATGGGTCGGGATGACATATGGGTCCCTCAGCACCCCCCAGGAGAGAGTCCCCAACAGGTCATGCTGAGTGGCATAGAGTTGCCCTGTTCTTGTAGCAGTGCAGCAGACCTCATGCTTTTCACAAAGCAGTGGCACTGGTTGTCAATAGGAGTGAGGTCTTACACTTGAGATGTGATAACAAAAGCATTCTTCAGTGCATAAGACCACTTGAGAAACAGAAGAACATAGTAATACAGCTGTGTGGGAGTAAGAAAGAATGGAATCATTGTCACACAGAAGTAACATCCATCTGCCCTACTGAAGAGGCTATGTCCAACCACAGGTTGGGTCTTAATGCCTACCCTCTTCAGTTACCTGCATTGGGCCAGAGGCATCTCAAGTGCCCCAGCACTACCATGCCCCCCAGATCAGTACTAGCAGCTCTGTACCAGGGATGCTGAGAGAGGCAGTCGCAGTTCATAGCATTCAATAGCTGTTGGAGAAAAACACAGAGAACAAAGGGCTGAGGGTAAGCATGAACAATGGAGGGAGTGTGGGTGGCATGCACTGTTGAGAGATGTTTTAATCAAAGCATGTGTGCATGTGTATGGTGAGTGGTGTTTGCAAAAATAAGTTATGGGAGCTCTGATTGTTACTGAAATGTTACCCAGTGTGCCACAACCAATTGAAACCAAACATTAAGGGTAGGACCAATTCTTCAGATACATTTCTTTTTCTCATACACACATCAGGTTCAAGTGCTGAACACTGGATGTTTCTAACTTCTCCAGCATGAATCTGGACTTTATCACTTTGGAGGGGCAGAGCACTGCTACACTTCATTTTGCACCGATTTGTGATACTCAGTACATTATACAGCTTTCAGCTTTCTTTTAAAAGGGCAATTCTGAGTGGTTTTTTTGTGCGTTAGGGTTTTTTGTAGGTTAGGTTTTTTTGTGTGCTAGGGTTTCTGTACGTATAGTTTTTGCTGGTTTGCATGTGTGCAGCTTTGCACATTTGCTTTTGTGGACATTTTGCTTTTTTTGTATGTTTGTTTTTAGATTAGATTCTTTTTTCTTGAGACCACTTGAAACCTCATCTATTGCAATTTCAATTGAGGCCAGGTGTCTATCTTTTGAGAAAATAATCTAACAGAAGCTTTTTCAGTTTCTTATCTGCATTTCTATTACAGATTTTGGAGTTCTTTGATACCCCCCCCTTGCTTTACTTCTATGTGATGAGCAGCCATCATATTTCTATAATAGTTAAGACAGTTTCTCCATATGAGGTGACAGGTAAACACACAAAAAAAGTGTGCCCCTACTGTTCTCTGTCAGGAAATACAATTGCAGTATCTTACACTTTATTAATACTTACAACTTTAAGATGTAGACCCAGGCTTCACTTAAGCCTCCTCTAAGCTCTGATATGCAGCTGATCAATTGATCTGTTAGAATGTTTTAATATTATTTCATCATTATTATTCCTGGCACTGTATGGTGTTTGATCTCTTATCTGGATTGGAGATGCTCTTCTGTACAGAGACGTGTTGTAACCATGAAGCAGGACATGCAGCTCCACTTTAGATTCAAGATCTTTGGAAATGCAGATTTGGAAGGCAGCAGGAGGTCAGAATAGGGACTACTTCAAAACAGAACCTTTTACTCTTAAAGCTTGTTGCTTGCTTCATGTATAATTGAAAATAGGCTAGATTGTCCTAAATATTTGAAGATGAGTTTAAGTGAATGCGAATACAAGGGAAGTCAGCATAAAGCATTTTATGCTTCACTGCTCCAACCGATTTGGTTACTTGCCATGTTAGACTGCAACAGGTTCATCTGTGTGGCTTACGGGTTTTTTTCCACACTTCAGCTGTGTTGCATATCCTCAATTAAACAGAAAGGTCTTGCAGTCCTCTGCAGGAGAATCTTCTTCCCATATAAGCCTGAAAATTATTTACCTAAGTTTATTTACCTAAATTATCGACAGCTTCGACAGTTTCACTGTAATAATGTCTATGATACTGCAATATGGTCACATTGATTGTGGCAACTGCTTCCATTTTAGCTTTGTCAGAGCATGTCTACACACCCTAGCCCTGATTATCCTGCACCTGCTCCATCCATGTGTTGTACTGCCCAGCTGCAAGCAATTCTTGGCAAGGAGTCACGTTCCTGCAGTAGGCTTGGTGCACTGCTAAGCCTTAAGTCTTCGTCAGAGTTACAAAAATTAATACAACTCTATTCTGGTGTTTATTGCAATCATCTTACACATTAGTCTGTTCTTGAGAGAAGGAGATTATTTGCTTGGTGCCATAATAATTCACTCACTCTTTAGTGAGCAAAATCTGTGGTTTATGGGAGTGAAACCCTGTGATTTCTGGAACAGACATGATACGCATGCGTTGAGGCACTGGAGCATGTCAGAGCCGTACTAGTGCACACCTGACTAAAAAGGGTCTTGTAGGCATCTTTTTCTTTACTCTCAGTAATGGAGAGAGCACAAATCCTTAGACACGTTTTACAGGGTTTGAAGCAAAAAGGCTATCAGACATTAGAGGCCAGTCTTCTTTGCACTTGTGCTAATAGGCACAGGGTCTGATTCATAAACCTCAGCTAACAGATGTGTGTTAATATCATTATGCATTCATTATAGTTGCATGTGTATATAAATGGTTGGCTCTGAATCTGTCAGGATAAGACCAGTACTCTTCCTGGGCTGCAGCTGGCTTTTATCTAGGCAGCCAGAAGAGCTGGTTGAGGAAACTTGTGTGTGATTTTCACCTGAGCACATAGATATACTGATGTGGGGGTCAGTTTCTGAATGCCAGACATGGCAGTGTTAATGCTTTCCTCTCTTTCTCTATTTAGCTGCATCTTACCAGCTAATTACTTTGAGAGAGTGGACTAACAGAGGAAAAGGACTTTAAGGGCTTTCTTTAAAACAAACAAACAAAAAACCCCTTGCTGATAAGAAAATCTTTCTTCCATGGATAAAACTTATCAAGAATTTTCCAAAACTTTTAATTAGGAAAGGAGCTTTCAAACAATTTCCATTTTTATTACTTGCATGGGTAATAGGTTTTATTCTGAAAAACACATACTAGTATTTAAAATCACTTATTCTTTTATGCTTAGAGATGTTTTAGTGTGTAATGCATCTGAATGTCCACACATGCTCTGACATGCAAGGAGTTTTACAAACTGATTTGCCTTAAAAACCGTATGCCTATCACCTATCTTTGACCTCTAATGATGACAGTGGTTCAGACCCAGCCTGGGAAGCCACAGGTTTTAAACAGCTAACAAGGAAACACCAAGGGAATTCAGAAGGCATTTGGAGCTCCTAAGGTGGATGCTGAATTTTTAGCTATTTCGCTATTTCCATATGCAATTCATCTTTATGGGTCAGCAAGAGGTAAAGAAAGGCTGAGTCATGTAAGTCTGTCTTCAAAGACAGGCTTACAAGAGACAGCTGTTGGCAGAATTAAGAAATGCAGAGCATTTGCAAGTATAGTATGTGTGAATGTATTATTCTTATCCAAAAAAGCCACAGGTCTCAGAAAACCAGTTCTACTATCCAGAGGAGAACACCCAAGTTTTACAAATAATAAGAGATGTAAACAATAAAAGAACTAAATCAAGCTGACAGGACAAAAAGGAATGTATTCAAGTGTATTTCACATTCAATTACAGGAAAAATATTTGAAATTAAACACAAAAAAATGCGAGAACAGATAAACAATAGATAAACAATAGTCTACAAAAAATTTCTGAAACTTGACTATTAAATTACAATAATATTAATCAATACTTCTAATCCCACCAACATTGTAAAGCAGGTGGCCTTATGACGACTCAAAATCTCATCTAGTTTAGTACTAAGCTAGCACAGTATTAACAATATGTATTATCCCCATTTTCATTTGGAAATGAACGTCATAAAAACAAAAGCAGAACTGTAAATACTGTGCATATTGCTTATTATTTCCAGTCACAAAATACAACAGTCTATAAACAAGGCACTCCAAAGGCATGCAGCTGTCCTGCTCATCTAGAAAAAGTACTGCAAAGTCATAATCTTTCTCAAGGACACAAAAAGTCTTGATAAACTCTTAACCTCTTCACAAACAGGCAATGCCTCTGGATATAACTTACATTCATCAGTTATATAATTTGTACCCCTGGGAAAAAAAAAAAAGGCAGACCTTTTATTTTAAATAGGCCTAAAATGTCTATTTTTCAGATTATGTATTTGGCTTGGGAATTTTGGGTGCTGAGGAGAACAGCTCTTCTGTCTGGTCCAGCACAGCTCTGCCCTGATTTTTTGCATTATTATTTTCCCTGCCTGTTGCTACTAACCAGAACTCACAATGTCTTAGGAAGCAATTAGTATTTTCTACAATTTGCACATTAGTAACTTCTAGGCAGATGTAGTGTTCCTTGGAAACAGTCAGCTATGCCTACTTGTTATACTTAGCTACAGTGTCACTCTTGTCTGTAAACTGGGGTGGGGAGGGGACTGGTATATTTCATAAATACCAAGTACTACAAAATATTTAATGAATAATTTCATATTTATAATCAAGGATTGCAAATGCAAGTTGAATGTGTTGAGCATTTAAGCTTACCTGCTTTTGCTGCTCTTGAACATAAACCAAGAGAATAGTCAGGCAGAACTTTTTCACAAATCTGTACGCTATGCTTTTTCATATTTTTTTTTTAAGACAGCAGAAGACTCCATTACTTCTGCATGAAATTAAATTACCACAGGTACCTCACTGCCATAACTCCAGTCTAGAGCGGGTTATGTTACATGTTTTTTGAAATATTGCTAATTGTCTTGCAGAAACCATGAGGATTATCCAGATGTAATGTATACAGAACACTGTGCTGGCATCACACAGTTGTGTATACTGTAAGTCTGTGCATCAGTCATTAAACACAAACATGGGAGTGAAGAAAGTAGCAACCTAACACTTTCAAAACCTTAATAGCATTGATGGGAGACTTCTAGCTTGAAAGCAACACTTGTGTCTAGACATAATCAACTGGTACAATTTTGAGCCTCTGAATAAAGAGCCAGACTTCACCTGTGCCTTTTGCATGCCAGTACCTTTACAAATAGTCAGTTTAAAAGATCTTTGCCATGGGCATTGCATAAATAATTTTATATACATAAGTATATATGTATATATATTATCTATGTGTGTGTGTGTGTTTGTGTACAAATGCATGTTAAACAAAAGCCCTAAGAAGATTTTAAAAACCCACAGCATACTTAATATTTTCTAGGATAAACTGTATTTTTAATTAATCACTTCAGAAATAGAAGCTGTCAGTGACCTCTTAAAATGACTATATATATATATAGCACACTGTTAGATTAATATTGAGGGTTTTTTTCCCCCTCCACTGCAAGTGAAGTTTGGAGAATTAGTTTTCATACTGAGCTGTAATTATTAAGCTTCAATTTTGTTTCTTAAAATTTCTAATTAACCCTTTTGATTGTGAGCATTTTTAAAGTTATTAAGTCCATGTAACCAAGCAACTATATGCAGAAATTAACTTTATTACATTATATATTGTAGTAGTAAAGTTTGTTTGAAGTGCATGAATAGAAAGTTAGTGAAATTGCAGGAATAATAGCTGCATTCACTGTGCATCTGAGAGGTAGGAGGGGGGCAAAAAAAAATTTTCACTCATTTTGGCCTAAAATGTGTTCAGGTTTCCAGGATTCTGACATCAGAACCCAGATAACACCAGTTAGAACCATAGGGCTTTACAATAAAAGCTAAAATATTGACCATATGATGGCAAAAAGTCTTTTATTTGTGGTTAAATTATTCTCTTCTAGCTACTCTCTGATGAAGTTGGTGGTGCTGTGGAGGATGACCTCCTTCTTCTTGACAAAGATCGTGATCGTTCAGCACTGTAGGCAACATGCTTATCATAATTTTGTATCTGAACCTCGAGGAAATCCCTCTGTTGCTGGCTGATTGTCTGGCTAATCAGTCCAGGGAGAGCTTGAATGCTACCAATTAAAGTTTCCAGTTTAGTTTCCAGAGTAACAATTCTCTTCTCAAAATCTTCACTTCTTTCATTTAAGTCAGAAATCATGTCATACATGATGTTTTGAGTCTGAAAGTAGAAGGATGTAAACAGAGGTTTAGAGACCTTACATATATGGTAACAAGCAGCAAAACTCTACAAACTTTTGTAAATGCTTTTGCACTTCAAAAAAAAAAAAAAAAAAAAGGAAGAAGAAAAAAGAGAAAAAATTGTACAACAATATGTAGCATTCTGAAATAATTTTCACAGTAGATTCAGAATAAATGTTCTGCTAACTAGTTGAGCAGAAATGTAATACATTTTGTGTAGCACTTTGGATGTCAAGGTCTAAGTTATGTAAACCACCTGAAGACCAAAGGCTCCAAAGTTGTACTCCACTTTTGAGTCATATATTTCTTCTGGTTTCAAACACTCTCATTCTTCTAAGGAGAACACAAACTTTGTTAATTTATTTCCTCCTTGAACTGAATGTGGTTAGAGTAATTAGGTGGACTGGTTTTGAAATGTAGTGCAAGGACTGGATGAGGAGAGAGAGTCCATCATCAGTAAGTTTGCAGATGACACCAAGTTGGAGGCAGGTGTTGATCTGTTAGAGGGTAGGAGGGCTCTGCAGAGGGACCTTGACAGGCTGGACAGATGGGCAGAGTCCAACAGGATGGCATTTAACAAGTCCAAGTACTGGCTGCTGCATGTTGGCCACAACAACCCCGTGCAGTGCCACAGGCTGGGGTCAGAGTGGCTGGAGAGCAGCCAGGCAGAAAAGGACCTGGGGCTACTGGTTGACAGTAGGCTGAACATGAGCCATCAGTGTGCCCATGTGGACAAGAAGGCAAATAGCATCCTGACCTGCATCAAAAGTAGTGTGGCCAGCAGGAGCAGGGAAGTAATTCTGCCCCTGTACTCAGCTCTGGTTAGGCCATACCTTGAGTACTGTGTCCAGATCTAGGCCCCGCAATTTAAGAAAGACATTGAGATACTTAAACATATCCAGAGAAAGTTGGTGAGAGGTCATAATCCCTGGAGGTGTTAAAAACCAGATTGGGTGTGGCACTTGGAGCCATGGTTCAGTTGTCAGGAGGTGTTAGGTATTAGGTAATGTGTTGGATTTGATGATCTTTGAGGTTTTTTCCAACTTGGTTGATTCTGTGCAATTCTCTGTGTGTGATAAAAAATCCAATTATCTGCATTCTCCACACTATCTGTGCACTACAAAACAGTATTTGGTTACAGCAAGTACATAAAAATGATTTTAAAATGACATAGTGGTCAGTAAAAATGCAATCTGAAATGTCTTATGTCCTAAAGGCTTGGAACTGGTTAAAAACAACAACTGAATTACTCCATTTGATAGGCTGAGACTTCAGATGTAATTCAGTAGACAAACTGGTTGAAGTTTATAAATCACCCAAATGGAATGAAAATAACTGAATGACTGCCGAAAGTGTAAAGCACTTCAGTATCGGATGAATGTTGATAATCCCATTTCTCTACTCTGTTTCAAGATGCTACCAAAGCCCCTGAAAGCAAAGTAGGCTGCATTAAATAGTTATCTGAAAAGTCCTTATTGTGTGCCAGAAGCATTCAAGTGAAATTATTTTCAGCAACTGAAGTTCTCAGATGGTTCTCTAAAGCAAAATGGAAATGAATACTGAAAAGGTGTATCAGAAACCCTTTGGAAAAACCCATCAGTGCCTCTAAGGTGGACTCAAATCAAGATCAAAGTAACTGCTAAATACTGAGGTCTAATGTAAAGCCTGAAAGACTATCAGCTCAGTCCTCCTACACTCTGGTGACTATTTTATACTAATGGAAAATCTCAACAGCAATAGACAAGCCGTTAGAAACCAACCTGACCTCAAATGGCTCAAAAAACACTAACTAAGCCCTATGATACATGGGCAAAGTAGGCAACTATCACTCATTCTAAAAACTTGAAACAAATGAAGACTTAAATTTACTTGTCCAAAGTCACTGCTGCATAAGACAACAGGAACAGAAAAAAAGAACCTTTAAGCCAGTCAGCGTGACAGCCTGTGTGTACAATCCCTCATGGGACAGTCACTATTGCCACACAGAAAACCTGACTACACAGCCGTACACTGCTATGGCCCACTCACAGTTCAGTACTTACCATGACCACCGAGGTCACTTTAGGAGCTCTCAGTGTCAGCCTCTCAATTGTGAAATCTTGAAAAAGATAACAGTATACAAAAAAAAAACCCACAAAAAAAACCCCAACCCACCACCACAAACAAACCACCCACACCACAAATTAAAAAAAGCAACAAAACCCAACCACCAAAAAAAAAAAAAAAAAAAAAAAAAAAACCAAAAAACCCCTCAAAACAATCCCAAAACACCCAGAAAAAACAAAACCTGCTGCATTCAAATTTTGGTCAGAGTCATAAACAAGATGTAACAAGATGTTTCATTTGTTACAACAAAACATGTATTTTCATTTTCTACAAATAATAAAATTGTTTACCATATTTGCAGGTATAATACATAACATTTTCACTTACAAACTTTTCATTTTGAATGGCTGAATGTCAAAAGAACAGTAATTACTCACTAACCTTTGCCAGATCCACCAAAGTGTTAGCTTGATCATTCAATTTTCTTTGTTCCATTTTTACACTTCTTAATCTAAAAAGAGGAATTTTAAATCAGATTTTCTTTTTTGTGTATGTGTTGATATTAGGATTTCTAAAAGCATGCACAAAATTACAAGAGCAATAACTGCATGGACAATGCCTCAAGTACTTTGTGTAAAGTTAGAATTTGTCATGTGCTTGCTACAATGAGAAGCATGCTTCTTCAACACTACAAAAAAGGAAAGAGCAAGGAAATGTGATGTCCTTGAGAATACCATTTGACATGGTCAAAGTTGATTTCAGAAAGGAGGTAACAATTTATCCAGACTACATGAAAGAAAGCCAAAACATTCCTCAAAGCCTCAGTATCATGACAAGTAGATATAGGAAGAAACAGAGAATGTCTTTTTCTCATTAATGTTCCAGCAATCAAGAATCTTCCCATGCCTACATGACTAGATACAGGTATCAGGCCTGTTCTGTCGGAAATGGACTGGGTTAGCAGGTGTCTGAACCTGATGGAAATACAGTGATAAGTGAGTTTTTTGTGACTTTAAACAGAACTTCCATCTGACTAGCAGCTAAATGACCAACATACTTGCAAATACATTTTATTTTCTTACATAATTTGTGAATATAAATGTGTTTACATTTTAAACTTGCATTAGACATTCCTTTTGAATGTGCTATTTAAGCTACAGCACTGAAAAACTGTAACAGCAGCAATGGTGTATTTTTCTTTTTGATGTCTACCTGTCATCACTAGTTATGCACTTTCTTTGAAAGGTGTGTGCCTATATAAGTGTGCATATATGTATACACACATACACACACACACATATATATACACAACTTTTCCTATGTTCCTATGATCCATGTTTTCAGATTTACTAGTAGAGGAGTAGTTTGTAAATGTGCTTTTGACAAATAAGCAATTTCTTCCTTCACTGTAAGTCATTTGTTCAACATTTCCCAACAGAGAAATAATTGAACTTTCAGTGACTTTTTTGGTGACTGTTGTAAACAGGAAACAGCATTTTTGTAAACCAATATATCAATTTGTAGACAATGTGCAGTAAGATACAATGCAGTTGACTAGTGTGTCAAGGGCAAATCAAGCTAACCAGCTGTTTGCCATGATTTTGTGGTAGATGGGTTCCTAATGCTTAATTTACCTATTTCTCAATGAAAGTCTTCTAGGAGATATTTAAAAAATCAGGAACTTTCTGTTTACATTTTTAGTTACCAAGCATTTCCTTTCATATCACAGCTAACTGCCATGTTAGTCACAAGGGATAAAAAAACTTTTAAAACACACAGAAATAACTCTGTTAAGGTAGAAACCAATTGTTTACATAAAACTGACATGCCAGGGGCTTGTTACTTGAATGTCATACACTATTCTTCCCCTGGAGGCTCTCTATGAAACACAGCATAAATGCATACTGTACAAATGATGCTTTCAGAGCCTATGGGCTGGAGCTAGTCTAAAGCAAAAACTATGGTGGAGTCTCCAAGGTATGGATTTACATCATTACAGTATCAGAACAATATAATTACTCAAAGGTAAGCATGTAATGGTTTGTCTGGAGAATGATAACATAATATTTTGATGAGCATCCCTCAAATAATTTTCAGATTATGTGTTCTCTAGTTTTCTAAAGATTTATTGGCTCATCTGCTTGTCCATTAGTATCTTAAAATTCCAAGAAATCTATTGTTGTTGTAGCAATCCAAGTACTGGGTAACACCAACATGGTCACTCTTCCTGGTAAGTAACCCAGTATCTACTATAGACTGTAAAAATGTGTCTCTGGATAATGGCAAGTCTTTAGCTGCAGTAGCCAGATTTAAAGAAACTGTCACACTTTTGTTCCTAAATTCATTAAGAGAAAAATACAAAACATCTTGATTTTATGAACTTCACTTATCACAGCAAAAGATCATGACTCTGGATCGCATTTCCATGGCAGCAATCAGACCACTTAAGTTCACAAATAGACTACTTTTTGCATGCAGACAGTGGTAAACTCTGCAGATTTAGAAAGGAACTGTTTGTACAACTTACTTCCGAGCTCTATTTTCATTTTGTTGAAATAAAAAGACAAAACAAAGAAAACAAACTGTAAAATATACTAAAACAACCAAATGAGCACAGTGGGCTCAATTCAACAGGTGGGACTTCCTAGAGAGTTGCCACTCCTTGCCTAAGGTGGAGTGTAACTCGCAGTCATGATGAAGGAACATGCAATACTTTTACACCTTTCCATTAACTATAATTTGTTTCTTATTCACACAATACATTAAATGCCTTTTAATAGTATCAGAGTGATGATTTCACCTTCATCTTATTTAGTGTATGTAAGAAGCAAAAAAGACCTAAAACACATGAAGGCATTTTTAGAGCTGTGATTGTGAGTTTGAGACTGTTACCATGATCTGCTCTGGGTTGTGGGGTTTTTTTGTTTGCTTTTCTCTTGTATGAAACTTCATTCCTATTTTTTCAGTAAAATGACTAATGACTGGAAAGGTAAAGGAGAGAACCAGTAAAAAAAAACACAAAACAGCTCATAAATATGGGAAAGTGCCATATACTGAGAGTCACTTGAGAAAAGTTCAAATACGCAGAGAGACTAAAAATAATTTGCACCCATCTACACTACTACAGCTGGAAGAAAGCATACTGCTGGAGTAATGTTTCCATCAATGGCACATTAGCTCTTTTTTTTTTTTCTTCTTCTTCTTGCTTAAATACAAAATGTTTTGGGATTAAAATGCCAAGCACTAAAGGACAAAGAAAAAAAAGCTACTGCTGTCACTTTCTTCATAAGATTAGTGAAATTATGACACAGGTGCAGAACAACTCTTTACTCCTGTGAAGCTCTTCTGGGCTTGAATGGTAAGTAATGCTGTGGATTGAGCCTGCTGTTCTCTGAACATGTGCACACATACACACAAAACAAACATCAAAGTTAAAATGTTATGGATTAACTTTTGCAATCACGGATTGAAGTTCAACAAAAGATTTACATGACATGCCATACTCTATTACAGAACCCCTGCCACTCCTCTCCTGCTCCCAATTCTTTAAGCTAAGCAAGATGACCAAACTGGGAAAATACACTTTTTATATATAGATAAAAGTCATTAATTTTTGTCATCTTGTTTATTCCTTCATTTCTGAAATAGCACAGTAACACTTAACCCTACAAATTTGCTAAATGTAATATAGCAATCAAGGTTTATAGAATACTTTAGACCTTAAGCTTAACTACGCACTGCTTTAAAACATTGGTATGAAACAGAGAAAAAGAGTTAGCCTAAATTTTCTAGCAGGAAATATGACGACCTGGACTTTCTTTCCTGTCTTTCCTGCAACATAACACATAGCTGTTCTTTTCATGATGGATTCCTCACATCTTCTCATAGGTTAGCACAGACATAGACCCACACCAGAAAGTTATCAAAACATCTGTCTGAAATTTAATTCAATTTATCTACATCTCCCTAGTATCTCATGGAAACATTGGCTGTACAAATGGCTGCCTCAGGCTGACTGGGAACATAGAGTAGAGCAGACAAATAGTGGCATAGCTCCTGACTGTTCCTTAAGGAGAATATATGGTTCCTGGGGCAAAGATCTCTTTTTCCTCCCTTGTAGTCCAGGGAAGAGTAACTGAATCATTGTGCAGTTTTGCTGGTTTTGATGTGCTTTATTGTGGGGATTGAAGGAGATTAATTAATCACTTTTGAGCCTAAAACACAGCTTTCTCAAAAAGAAACAGACACACTCATTGAAACAAAACCTTGGGAGGTAGTAGGGTAGAGAGCAAACAGGACAAAGGACATCTGTTGTTGACCTGCGGTACACACGTTTGAAATGCTTGACCAATGACCCTTTAGATAAGTTTAGTGTGGCTAAAATGGAGAAGTACCACTAGAAACAGGCTTGCTTTCAACTGCTGCTAGAAGTATGTAAGTTTTGTGTGTTCTCACAACAAAGGGATAATTTCTGAGCTATCTACAGGTGTCATTGAGTCGTCAACATCTCAGGGGGCCATGCCCTTAATATGCCACATAACGGCGCCCTCCATGAGGGACTGAATGACTAGCTGTCAATCCCAGATAATAGATGCTGAAAGGAAGTGTATTTGTGCACACAATTACCTATCACTGGGTGAATGTAAGCAGCTGAGAACAATGGGAAATAATTTAACAGAAAACTGTTCTGGAAGCCTTTCAAAAAATCTTTAAAACACATGGGAAATCAATCAGTAATATGTCTTTTCAGCAAATGCTTGTCTGGGCCACTAAAAAGGATGCCTCCATAACTAGTCGTACAACATATAACCCAGGGATCTGGGACAAAATTGAGTTTAAACTCTGCTACAAAGGATGATTAGATCACAGCTGGACTTTTAAATACATGGTGATCTCTCTTTGAAGTATTGAAAAGACATGTTGGCTTACATGTACAAGCTTTTTAAGGGGCAGAAGCCCAAGGAGAAATTTTGGCTTCAGGTGAAGCTGAGGGCACCTCTCCCATGGGATCGACACTACAGGTGTCAGAGGTCCTACAGCCTGATGAGCCTGATGATACTTTAGATCCAGGAGCAATAGACTCTGAAAAAGAGCCTGAACTATAGCCTCCTGATCCTCATGGTAATTGGTTAGTGGTATGGAGGGAAGCCAAAAAAAGTAGGCTGCCAAGATCTTTAGAACTCAGCTATCTTCCACTCCCCCAGCCTTTGGTTTTCTGGTGCACAGATCTGGTTTAAAAGAACACTAGCATGTTTTTTTTTGAGCACCAAAAGCTTTTGGAACCAAAAGCCATATTCATGCAGTTAGGACCTTAGTTCTAATGTTTGAATACCTGCACATTTCTGAAGACAATGGTTTGTAAACAATGGCAGAAGGTTGCTGTGTCCACCATCGCCTGTTCACACTCCCTCCTTCTCTTCCTCTTATCTGCCTTTCTCTCTCCCCCCTTGCTCGCAGTTTTTTGCAGTTCACAGAAGCTGTTTCATGTTTTACAGTTACAATACAATGCAATACAATACACCAGGTTGAAAGAGACCTTCAAGATCGAAGTGCTAAATGTTGTTACAAAAGATATTTTACACTATGTAGGTGCAGAGCTGATACGGGTAATGATTTTGTCATTGGTTTTTTATTATAATGGATCTTGGGGATTTGCTTTATCAATGATAAATCTAACCCAGTTTTAGCAGTATAAATAATAAATAATGAGTACTTATGATAAGCATTCAGTAATTATAATATGTCAAGTAATATTTAATTATAGCATATTGTAAGTAATTATAATAATATAGTATTATTATAATAGTAATTATAAGTAACTGTAATAACATGCAATGAGCATGGTAATTATCATAGAATATGATTAGCAATTAATTATAATAAAACATGGTAATTAACATAATAAAATATAAGTAATAATAAATAAGTAATATAATTATAAGGCATGAAGTGGAACAACACAGGATAAATTATTTTAAATAATAAGAATGAATAATAGCAACAGTAACAGGAGTGATATTCATAATAATAAAGGTGATAGCAATTGATATTAGTAAAATAGCAGTAATGGTGGTAATAAGTTTTATGGTTGGAGAAACAAAATAAATTGGGATTAATTTTACTTACAATAAATTCTTTGTAATTTCATATAGTAATAGTTCTTTTTTGCTCTGTACCATGGTATTTCAAAGCATGCTATGTAAGAAAGAATAATTTTTGTCTTTTTTTCAGAAATTAATTCAATGGTTTAACTTTAGTACAGTCTTTTAGTTTCTCAGATTTTTTTATTACTAGCATAAGGTTATGGTTGTCAAGATTTTGATGGTTTGTATTGTATGAATATTTCTGATCATTCTGAGTCTACATACTAGAGTATTCAGGACTTGTAGAATGGTGTTAAACTCAGACAAGATGATGGATTTACTCTGCTTGGTAGTTTTTTTTCAGGATTGCAAGGATGGGATTTACAAGGATAGTTTTACAATTGGTAAAATTTGGTTTGGAATGTTTGTTAATTTTTATTTGTATTTTAATCTGTGTTCCCTGTCTGTTGCAATGTATGCAAGCAATATTTAATCATGCTTTGAAGGAGGCTTTTTTAATATATAAAAACGGGAGAGCTGTGGGGATTGAAGAAGATGAATTAATCACTTTTGAGCCTGAAACACAGCTTTCTCACAAAGAAACAGACACACTCATTAAAACAAAACCTTGGGAGGCGGTAGGGTAGAGCAGAGAAGAAAAAGGATATCTGTTGTTGACCTGTGTGGTATAAATGCTTGAAATGCTTGACCAATGACTATTTAGGTAAGTTTTGTGTGGCTAAAGTGGTAAAGTACTGCTAGAAACAGGCTTGCTTTCAACTGCTACTAAGAGTGTATAAGCTTTGTGTGTTCTCACAATAGAGGGATCATTTCTGAGCTATCTTTGGGTGTTATCAAGTTGTTGGTATCTCCAGGGTCTGTGCCCTTAATATGCCACACTTTATGACAACTTTGTATTATGAATTTTAGATAAAAACATATAGTCTGGCAATACCATACTTCAGATAAATCCTACCACTGATTTCAGTTGTCAGGCTTTTTTTCAACCTCTCAAGATTTCAGTACAGGGGACGAACTCATCTGAATTATGCCAGTGGTGCTCAATGTTGGCTTTTGGCATAAACTTCCATTTTTTAGGATAGATATCAGAACTCATAGCTGACATATCACCATTTGATTTTACACACTGAGAATACACAGAGAGAGGAAAGTAATTGCTGTTGAGTATAAAGTGAAAGAACAAGCAAGTTTGATCTATCCTATATTGGACATGCATAGCCAGCAAATTTTCAGTATTGTTTAAACAGGGAACACATTAAAAATGTATCTTTATCTAACTGTAAAAAAAAATCAACCCCAGGAACAATGTTCTATGAAGGGGGGAGAGAGAGAGATAGAGTTTGGCAGGGCAGGGCAGAGAAAGGAGGGAGCAGGGTCAGAGACATGGTGACTAAGAGCAACTGTGAAAGAGGGGGAAACTAAGAAAGAAAACACCCGGAGAGGAAAACCAAAGCAAATTGGTACTTACTGATGAATAGCTTGCAAGAATTTGCGTTGGTGTTTCCTCACTTTTGCATGGTCTATCTTTTTAACCAGCTTTGTGTTTTTATAAATTAACCATGTTTCCCTGAGTACATTGGCTGCTGCATTTTTAACCTGTTTAATAAAAGAAAAACACCAGGCTGACAAAAGTAGCATTGTGGCACATATTTTCTGTTCTGTTAAAAACTCTTTCTAAAGCACTTAGTACTCTGCCTGTAAGAAGTGGCTAAATCAAGCAAATGCAACACTGAGGGAGGAAAGCCATAACCGGGCCAAGAGCAATTTCTATGTTGCACATGAACTGGACATCAAGAACAGCTCTCTTCGAATTGGGGAATAATTTATCCTTCTTTAAAGAGATAGCACTTTTTGGTATTTATTGCAATATAAATAACAGTGAGGAAATACTAATGCAGAATCCTTGTGGCAGTTAACGCTATGTATTTAATGACATTTCCCTCTTCTAATAACATTTCTCTCTTTCTTGTTCTATAGTTAGTACCTCTTAATTCTCTTAGCAATTTAACAGCTTTTTAAATCTCCAGAGCTACTTGAAAAAATATTTTTTTTTTTTTATTACATTTTTATTCTTGGAGGTGAAAAAACACCTTGACAATTAATGTGGCCAGTGTTCTATTTCATAATTGCTTTGAATTTTTCTTTCAAATTAGGCTTTTGACAAAATGTTGAAGTACCTACAGTTCCTTCTTAGGGCCTCCGAAATTGTCAAGAATGCTTGAAAACAACAAAGAATTTCAATGCAATGTGATTAATGACACAAAGACCAGGTTACTTGCAAAGGAAAATTGTTCTCACAGTTCATCTTTATTTTTTCTCACACTGACTTTTTATCCTGCCAGTCACTGTAGCATCAGAGCTAAGTCAACATTTAGATAAAGGCACTGAAGGAATGCCATGCAGTAGCAGTAGCTCTTCCCAGAAATTGTTCCCCAACGTGTACCTGTACAAGTGATCTCAGTGGTCATAACTTCAGTGGAAGCACAATCACAATTTTAGAGACTTCCTCACAATTTCTACTTAGGCCTTGTATTTCCACAAGTTATGGCTAACTTCAGGCTGTGAGAAAAACTCATGTAGTATGGGTGTACCAATAGAATTGTTTGCTTAGTTTGCTTTTCATGTGCTTTCAGTTTCATGAGTTTGAAGCTACCAAAGCACCACTTGTATAAATTATTATATTTATATGAAGAACAGATGAACAAAACAAACTTCCAAAGGTACACAGAATCAAAATCTGGCTAATCTTTGCAAAACTTTTTTCCTTTCCTGAAAGACATTTTGAGTTGTCAGCTTACACTAGAAAAGTGCCTGTGTTAGGATGGGATAAATTGTTGTTGTGGTCTAATATCAGTGAGACCTTAACCGCCTACAATAACAGTGTGAACAAATGTGCTCAGATAGACACTTCAAGTCAGACGCAGTCTAAGAATTGCCTTCCCATTCAGCCTTTCCCCATTGTGACCATTTAGGGAAGATTCAGACTGTTAATGTGACCAGCACAGAAATGAGACAGCACAAACAGACCAGTGTGCTGACACATCCTGGGAACACAGGGTTGTAGAGACAACACAGCTCTTCACAGCAGAGAACCTGTGGCAGGGCAGCACACTGCACTGTGCTAGGAGCTGCGATAGGAAAATCAATCTCTTTCCTGTCTGGAGCTGTGCCATGGTTTCCAGAACAGGTATCAACATCCCCAGAATGCAAGGGACAAGCTCTGCTGAGCTCCAGTTGTGAATATAAGGACCCTCCTCTCCATATTGACAATTCTCAGTAATAAAAGTTTAAAAAAGTTGAGAGGTCTGTGTAGCACTTACTCATTTTCTTATTCTCTCAACACTAACCTGTATTATTTCAATAAAGAATTTCTATTGCCTTGTTTGCTGCATTCATTTACTTCCCAAGATATAATTTAAATTATATTTCACATGGAAAAGATTTTAAAATATTTTTAGGAATTCTAATAATTTCTGGATTTTTTTCCCAAAATAATCTCATCTAAAAATATTAGCTACAAACATCTTTCAAGACACTTCAGTACTGTGTGCTGCTAAGTGAACCTTGTGTTGAGTACACAAAGTAACCAGAAAGACTGTCTCACTCACAAACTATGAATATGTGTTTTTTTCTTAAGAACATCTTTCATAGTGCATATATCAGCCATTTCACCTATTTTAGCTACAAAAAAATAAATTCTTGTCATATACTTCAAGCAAGTTTTTTAGTTTAATAATATTCTTTACTGTCACATCATTTAACTGTTGATTATAGTAATTATCTTCCAGCTGCAAGGACTCTGTAGAAGAATATTCAAATCTGGCAAATGTGCTGAGAACTCACAGTTGCCCTCAATTCAGAGAAAAGATCAAGGCATTTGGTTCCTTCTCTTTGTAAAATCACACCTGTGAATAAGCTCAGTAGGAAAATGGAGTAGGAGACTATTTAAAACAGTTGCAGAAACAAATTAGCACACATTTTCTTTTCAGTTGTGAATATGAAGTGTGACTTACTCTTTTAGTTAGCTGGGTGTCCATCATGAAATTATGCACATGTTTTTCAGCTTTGGTAAGTTCTAACTTCCTTGCCACCACAGCTACCACCAGTGCAGTGCACCCAGCACCCTGAAAACAATAAAACAAACCCGCAAGATGTTACCACTGCATCTTGCAGAGTTTTACTGGAAGCTTCTCTTTTGCTGTAGAAATATGGCAGGCATCAGGTGATTCATCCCTGGTAAATACAATGAACACGCTACAGCTATTTGAGTCCCAGCTAATAAGAAAAGTCAGTAATTACATGCTGATAAACTCTTCAATACATCAAAATAATAAATGAGAAGCATAATTTAAGAATTCTCCCTTTTTTCCTGCAGCAGTTGAAAATATTAACACTTTCCACTTGTAGTGTGTAAACAAAGGGGATTATCAAAACAACTTCTAAAGCCCAAAATGCTAGCACATAAATGCAGATTGCACTGTTCTTAACAATTGTCTCAAGGCTGCAGAAACTGCTAAAGAGGAAATAAGGTTAGTTTAGTATTTAACATAAAACCCCAAAATTTCTTAATATTTTCTGTAGGACCTAAAAATAATCACAAATTCAGTATACTTTTCTAACTTTTCTCTTGAGTCTTTCAATGCTCTTTTCCTATAGTATTTTTGCTTATCTTATTACCATTCAAAGTAACACACACACACAAGACCATTTCTTTAAAACTTGGATGCAAAACCCATGAATTTTCTAATTTGTGTTGTGTATGCATATGCACATGCCTGTGGACATGCCTGTTCACAACAGACTAAAGGCAGTAGATGGCTGTTCCTTTGAAATGACAGTGCCTTTATCAGCATCACAAATGTAATTTATTTATTTTTTTGGGAGAGGAAAGGATGCTAAAATGAGCAAGGTAAAGAGAAGCAATATCTATTACACATCTAGAAGTATAATTTAGTTCATTAATACATTCTGCTGCCTTAGTTTTTATTAAATCTTTACAAATTTGTTTGAAAAAATATTATAAAATTCACATTAATATATGAGGCTGTTTAATCCCAATCTAGCAGTTATTATACTTGTGTACAGAGCTATCTTTTGATGTATGTTGAATGTTACCACATTGTTATTCACAGAGGTTTCTGATTCTTTTGGTATTTCACCCATTAATTTACTTCCTCTCCATTCCACATCACTGTTACTGCCTTACGCTCTCCAGAAAATCAAGAAGAAATCTCTGAATCTAGCTTCCCAAAGACAAATTCCATTAATAAGCACATAGAGATTGTAAAATAAATTAACTTATTGGAAACCCTCAAAAACCAAATCTGCTCTCTGCTTCCTTACTGAGGCACCCAGTGACTTTTGTTAAAGCTTCCAATTAATTAACTCTCATTTTCTCTGGCACATTGTTAAGAAATCTATCTGCTCCCTTTCAAACACCTAGTTCTTTATAATTAGTTCTTACCTATTGAAGCTTCTATCCCCAACAGCTATTAATGTTCCCTTTAATGAGTCTCTTATAATTTTGCTACTTTTCCTCTTTCAGGTCCTCAATAGTAAACTTTCTAGCTTTGCTCCTCCCCCTCCCTCTGTTTTCCAACACTACTTTGATAGAAGTTCACTGAAATTCATGCATCTTAAGGCTCTGCATTTCACTTCAGAAGTGCATCAAGCCTTTTGAGGTCTAGGAAGGAGATTCTATACCATACACCCTACCTGCCCACGAGAGAGAGCTCTCCCCTTCCCGTGAAGGAGAGGAGGAGGGAAGTGCTATACTACAGGCTTCTCTGCAGACAAATAAACATGTATTACCCCATACAACAGCCGTTGATTTAATAACATAACATGAGCTCTGCCTGCTTACAGCAAGAATATTAAAACAGAAGAGAGTTTATTAATATTGACACCACTGGCAAAGTGGCACAAACCAGCTGCTTGTGCCAAGTTACCAGAGAATGGAAATACTAGGTCCTCTTCCCAGCCCCGCCAAAAAGGCTGCAGGAATTGTGACAGATAAAAGGAATTTGGTTTGAGTGGAAATTATGCCAACCTTTATGATTAACTCATGCTTTTTCAGAGTGGCACAGCAGCTGTAAGAGTGAAACTTAAAAACAGCAGTGTTATATCTCACATGAAAGGCACAGAGGCATGGTCTGCAGCAGCACAATACTATCACCTGCAAGCTATGACAAACACCTCCACAATGCATATGTTCTTTCCAGAACATATGCAACATTCAGGTTACCTTTCTCTCTCTCTCTCTTTCTCTCTCTCTCTTTTTTTTTTTTTTTTTTTTTTTTTTTTTTTTTTTTTTTTTTTTTGTGGGGTATGATGGCATCACTGGAAATGCTCTTACAGCATTTCTTCAAAAGAAGGAAGTATCACATTATTTGCATATTTATGTTTCACAGTACCTTCAAGGAAAATAAATTACCCTCAGTCTTTAGACAACTAAGAAAAGTAAGATTGGAATGCCACCTAAAGTACATAATGCTGATTAATTTTATGTTACAGTGCTCTGTCCTATAATCTGAGTCTCTGATGGGTTTACCAGAAACCACCAGACTGAACAGATCAACTGAATTTTTCTGTTTTCCAGAAAGCATGTACAGGGTGAACAAACTCAACTGGTAAACCAGGAGAAAACCTTAAACATCACGGATTTAAAAATGACCTTCTGCAAAACAAGACCAGGACTCTGCTGATAAGCAGAGGAATGCCTATTTCCTATTTACAAGGAGATGAAGATACAGGACATGAATCTCATCCTGAATGCACAGTATTTCTTGCTTGATATGAAATGGTGCTTATTAAATAGTCTTCAGTAAAAGCAAGTCTAAAAACAAACACGTGACATACAACCAGTCTTTCAGTTCAACAAAGCAACAAACACTGGACAACACTGGCATCAGACCTCTGATGGTGATGTAAAACTTGGATTTGTGAGCAGCAGTCATGAAGTGTAAGGTTTACAGCCATTCACACAGGACAGACATCACTTTGACAGTCTGTTTAGCTACTGTCCTGTACAAAAACACTTTCATGTATCTGCAAAAAACTTTAGGACATTCTTCATAAAATATTTAATTCTAAATATAGCGCTCCTGTTCAGGACAGAGAACAATACCTCAAGGTGAATCTTGAGAGAACTCTGGGCAACCTGATCTAGCTGAGGATGTTTCTGCTTACTGCAGAGGGGCTGGACTAGATGACCTTTGGAGGTCCCTTCCAACCCAAACTACTCTATGGTTCTGTAAGTTCAAATGCTCATGCAGGTAAGCAATAGCCCATGAAAAGTGCTTCTTTGGTACCCTATTTTATGTCCAGAATCCAAAGCAAATAGACATAACAGAAATGAGTGTATGAGGGCATTTGACTCATATATATACTTAGGTACTTGTTAAACACTAGTAGGTTAATTATTTTCTCAGTTATGCAAACCTTAATGATGACTGAACTGCTTAGAAAAATGAGTGGAAGAATGGAATGAGTTAAGGGGGAAAAAATGTCAGAAGCACTGGCTTTTTTGACATCAAACCTACACTATTTGAAAACAGCAAGAGAAGGATGACATTTCCATTTTGAGTTATACTTTAAATCTAGCACCTGAGCAAAATGCTTAAACATGCCCTTCAGAAAAAAATAATTATTACTTGTATCTGTCCTTCTCTTTACCCTTAGGCATCATAAACTGCAACTGTCCCTATCTGTCCACACAGAACTGTCTCCTCTTAGCACTTAGGAGTTATTGCAAGCTTCCTTTTCCCTCCTTTAACAAAGGAAACTGCCTCTTTCTTAGGCACATCACAAACTAGTACAATGGGTATTTTCTTTGCCTGTCATTTTTACTTTGTTACTCCACTCTGTGTCCATCAATTCCCCTCTCTATGGCATCACAAATAGAGCACTTGCCCTCAGTTGCAATTTGTGACTCCGGACTCTTACACCTCATGAATTTTAGCTCCAATAAGCACTCACAGGTTAAATAATTTGCATGAACTTTGAGTTAGGAAACATACTAATCTAAAATAATTCTCTTTCAAATTCCTTCCCTTCCTTTTTAGGGTATTATTTACTACAAAGCCTAGCAAAACCAGACTTTGGTGTGCTGTGACCGTTTTAGGCTGTGCCTTTAAGAAAGGGACAGTGGCTGGAATACTCTGGCTGAATGTTTTGGGATAATAATGAAAACAAGATATTCTAAACTAATTTCATTGGTAGATTGGTAGAATGCAACTTTTAAGTTTTAGCTCAATCTGTTCAGTCTGTTCCCTCTGTTCCTGTTGGCCTGTCTGCTTTCTCTCTCTCTGAAGCAACAGCTGCTGGACAGAGTCGACCTTGAATTAACAAAGCTAACCAGATAAGAAAACTAATTCTTGCACACACTTTGAGCTAACAGAATTTTCTCCTTAATTGCCTTCCTTTCTCTCTCTAACCCTTTTTGGGAAAAAAGGGAGGTAGGGAGAGAGAGAGGGGTACAGGGGGAATCCCCCTGTCTGTAGGAGGGAAAAAGGTCTTCTGTATTACCTGCATTGCTGTATATTTCTCTGTATTTTGTAAATACTGTATATTGTGTACATAGTCATTGCATTCCATTTTTGCTTGTAAATATAGCTTATTTCATCTGTTTCTCTGACTGAGTTAGCTGTGGTTTCTTTGTGTGTGGGGGGAGAACTTTCTCACCCTGCCACATGTGCCTAGATTCTACATAATGTCTCTTTGCTATATGGAGATGGCAAATCATTTAGGAATTTGGATTAATATTTCTGCTGTCTTTACAAAGTATTGATATCAATAGAATCATATGTTAATGAGTCCTTAAGAGCTATAGGAATATAAATAAATAAAGATGGTAGGTCTGTAGTAACAAATTATAGACCTGCACACATCATAATACTAGACATTACTATGCCTTTTTTCTCCTTAAGATCCTGCTGTGGTTTGCTGAGATTATCAATGTTCTTACTACATACTTAGACAGATGAGGTGTTTTTAGCAGTACAACCACAGTCCTCCATGCTTTTCACTGATGCAGTCCACCCTCAGCTTTCTGCTGTTATTATCAGGACCACCAGAGCAAAGTCGACTAACTTGAAGTTACCACAGAGAATTATGGTAAACCACAGCAGACAGCCATGGCAGTTAGATGGAAAAAAATTATGTTCCCCAAAGTATCTGACGAGGGTGAGGCTATGAAATTTGAATCAAAACTATGCCTTTCCTACTGCTCACAAGTGAGAAGACTGAGTGTTCACAATGTAACATACAGTAATGGCAAAATGGCAGGGTTCAGGCTCAATGAAGTCTACCATTTATGTCTAACATTCAAGTAAAGGCCCAGCGTTAGTGATAAGCAAAGAGAGGTGCTTGCAAGTCTTCAACTAAAGGGTTATCTGAGACAAAAATTGGTTAGCACTGGCTGATAAATTGCACTGAAAACTCCTTTTGGTCAATACAGAACCACTGTACTCAAAGTTAATGCCTCTGGCATTTCCAGTGGGTTTTTAATTTGGTAAGGCTCCAGAATACCATAACAAGTTAACAATTAATTGAGCCATTTCTACAACCACCTGGAGGTCATATACACACCTGGAGGGTGCTGTTGTTGACAAAGGATGCTGTGATGTGTATATTCTGTGTTAGTATCTCAGCTGAAAGACTCCTAGCAGCTTCAGTTTACAGGACTAGAAGTGAAGTGCAGTTTTTAGTGTTGTAGTCATAAAAGTGTCCTGCTATACTTGCCTGTAGCTGAAAGAAGGCAGTTGACACATTCCTTGATCACTTCCCTTGTGATCCACTGAGGGAGAGAGAAGGTCCGCTTTGCAGACATATGGTTCTGATGGGAAATTTGGCTCTGCAGCAGAAAAGGCACAACATTCCTCCTGCTGCTCTGCATAAAATGAAAATCCTGTAAGAATTTAAAGCAGTATTTTGTTCATTTGGGTCTCTAGAAGGTGGACTTACAGGACCACCAAGGGACAGGAAAAAATGACTGGAAAAAAGTCTTGCTTGAAGTGAAAAAAAACATAACTCTCCAAAATAAGCAATGCAAAAGCTGAGGAAGAATCCCTCCACAAGACAGAAGCTAAGGAAATGATATTATATAAACATGGTTTTGCATCTGTCATTGTTTACTGGGAGATGTGTAGCCTTGCAACACTAAAACAAAATAGGATGAGTAATAGGACAACAACTGTGCCATCTCAGCCAAAAAGGTGACCTAAAAATAGTTCTGCATTATTTATACCTTCTTATATAGTCAGTATTTTCTGACTACTATTGTTTTCAGTAGAGTTTGTAAAATAGTTAGAATTTTATAGCAACATTTGAACTTTCAACAGCAGATGAGCAGATTCCTTTACTTCTAATTAGTCTGTAAGGGTTTTATCAATATTGCAGAAATAAAAATTCTGAAGAGCATTAAATGTAATATAAAACTATGAAATTAAATACTCTCAGACACAGTAATGGGTAGTTATGGTGGGGTTGAAGTAAATTCCTTTTAATGAAAAATTGGTATTAAGAAAGCCTTCTGAGACAGCAGAAAAATTGTGATTTGTAAAACAAAGACAATTTCTCTTCTATAGGGGAACCTATAAACATCAGTAGCAAGTCAAAAAGGCCCAAGAATTGAATGCACTGGGGTGGGTGAGCTCCTCGGAAACTTTCAATGGTCATAAAAGCTAAATATCCCTGGAGATCTAGACAGTCTATCACTGTGTAGAAAACCTTTTTGCTGAGCAAAGTGAAATCTGATTCACAAAACCATCAGGTTCAACAGCCTATAGACTGATGGGAAACACTAATAATTCAGGATGACAGCCACCAAGGATGTTCTTGTCCAGTATCTGTGTTGTAAGTAAAAAGCTTTAACAAGAATATGTGTAAAAGTATATAAAAATTTCTGTATTAATTCTAAATTTATTGCAGGTTAAATTTTATGTTTTGAAAATAAAGCAGATGGTTTTGCTGTATGAGTTGTCTGCTGAAGTGGTATCTATGTAAACATAGATACTACAGGAGAGCTGTTGCTCATCCCAGCCAGCAACTGACTGCCTTTGCACTGCTGAAAGGAATCTGCAATGCCTAGCTAGATGTAAGTGGGAAACAATTCCCCTTTCCTCTGACACTTCAGAAAGTTCCCTGTTCTACTGGTATAAACTGGAGGCCTCTGAGGGAATCTTCTTCCTTAATATTCATAATTCTAAAGAAGGGTTACACCTTCCAGGAGATTTTGTTTACTCAAAATCAGGTAAAGCCCCTGTCATTCTCTCCCATTTCAGATTATCGCTCTAACCATCATGATTTTAGTAATCACTCTCCGGAGCTTCTCAATTCTATTTTGATCGAGCACCACTAATGTTATTCTTTAAATTACATTTATGCTCAACATGCTGTCCAGTTCAGTTGTTGTATATTAGAAGTAATAAACACAATCTGTTCTGAATTCTGAGATCACTTATATTGCATGAAAAGCTTTTTGTATTTTCCTGTACTTTCAAGGAAGTAAAAACTGAACTGTGATCTTCTCTAGTACACTTCTCATCCACAAAACTATTCACCACACTGCTCTGACATTTCTAGTACCACTAGATACTAGAAATGGTAAAAATATTACAGATTCTTGATCAATGTACAAGATGTTGTGGGTAAATCTTTGGCAATACAATCTAATATTCTTTTACAGATGAATGAGTTGGTTCTATTGGTTCAACCTTACCTGTCTATCCACAGAGAAGTGTATTAGTCCTAATGTCAGCGTTTCAGCCCTTTGAGAGTAATTGAAAATACATTTACCTGTTTCAAACTGCATGTTTTTGCAACGCATTATAGAATTAAACAATATAGACAACAATTTTAATTAAAAAACCTCAAAATCTTTTAGGCATTAATATCCAAAACAATTTATCATCTTTTTGTACATTAGCCATAGAAAGTTATATAAAGTTTCATATTTCATTGCTCAAAGCTGATGTTTACTTCCTCCCATCTCCCCTCTTTTTCAGGAATCATCCCAGATTATCATAGAACCATAGAATGGTTTGGGTTGGAAGGGACCTCAAAGGTCATCTAGTCCAACTTCCTTGCAGTAAGCAAGGGCATCCTCCATTAGATCAGGTTGCCCAGAGCCCTGTTGAGTATGACCTTGAATATCTCCAAGGATGGGGCCTCAGCTACTTCCCTGGACAGCATGTTCCAGTGTTCCACTACCCTCATGGTAAAGAATTTTCTCCTAATGTCCAACTTAAATACCCTCTTTTCTAATTTAAAACCATTTCAAACCAAGCCATTCATCCTATCACTAAAGGCCTTTGTGAACAGACCCTTTCCAGCCTCCTTGTAGACTCCCTTTGGGTACCAGAAGGATGCTCTCAGGTCTCCCAGGAGTCTTCTCCTCTCCAGGCTGAACAAGCCCAGCTCCCTCAGCCAGTCCTCACAGGAGAGGTGTTCCAGCCCCCTGATCATTTTTGTGGCCCTTCTCTGGACCCACTCCGTCAGGTCCATGTCCTTCTAGTGTTGAGGGCACATGATCTGCAGCCATTGTTAACTATGCAGTAGGAATCTACTTTTTTCCTCTTTTTCTTACAATCTAGTAACTGTTAAATATCCAACAAAAATTATATGGTTAAAAACCTTATTAATCTAGGTGCCACACTCTTCCTGTACATAGTTCTATGAATTTGTTGATAAGACCAGGCTGAGATAAATGTCTATACATACACAAACACTACAATCTCCCCTTAGATAAAGAGTCTCCTATTCTCATAGCAGAAACATCTCAACCTTGTCACTTTTTCCCATGATGCACAGGAAAGGAACAGTGATTCCTCTCGACCAAATGCAGACTTCCACACAAACATTACAAACTGCAACACGAGAAGTTTTCAAATCAGATCTGATTAGTTTTTGATTCACAATTTAAAACTAATAAAACCTAGTATCTCCAAGGCCAGATTGTACATATTGATTTCATTGTGGCTACTCTAATAAGTACTCTTCATCTCCACCAACAGTGTTCAAATCCTGTAGTTAAAAAAATTCTACTTACACATTTTCCAAAATAAACATTTAATATGATCCCCTTCTATGATGTAAATGCATGAAATTTTACTAATCAATTTTATTCTTTTATAGCCTTAATGATCTCTTTGGAGTTCATTTCAATAACAAGTGTTTAATCTGCACTTTTGGCATTAATAAGGCAGACACTCAGAAATAACAGCTATTCTACTTCAAGCAATATTCATCCAATCTAACCACCTTTTGCATTCTGTGACAAGATACTTGCAACTTAACTCATTTTATATTAATCAAGTTGGTCTGACTTACTAGTTCTTCATTTCTGCTTCTAACTGTTGGCAGCTGGCTATGCTGGAAGACTCCACATCCTTAGCGTTGCATCATAAAATAAATGCGCTAGCTCACCACATAATGCTGGATGTAAAAGAGCCCTTCTGAAACCTTGCAAGAGATCATTGTATTTGGAGTCAGAAGAATGGAATGTCATTATTCTATCTTGCATGTATACAAAAGCTTACAAAGGCACCCAGTTCAGTTCCACTTGCCTGCCTCTAAAGCATTAATCCATGTCACCAACTCTGTATTGAGCTGTATCAGTATTTTCACTAAATCAAATTCACATATTTAAGTGTCTTGCAAGATCAAAGTAAAATTGTTCAATATGACAATACCTACTTTCCCCCACACACACTATTTTTCTACTCTGCTCATAAGTTTTTTTAAAAAAAATCTAATACATTAATTGGACTTCCTTCTCTTAACCATTCTCAAGGCTTTTTTCCTTTTGGAAGGAAAAGATCCAAAGATATGTAAAGATGCTCCTATTTTCCATCAGTGTGCAGTTGCAGGACTTAAAAGATGGCACTTGAACCAGTGCCTTTGGATTGCAGTAGCTGCAGCTTCAAAAGCTAGCACAACTTAACACCACCATCAGACTGCATGAAAACTATTTCCCAGGCTGGAGCACAACACAGAGTTTGACCTGAGCAGTCCAACTTCCGTCACACAGGAAGCAATTCCTGAGGCAGAAGAGGAAGACAGCTAGGGCACCTGCAGTCTCCCTTCACTGGGTTCAAGACATGGGCCTCCATCGGCAACCACATTTGCAAAGCCATTATTAACTCTTCAGTGGTCTGTGTAGCTACTCTTGTATTCATAAAGAATTGTGTTCACTCTCCCTTCCACCTTTTTTAACAGTGACTTTACCCAAAAGCAAAAAATCAGTGATATTTTCTATCAATGGAACAAATACAAGAATGTATTTGCTACTTCAGATGCCAGGGGACTGCATTTTCAAAACCACACACATAGTTTCCATGTATTACATTCATTCAGCAATTATCTTTTACTTAGACCACCAACCACTCCTATTAAAATAAAAATCCATTAAGTCTGTTCTTCTAGAGTCTTGTCTTTTCAAAAAAAAAAAAACCCATCAATTAGTTACTGTACAAGTTTCAGAAGAGGAGCTGGTTTTAAAGAATTATAATCAAGATCTATAAACTTGGTTGTATTTTAAGTTAGGCAGAAGATAGTTCATTATTATGTTCAATGTGTCATTTAATTTATTTCAAATCCTTTACCAAAAAGAAATATTAAAACCAACCAACAGAAAACAAACAAGCAAAGCAACAACAACAAAGAGTAATTTCAACATTTGACTTTCTCCCATTGCTCCATATTTTCTTTCTCAAAACTGATGTTTGCCAAAGCCACACTGCAAATATCCTTGAAAATGTAACTTAGGGGTCAGGCTTTCATTACTGTTTTGCCTGTCATCACACATTAGCTACCTGGCTCATTTTTTGGTTAAAAAGGCTTTCTGTCCCTGAAGGTCATTTTTTGGTTAAGAAGGCTTTCTGTCCCAAGCACATTACCAGGAGATTCTGATCGGAGTCTTTGTACTTCTAAACCAGCTGCAGGATTTTTAATCAAAGACATGAAGGTATACCCATACAGTTTACAAGTCTAATTTTCAACAGAATCTTGTTTCAGTTGTGAAAAGAAATGCCATGTGTGCAAATGTTAAGTATTAATCAGCCCTTTAGTTTTCCACCAAAGCAACAGAACCAATGGCCATAAATTTACATCCTATTCCAAATGGTGCTGTCATAAGCAAAATGACAAATGTATTTTATAATTTCAGTTTCTGTGTGATTTATTCACAGGCAGTAACATTTACAATAACGTGAAGTCCATTTTTATTATTTTATTTTTGCCATGTTTTCATCATAGTAACATCATAAGCCTAACCACAAACATTCAAATTACAGTCCAGATGCTGCTACCATTTGCTGTAGCATAAAAGCAACAGCAGTACCAATCCATAGATGATTAGTATCAATACTATTCTTAACACACTATGCAGGGCTTTGAATGTCCTGGATTTCTGTTACTGTCAGTTTTTTACATAATGTGATGTCCAAAAGTGATGAACAATTTGAGTGAAAAAAATATGCTTCCTGTACCTTCAAACATTTGCTTATTTCTAACCTGTGCCTGGGAAGAAGGAAAGCTTTGTAACAATGTTCTGTCCCCATTCTGTGAATCCCCATGGCAACAAATACAGTTCGTCCTCTTTTTTTCCTAATGAACTTACTATCACATTTTATTCTCTCTGGTATCAAAATCCAGCTCAAATAGAGAAGCAAAGGTAAATACCCCAGAAGATGGCAGATTTGAGCTTAGCTAACAGAAGAAGTCTTTAGAGTACTTTCCTCTGCTTTCAGCCTGTATCTTCCAACTACACTGCAAATTCTGTATTTAAGGAGATATAGATTTGCCACCATCAGCAAAATGCACTGGAATTCTTTCTCAATAAAGATCACTGACCTGACATCCTGTCAGATGTTTTTAAAAAAGACATTTTCCTTCACCTATATTCTAAATAATAGCTACACTCTACAAACCTTTACAACTATCACAAATGTTGGGATTAACTGCAACAAACAATCTCACATCCAATTAATAAGTTCAGAAACACTCACCATGATTCCAGTGAGTAAACAGACTCCTTTTCCACAGTACGTATTAGGTACCATGTCACCATATCCAATGGATAGAAAAGTTATTGAAATCAACCACATTGCTCCAAGGAAGTTGCTAGTAACATCCTGTTGATCATGGTATCTGAAAATGAAAAACAACTTCTTCATCACGAGAGCTTTTGTTAACCTTTTGTGCTGTCATGAACAAATCACATAACTGGCCATACAATCATTCTACAACCATTTCCTTTTTAAATGTACCTAAAAGAAATTAAATACAATTCCATTATATCAGCAGTAAAGAAACAGAAGGTACAACAATAGCACCAGTAGTAGAGGCAGTCAGGATGGTTTATAATTCAGTATTCTGTTACCATTATTAAAAGGGCAGAAGTTCTTGTTTTTTAATACAATCTCTTTGTTAGAGGTGCAAGTCCTGCTAATCTGCAGTAGCCTAAGATACCAGTCTATTATAGTTGCTACAGTCTAAGGGAAATATGAAAGAATAGAATAGAATAGAATAGAATAGAATAGAATAGAATAGAATAGAATAGAATAGAATAGAATAGAATAGACCAGGTTGGAAAAGGCCTTTGACATCATTGAGTCCAACCTATCATCCAACACTATCTAATCATGACACCAAGCACCCCATCCAGTCTCTTCCTAAACACCTCCAGTGATGGTGACTCCATCACCTCCCTAGGCACCCCAATGATGCAGTGATTGGCAATGGCCAATCACTGTTTCTATGAAGAACTTCCTAACATCCAGCCTAAACCTCCCCTGGTGCAGCTTGAGACTGTGTCCTCTTGTTCTGGTGCTGGCTGCCCAGGAGAAGAGACCAACTCCCACCTGGCTACAACCTCCCTTCAGGTAGTTGTAGACAGCAATAAGGTCTCCTCTAAAAGGATGTATAGACAAGCAGACAGCAAAGCACATTTCCATCTCCTTGGTCTAAATGAATGCCTGTGATCAGAAATCTAATCATGAACTGTCACACATATGTTGACTTAGACACCTAAAATATCTTCCCTCTTCTTCAACATGTTTAAGATAAATGGAACAGAATGCCATTCTATTTCTCATTATCAAAAGACCTTCACCTTCAAAACAGCAAAACCCCTCTTCATTTTTTTCTTCAAAATAAAAACAAGTTTAGATGAATTATCTAGTCTTCTTATGACATATATACCTAATGAACTGGGAAGCCATAAGGACACATTTTAGGCTTACACCAACCACCACCACTTACTCTGGCAGGGAAAAATGCCTAATAGCCACATAATGGTAGGTGAAATTTTGCTCCCCAGATAGAGTAGCTTTGCAAGAGAGACTCTGGCAGCCACTGCAGCCTCAAGGTTGGAGTAACCCCTGCAGCAGTTGTGAAGCCTCAGGTTAACAATCTATGATGATGTTGTATCCTCAAGGGTATTCTTGTAGCCAGTCCCTAAATCTGCATCTCATAGTGGTCCACAACCAAAGCAATTGTTTCCACAGTCTTCATGACAGAGAAGAAATGCAGAAAGCCATCTGGAAATTCCCTATTCTCTTGTCTGCAAGATATTCTTTACAAACATCTTCAAAATGCCTTCTTTGAAGTCCCACCTATGCCCTGACAGTAAAAACAACCTAAAAACCCTTTGATTGCCAGAGACTACAATAATTACTCCAAACAAGTCTGTTCTACATTTTGCCTGTACTCTTCTCTCCCCTGGTCTCAGTGTTGTCTTCCTCACATACTTTTTATATATGCTTTTGAAGGTTGGTTTTTTTTTCTCTGCACCTACAAAAATACAGCAACACACTACATTTGGAGCTCCTAAGAATGACAGAATGACAGTGATGCAAATAATGATTAACACAACAAGAAAAGGAATAGTTAATAAAAGGACTGCAAACTTGATTTAACTTATGACCACAAAACTGCAGACAAAAACTATGACATTGCCTTTTTTTTTTTTCTCCTACTCTGCATTAAATGTTATGGATTTGAGTCTGTACTTAAACTTAGCAAAGAATTGCCATGGCATATAGAGATGCAGGGCAAAATACATACTCATCCCATCCAGGAGGCAAGAGGAAAGCCTTCGTATCATGCAAATTCCTACAGCGCATCATGCAAGTGATATAACCCATAGGCTTTGCATATGCTTCACAGAGGGGTGATAAAGCCACTAACACATATTCTAAGAATAGCAACTCAGTTAAACACCAATAAATGCTTACATAAATATTTATGTATCTTTAATATCCCACTTTGAGTTTTGAACATTGCCATTCCCATACTCTGTATAGAAAACAGTTTTCCTGTGGAGATGAAAATGCAATGCAATCTGGTTTTTTCTACATTTTCTACATTTTGTCCAAATAACTACATCCTTACAAAATGTCAGTCCTAAATAGTGATAATTATAGAAATCTTGATGTGACTGAAACCAGAATAATAAAATACTAATCACTAAGTTCCTGACATTTTACATAAAGAATGTCAGAACCACTCTCTTAAGCCTTGAACAACATAGATAAAAGATAATGGAGTTTATCCATTTACTCTCCTTTACCCATGTCAGAAAACACAAAAGCTAATCACTTCTAAAAGGTGACATAAGGTTATTTTTTTCAAAAGCGCAACAGTAAGTTTTCAAGTTTCATTGGAGACATGGATCTTAATTAGCAAGGTCCCTTAGATGAAATACTCACTAAAGACATCTGCATCCATGTTTAGTAGCAGACTTCAAGGACCTGTTTTAGTGTTTTCTTCTTGTTAGCTCATCACTCTTGGATCTGCTACTCTGAGTATTTCACTGTGTTGTGTCTTTAGGGTTATAATTCAGCAATGAAATGATGCACACTTAATTTATAAATCATCATCAATGCTTACGTCTTCATAGTGACTAAGAAACAAAGGATGCTTTATATTGTCTCTCTGAGTCTAACGAAGCATGGGAAATTGCAACCTATCAACAAATCCCAAAACTTCATTTTCTCTCACAACAGTACAGAGAAAGGTGAAGAAGTTAGAAATCTGTTAGAAAGATAGAGACAAACTAAAGAGGGATAGAGGAGGGCTGGTGTCACTGTACTGATGAGCTCACACTTTTTGTGCAAGATTTACAGGAAGATCAATTGGTTTTATCTTGGTTTTCTGCAACCTCACTCATGATTTTTGAATCTCTGTGGTCAGCAATTCTGGTACATGCCTACACCATTTTGATTTTCTTAAGATTACAGTTGTGTACTTCCAAGTGGTTTGCTATGTCATTAGGCACTACCATCACCTGGAATTCAAGCCTGAACAAGCAGATCTGGGGAAGTCTTCAGATACCCTCTGTCCATAGTCAGTTAGCAAATTGTTACTGTACCAAAACAGGAAAAGCGATTTTCCAAAAAATTAGGAATTAAAACACCTTATTTGTAGGTCTATGGGAAAATGATCATTAGAGGAATGATCCTCCTGTTTTGAGGAAAAAGATAAATTTTGTCATTATTTTCCAAGTTATCACGGCCCTAAAGACTGAACTTTGTCTATGCAGGGAAATGTGAAATAAACATACCAGAAGTTACCCCCTTGTTTCTCCGTCAGTGCCTCTCTAATGTGTTGCACGCAATACACCAGAAAATCTGAGAAAAGTAATTTCCATCACTGTATTTTTCACTTTGCTATTAAGACTATTCCAAGCAGAGTAAATTGAAATGTACATCATAGTGAGAATAAGTCATCCTCACAAATGGAACAGAGCTCTCTCATGCATTTGTCGTTAGCCCCTACAAATGTCTCCTCATTTCAGCTTGACAGAACATCAGTGGATGTAACTCATTCCAGAATTCAGATGTGGTTTTCCTAAACTATCCATTCACTGCATCTGAGAGCTGTGAAATCTGACACAAAAATACTGTGTCATGAAGAGCTCAGCAAGAATAAAAGATTCAAATATCTCCTTTCATTGACAAAGCCTTTTTTCATTATAAAAAGTAAGAACTTTTATCAAACTAAAGATTAAAGATTTGGGGGGTTTGTCTATTCAAATAAATTAAAAAATACTATTTATTTATATTTGAAGTCCACTATTCTTATGCAATAAAAACTTACATTAGGAACACAGTGAGCTACCTGAACATAAGAGCTAACATTTAATTATGGTAAAACTGCAGTCAAATCCAAAGAGATTGATTTTCTGGATCACATTCAGCCTCACATATCAGCAGAATAAAGTGCCATTTAGAAAAAATGGGTTTTCCCCCAAGGCAGAAAAATCCTTGGTTGGAGTCACACTGGCATAAGAATTATTTATTACTTTTTCTCTCCTTCTGCAATAACGAATGTGCAAGCAGGCAGGAGATGCTGCAGCTGGAACACACTACTCACCAAGCAATCATCATCTTGTAAAACACAACTTCCCTGTTCTTGACAACCAGCATATAAATCCTGAGACTACTCTAATTTAAACCGAAAATAGCTGAATGAATAGACTTATGCAAAACCAGTATGGCTCAATTCCTTCCCAAACCACACTGAGTGGGATTTTTACCATTCATCTCAGAAAGATACAAATATATTCCTCAGTTGGCAATACAACAGTGGCTGGGATTTTCAAAGCAGTATTTCAGGTTCTTCATAGGCAACAGTTCTTTTCTTCTGCTTTCACTATTGATGCAACTCTCAGTACTGCTTTCTTTTAGAATTATGTTCATATTTAATGATATTCCTTTTAACTAGTAAAACATTTTCTTTTTAGTTGCATATAGTTATCGTACATTGGTATCTTGACATCAAAGACACATTCATTTTAAAAAGTCAGGGGAAAAAAGATCAAGTATAACATCTACTGGAGGTGTTTAGGAAGAGACTGGATGGGGTGCTTGGTGTCATGGTTTAGTTGATTAGATAGTGTTGGATGATAGGTTGGACTTGTCGATCTCAAAGGTCTTTTCCATCCTGGTTAATTTTATTCTAGTCTATTAAGTTTAACCATGAGCACATTAATTCACACTTAGCATCTTCATTTCAGTTTATATTCCTTGCATGGAGAGAGTCTGATAATTTTTCCATCTTTGGTTTTGTTTTCTTCAACAAGTAAAGGAAAGGACTAAAAAAATGTTGAAGATATGACCCCTTTTACAGGGAAGAAAATAGCCTGCTTCTACCATAACTGAGAAAAATTCCTGTACCATATTACAATAAAGATCCAGGCTGAGTTGCCATTAATAAAGGCAAACAAGATGATAGGGGAGAGAGGGAAATCAATGCAAAAATGGAAGAGTGAGATGGCATATTTTTTTAAGATATTATTATTATTATTATTATTATTATTATTATTATTATTATTATTATTATTATTGAATACAAATTGCAGTTTATATATAAGCATGTAGATATAAGATTATCTGAACCCCCATCTGCTGTCATATACCTGCATCTCAATTCCTGGGTAACCTGCCAGCAGACAAGCTTCTTTCACACAAATCAATCTTCCTTTCATTATGGAGCAGGCTCAGCCATTCAGATTTTCCCAGCCCTGCTGAAATTTACTTATATTTGATATTATTCCATCTCAATAATTTTTCTCACGTTTCATAGGGTTGCCTTCTGTGACCGGTTTAGCCTGTGCCTTTAAGAAATGGACACTTTCTTTTGTGTGTGTGTGTGTAACTTTCTCACCTTACCACACCTTCATATTTAAAAATAAAAATAAAAATCAACTATTAACTTTTTCCCAGCTCCTATACAAAGGTCCAGGCTGCGAAGAAAAGCTAAGCATGCTTTGTAGCTCAAGTCCTAAAAGGCAAACTCAGGCACTGCTGGTTGTTGTTAGATGCTAGATCAAAAGCAGCCATCAGCATCAGAACAGTAAGGTCTGAAACAATATTTATTCATTAATTTTGGCATGCATATTGTAATGCATTTCATAATTCCATGATCACATGCCACCTTTCAGTGTTCACAAAGATGCATGAGTACCTTTTTCATGTAAAACTCTGCTCCAGGAATGGAAACAATAGCACAAAATACCATTTTCTGCCTCATATTTTTAGAAATTAAAAACTATGTTTTCATTTTTCACAGACTTCCTGCATGAAGTTAACTGTCTTTGTTACAGCTTATCATTACTTTCTGAGATTTCAGCTCTGTCCTTTACAGTTTCATTAGCTCCCAACTAAAAGCTCCAACTAAAAACCAATGAACTAAAAGGCCTCCATAACGACATGCATATTTAAAAATAAATGTCTTAAATTAGACATCCCAAAGTGGCATAACAATAAGATTCTTCACTTTGCCAAAATAGCAGCATGTCCTGAAGCCCCTTAAATGCCTCAATATCCATACATAAAGCAACATGCATGAACAATTCTTAGGGGACAAGTAATTAACAGGCTTCCTACAAGGTGCCAGAAAAAGAGCTGTTAATATGCTTTTTCAGCTTAAGTAGTTTAATGATAAGAGAATTTGTCTCATGGAGCAAACATGATTTAAGTGACTCCTCAACCAAAAAGCTAATCCACATCAACATTTTCATCTCCCTGTTCTATCAGTTAAGATACAGATTGTAAAAGTATTTCAGAATATCTTTTTGAAATTATTTCAATTCTAAGTTGAACTGATAATGGAGAGAACGTAACTCTTTAGTAGAGATGGATAATACCTGGAGCTGAGAAGAAAAACATCCATTCCAATCCCAGACAAATCAGTCTTTTGAATAAACTATAGCTCATAGAATAGAATAGAATAGAATAGAATAGAATAGAATAGAATAGAATAGGATAGAATAGAATAGACCAGACGAGGTTGGAAAAGATCTTTGAAATCATCGAGTCCAACCTATCATCCAACACTATCTAATCAACTAAACCATCGCACGAAGCAACCCATCCAGACTCTTCCTAAACACCTCCAGTGATGGTGACTCCACCACCACCCTGGCCAATCTCTTTCTGTGAAGAACTTCTTCCTCACCTCCAGCGTAAACGTCCCCCGGCGCAGCTTGAGACTGCATCCTTTTGTTCTGGTGCTAGCTGCCTGGGAGAAGAGACCAACTCCCACCTGGATACAATCTCCCTTCAGGTAGTGGTACACATCAATAAGGTCTTCTCTGAGCCTCCTCTTCTCCAGGCTAAACAAGCCGAGCTCCCTCAGCCTCTCCTCATAGGGCTTGTGCTCCAAACCCCTCACCAGGTTTGGTGCCCTTCTCTGGACATGTCCAACTGGACACAGTACTCAAGGTGTGGCCTAACCAGTACTGAGTACAGGGGCAGAATGACCTCTCTGCTACTGATGGCCACACTGTTCCTGACACAGGCCAGGATGCCACTGGCCTTCTTGGCTACCTGGGCACACTGCTGGTTCAGGTTCAGCCTACCATCAACCAATACCCCCAGGTCCCTCTCTGCCTAGCTGCTCTCCAGCCACTCTGACCCCAGTCTGTAGCACTGCATGGGGTTGCTGTGGCCAATGTGTAGAAACCAGCACTTAGATGTGTCAAATCTTGGACTCTGCCCATCTGTCCAGCCTGTCAAGGTCCCTCTGCAGAGTGCTCCTGCCCTTTAACAGATTAACACCTGCCCCCAGCTTGGTGTCATCTGCAAATGTACTGATGATGAACACAATCCCCTCATCCAGATCATCAATAAAGATATTTAACAGGATGGGGCCCAGAACTGATCCCTGGGGGATGCCACTGCTGACTGGCCTCCAGCTGGATGTGGCACCATTCACCACCACTCTCTGGGCTCGGCCCTCCAGCCAGTTCCTAACCCAACGCAGTGTGCTCCCATCCAAGCCATGGGCTGATAGCTTAGCCAGGAGTTTGTTGTGGGGGACGGTGTCAAAGGCCTTGCTGAAGTCCAGGTAGACTACATCCACAGCCTTCCCCACATCCACCAGGTGGGTCACCTGATCACAGAAGGAGATCAGGTTGGTGAGGCAGGACCTGCCCTTCCTGAAACCATGCTGGCTGGGCCTGATCCCTTGGCTATCCTGGATGTGCTGTGTGATTGCACTCAAGATTACCTGCTCCATCATTTTCCCTGGCACTGAGGTCAGGCTGACAGGCCTGGAGTTTCTGGGTTCTTCCATCTGACCCGTCTTGTGGATGGGCATCACACTGGCCAGTTTCCAGTCATCTAGGACCTCTCCAGTGAGCCAGGACTGGTGGAAAATAATGGAGATAGGCTTTGCCAGCTCATCTGCCAGCTCTCTCAGCACCCTAGGATAGATCCCATCGGGTCCCATGGACTTGTGGGTATCCAAGTGGCTAAGGAGGTCTCTAACTACTTCCTCCTAGATCACAGGGGGAAGAATAGAGTAGAGTAGAGTAGAGTAGAGTAGAGTGGAGTAGAGTAGAGTAGAGTAGAGTAGAGTAGAGTAGAGTAGAGTAGAGTAGAGTAGAATAGCATAAATCAGGTTGGAAGAGACCTTCAAGATCATTGTGTCCAACCTATCATCCAGCACCACCTAATCAACTAAACTATGCAACCAAGCACCATACCAAGTATCCTCCTGAACACCTCCAGTGATGGTGACTCCACCAACTCCCCGGGCAGCCCATACCAATGGGCAATCACTCTCTCTGTGTAGAACTTCTTCCTAACATCCAGCCTAAACCTCCCCTGGCGCAGCTTGAGACTGTGTCCTCTTGATTTGGTGCTAGTTGCCTGAGAAGAGACCAACCTCTGCCTGTCTACAACCTCCCTTAAGGTAGTTGTATACTGCTCCCTGACTTCATCTGCCAGCTCAGGAGGCCAGTTGTCCGGAAGACAACCTATCCTGCTATTAAAATTTGAGGCAAAGAAGGTGTTAAGTACCTCTGCCTTTTCCTCATCATTTGTTACTGTGTTCCCCTCTATATCCACCAAGGAGTGGAGGTTGTCCTTGCCCCTCCTTTTGCCATTAATTTATTTATAGAAGGATTTTCTGTTGTCCTTCACAGCAGAGGCCAGTCTAAGCTCTAAATGGGCTTTTGCCTCTCTAATTTTTTTCCTACATGTCCTAGCAACATCCTTAAACATTCCATGGGTTACGTCTCCTTTCTTCCAAAGATGGTACACCCTCTTTTTTTTTCCCTTAATTCATCCAGAATTTCACTGCCCCACCAGGCTGGCCTTCTACCCCAGTGGCTCATCTTCTGGCACATTGGCACAGCCTGTTCCTACGCCTTCAAGAATTCTTTCTTGAAGTAGGTCCAGCCCTCCTGGACCCTTTGGTTTTTAAGGGCTGTTCCCAAGGTACCTTCTGAGTTAGTTCCTTGAGTAACCTGAAGTCTGTCCTCCGGAAGTCCAGAGTGGAGGTTTTGTTGCTGCCCCTCTTAGCTTGACTGTGTATTGAAAATTCAATTATTTCATGGTCACTGGACCCCAGACAACCTCCAACCACCACATCTCCCACCAGCCCTTCTCTATTGGTAAAAAGAAGGTCAAGCAAAGCCTTACAACTGGCAGACTCACGCAGCAGCTGGGATAAGAAGCTGTCCTCCATACACTCTAAGAACCTCCTAGACTGCCTCCTCTCGGCTGTGGTGAGTTCCCAGCAGATATCGGGCAGATTGAAATCACCCATAAGAACAAGGTCAGGTGATCTTGAGACAGCCTTAAGCTGACTATAGAATGACTCATCAACTTCTTCATCCTGGTTGGGTGGTCTATAACAGGCTCCAACGAGGATGTCAGCCTTGTTGGTCATCCCTCTAACTCTCACCCACAGGCACTCAACTTGATCATCCTTGATCTCTAGTTCCATGGCATCCAGTGCCCCCATGATGTACAGGGTCACCCTTCCACCCCTTCTCCCTTGCCTGCCTCTCCTGAAGAGCCTGTAGCCATCAATTACAGCGCTCCAGTCATGCGAGTAGTCCCACCACATATCTGTGATGGCAACTACATCATAACTTTCCTGCTGTAACAAGGCTTCCAGCTCCTCTTGTTTGTTGCCCATGCTTTGTGCATTAGTGTACATGCACTTCAGCTGGGCTGCTGATTTCACCCATGACTCCAGCATACCACCCCAGACTCCTGGTTTCAGCCCCTTCCCCCTCAAATCTAGTTTAAAGCCCCCTTCTTTCAAAACAAAATTCAACAAATAATCCAGAAAGCAGTGAGACTGCAAACACACATTAATAAAAATAAACCCCAAAATATTAAAGAAATTCACTTTCTGTCGTTCTGTGTATCACCTTTATCAAACGAGATTCTGTAGAATCATACATACAGAGTCAGAAGAATATTATAATTCCTGAATATAAAAAAAGTAAACAGAAGTGACATAAACAAGCTTGAAGGAAAACTTATTTTTCACCACTGCATTTAAGGATCTTTCTTTTTAAAGAGATATATATATACACACACATATATTTTCTTTCTGCAGCCATTTGTTTTTTACACATTAAAATCTTTGAAATGTGTTGACACTGTAAGAATGAATACTATTTGTAAGTTTTGCTTTAATTACTGGAAGTATGGAACAGCATTGCTTAAAGCTATGTTATCACAGAAATATGAATCATTCAAAATCAAAGAGTTTTTTAATGAGGCCTACTGTGAATCATTCATCATATTCATTAGCAACTAATTTTGTTCTAAAATTTCCCCTTATTTGCATTTTGCATTTTCTCTGGAGATGCCCTGTTGTATACACAAGCTCCCCTCACAGGAGGGTTTGTTTCTCTCGACTTTTTTTTGTTTTTAAAGTTAAGATAATCAGAATCAACTGATATCTAAAGGATCTGAAGCAATTTTCTGAAGAAATGCTTCAAAAATACAAGTTTTAGAAATCAGGAAAATAATTAATCACTATGCACTTAAAATTAAGCCCACACTCTTTTTAATGACATAAAATGGCAAAACTAGGTTAAAGTTAGCCTTACTTTTCTCTTGTATGTGGGAAAAGGGGGAAGGAGAGGAAATTATACAGCAAAGATGATGCTGAATTGTCAGAGAAGACTTTCTGACAAACTAAGCAGTCTGAAGTTGGTTGTTTTTGGGTTTTTTTTGCATGAAACTATTTCATTTATCATAATGAGTATTACTATTTTTTAACATGTTGGGTTTTCTACAGGAGAAGCTAATGTATTGCCTTCCATAAAAAGAAATGAAGTACGAGTTGACAGTCCTAAAGCCTTGCGATTTTTGTCCAAAGTTGATGAGAATAACAACAACTTTACCAACATATACCTGTTTTCTGATGCAACAATCATTGGAAACATGACCAAACCCCTCCCCCCACCCCCCAACTCTCCTCTCTCCCCAAAAGCCCAAAATCATTTACAAATTCACAAAACTATGTTCTGGAAAAAATGGCAAATAAAAGTGTCTTATGTAACATGGCACCTTACAAGTAAACATTATACAAAGTCTGGGTGGTATTTTTTGTAACTAACTTTGGATCAGAGTTAAAGTCTATGGTCAGTGGAAGGAATCTGGTTTACTGCCTCAGATATGGAACTAGGCTCACAACCTGTGCCATAAAAAATGCTGGAGCTATACACTTAAGTCAAACCAAGCTAAAGTACACTTATTTCTTTAATATATTTCAATTTCTGTTATGAAAAGGAAAGGCTGTATGGTGTTCAGCTACTTTAAGTCCCACCTCTTGAAACCAGACTGATTTTACTGAATAAAGAGCATTCCAAATTCAAAGTCTGCGTAGTTTTGAGAATCACCTGAAAGTTATGCCAGATTTCACTAACAGTTTCTAAGTAATGTATGGAGATCAGTTAATATAGTTAATGTCATGAAATATAAAGTGGTATAAAAATATAGCCATATACGCTATAATAAATGAAATAAGGAAAGCACTTTTGAAGTATAGTCCACTCAACACTTATGTATGAAATTTCAGCATGTAGTTGTCAATATCTAAAGAAAAAAATGTTCCTATTCAATTATGTTCTTTTCATCGAATTGATCAGAAGGCTAGGAAAACACTTCAAGGTAAATGTGATTCATCTTGAGAAATTTCTTTAATAGGGATTGAGACAGGTTGTCTACATAGAAGACAAATCTTTGGGTCTCACTGGTGCCAGATGCCTTACAGTACAGTGAGTGCATGCATAGATCAGTTATGGAATGGACTTCTGCCACAAGTCTGTCAAGGCACATTCAAGTTGAAAGAATACCAGTTTCAGTCAGCCTGTTAGAAAGGTAATAGAGCTGTACATAGTGCTTAACTCTGGTGATGGTAATGAAACAGTAGCATCTTTATTTGCTTTTAGAGACCTCTGCAGTGCCAGAATTAAGACACAGGCGATGTCCAGCTGCATGCACCCAAAAATAAAAATGCTTTAGAGTCCTTCACCATACTAAGCTATGAATGCCAGATGCAGTTATTTTCTGGGAGTGTGGAGGGCATGAAGTTTAACTCTTCTACTTTCCTCCCTATTTCATCATTAAAAAGGAGATTAAAATCAGGCTTTTTGGTTATGCTAATTTGCATTTTCAAGCTTGCTTCTTGTTTGCTTTCAGGACAGAATAACTTTTGTAGGAATTATTCTCATTTTAATGACAAACATTTATAAAAACAAACAAACAAAAACACCCAAACCAATAAACAAAAAAATACCTTAAAAAAATTTTCTCTAAAGACAATGAAAATAAGGGAGTTCTTTCTACTGATAAATTATTTTTACCAAGATCATCTCTTGGTCTTCATTCAAGACTTTGACTTTCCATTTCTGTTGACTTAATTGAAGCACTGAAGAAAGGAATTAAATTCTGTACTCTGAAGAACTCAAGCAAGAAAGAACATCTTCAGCAAGAAAGAACATCATCATTCTGTGTTATACTGGAGGGCAGAAGTCTGGATGGAGTAGCAACTTAGCTTTTGCATTACCTACACTTAGACCACATCTTGCAGTCTACATGTTGAACATCCTGGAAAAGTGATTTAATAAAACAGAAAAATCTAAGGCTGACTGATCGCTCTATTCGTAATTTCTGCACGAATCATACAGTTCATGTGTGAGGTAGTTATTACTTCATATTTAACTATTTGGTCACATTTTAGGCGGGCAAGCGCATAAACAGGAATCACGCTTAACTAAGGATGTACAGGATGGGAACATATAAATGTGGGCATGCTGTCTGTAACTGTACTGGCTTGGTATGAAAACCAGATTTAATTTCAGCTGTTACTAACTGTTCCCTTTTCAGACTATGGAAGGGTGCACAAAGGCTGGTATTAAATTGCAACAAACATACAAGCAGGAAGATAAAACATTAAACAAACCTGAAATCTAATTTACACTGCTCTCTTGGCCTGTGATGGGTTAATGCCCATCCTGGAAGCAGGCAGGGGAGTGTAAAAGCATTGCCCTCCCTTCAGGGCATTTTCCCCCTGGGAAACAGACAGTCTCTTCCCTCCCTGTTGAGCAAGGGTATAAAAAGGGGGACACTACAGCCGTTAGTTCTCTTTAGGCCCTGCCTTTGCCTGGATGAGGACTGCCGCTGGTTCCCCTGCTACTCTCCCACATGGTCCCCCCTGCTGCACCCCACACCTTTGCAAAGGACTGGCTTTGTTTGTTTTGGTTTTTTTTTTTTCTATCCATCCTTATTCCATACCCTTGTGAACCCTGTTATTGTTGCATATATATGTGTACATACACACACACAGAGTGTTTAAAGAAAATTCTTTACCTCTCTACTTTCAAGCTGAATCCAAATTCTTTCTTGGTTGATTTACAATAATACAATAATAATACAATACAATAATACAATACACCAGGTTGGAAGAGACCTTCAAGATCATCGCGTCCAACCCATCAAACAATCCAACCCACCCAACAACTAGACCATACAGCCAAGCACCCCATCAAGTCTTCTCCTGAACACCTCCAGTGAAGGTGACTCCACCACCTCCACGGGTAGCCGATTCCAATGGGCAATCACTCTCTCCGTGTAGAACTTCTTCCTAACATCCAGCCTAAACCTGCCCTGGCGCAGCCTGAGACTGTGTCCTCTTGTTCTGGTGCTGGCTGCCTGGGAGAAGAGGCCAACCTCTGCCTGGCTACAACCTCCCTTCAGGTAGTTGTAGAGAGCAATAAGGTCACCCCTCAGTCTCCTCTTCTCCAGGCTAAGCAACCCCAGCTCCCTCAGCCTTTCCTCATAGGGCTTGTGTTCCAAACCCCTCACCAGCTTTGTTGCCCTTCTCTGGACACGTTCCAGCAAGTCAACATCCTTCCTAAACTGAGGGGCCCAGAACTGGACACAGTACTCAAGGTGTGGCCTAACCAGTGCAGTGTACAGGGGCACAATGACCTCCCTGCTCCTGCTGGCCACACTGTTCCTGATGCAAGCCAGGATGCCACTGGCCTTCCTGGCTGCCTGGGCACACTGCAGGCTCATGTTCAGCCTACAATCAACCAGTACCCCCAGGTCCCTCTCTGCCTGGCCACTCTCCAGCCACTCTGACCCCAGCCTGTAGCACTGCCTGGGGTTGTTGTGGCCAATGTGCAGAATCCGGCACTTGGATGTGTTAAATCTCATGCCATTGGACTCTGCCCATCTGTCCAGCCTGTCGAGGTCCCTCTGCAAAGCCTCTCTGCCCTCCAGCAAATCAACTGCTGCCCCCAGCTTGGTCTCATCTGCAAATTTACTGATGATGGACTCAATGCCCTCATCCAGATCATCAATAAAGATGTTGAAGAGCATGGGGCCCAGTACTGATCCCTGGGGCACACCACTAGTGACAGGCCGCCAGCTGGATGTGGTGCCATTCACCATTACTCTCTGGGCTCGGCCCTCCAGCCAGTTCCTAACCCAACGCAGTGTGCTCCTGTCCAAGCCACGGGCTGCCAGCTTGGCCAGGAGTTTGCTGTGGGGAACGGTGTCAAAGGCCTTGCTGAGGTCCAGGTAGACCACATCCACAGGCCTCCCCACATCCACCAGGCGGGTCACCTGATCATAGAAGGAGATCAGGTTGGTCAGGCAGGACCTGCCCTTCCTAAATCCATGCTGGCTAGGCCTGAGCCCCTGGTCATCCTGTAAGTGCTGTGTGATCGCACTCGAGATGAGCCGTTCCATAATCTTGCCTGGCACTGAGGTCAGGCTGACAGGCCTATAATTCCCTGGCTCATCCAACCGGCCCTTCTTGTGGATGGGCACCACGTTAGCCAGCTTCCAGTCTTCTGGGACCTCTTCAGTGAGCCAGGACTGCTGAAAAATGATGGAAAGTGGCTTGGACAGCTCATCTGTCAGCAATCTCAGCACCCTAGGATGGATCCCATCCGGTCCCATGGCCTTGTGGGGGTCCAAGCGGCTCAGTAGATCTCTAACTTCCTCTTGGAGCAGTGGGAAACTATGCAGCTCTCTGGCTCCTTCTGCCAGCTCTGCAGGCCAGCTGTCTGGAAGACGTTCTGCCCTGCTAGTGAAGACTGAGGCAAAGAAGGTGTTAAGTACCTCTGCCTTTTCCTCATTCTTTGTTACAACGTTCCCCTCCGTGTCAACCAAGGAGTGGAGGTTGTCCTTGCCCTTCTTCTTGCTATTGATGTATTTATAGAAGGACTTTTTGTTGTCCTTCACAGCAGAGGCCAGTCTAAGTTCTAAATGGGCTTTTGCCTCCCTAATTTTCTTCCTGCACAACCTAGCAACATCCCTAAACATTCTGTAGGTTGCCTCCCCTTTCTTCCAAAGATAATACACCCTCTTTTTTTCCCTAAGTTCTATTAAAAGTTCATTGCCCATCCAGGCTGGCCGTCTGCCCCGGCGGCTCATCTTCCGGCACACCGGCACAGCCTGTTCTTGCACCTTCAATAGTTCTTCCTTGAAGTAGGTCCAGCTCTCCTGGACCCCTTTGTTTTTAAGGGCTGATTCCCAAGGAACCTTCTGAATTAGTTCCTTGAGTAGCCTGAAGTCTGCCCTCCGGAAGTCCAGAGTGGAGGTCTTCTTGCTCCCCCTCTTGGCTTGGCTGCATACTGAAAACTCTATTATGTCGTGGTCACTGGTGCCTAAACACCCTCCAACCACCACATCACCCACCAGCCCTTCCCTGTTGGTGAAGAGGAGGTCAAGCATAGCCTTACCCCTGGTAGGCTCACGCAGCACCTGGGATAAGAAGCTGTCCTCCATGCACTCTAAGAACCTCCTAGACTGCCTCCTCTCTGCTGTGTTGAGATCCCAACAGATATCAGGCAGGTTGAAGTCACCCATGAGAATGAGGTCAGGTGATCTTGAGACAGCCTTAAGCTGCCTATAGAATGCCTCATCGACATCCTCCTCCTGGTTGGGTGGTCTATAACAGACGCCAACCAGGATGTCTGCCCTGTTGGTCTTCCCTCTAATTCTCACCCACAAGCACTCAACCCTATCATCCCTGATCTCCATCTCAACAGCATCCAGTGCCTCCCTGACGTACAGGGCCACCCCTCCACCCCTTCTTCCTTGCCTGTCTCTCCTGAAGAGCCTGTAGCCGTCAATTGCAGCGCTCCAGTCATGCGAGTCGTCCCACCACGTCTCTGTGATGGCAACTACATCATAACTTTCTTGCTGCAACAAGGCTTCCAGCTCCTCTTGTTTGTTACCCATGCTTCGTGCATTAGTGTACATGCACTGCAGCTGGGCTGCTGGTTTCACCTCTAGGTCTAGCTTATCACCTCCAGACTCCTGCTCATTCCTTTCTTTTTTCCTCTCTATTGGGAAAGAGGAGGGGGAGCAGGGGAGGGATTCCCAGCCCGGCCCCCCATCTGAGCTCTTAAGTCCCAGTTACAGCTCAAACCACCACATGGCCCTAGAAACAAGATGAGTTCACTGATGGGACAAAGTCAGGGAAGTATATATGCCTGAGCAGGCCCTTAGGGAGTTATTACTTCTCTTCGTAAGACTTTGTATATACAACAAAAAAATTATCAAACTGAAAAAGAAAAAAATAATTTGCAAAATCACAGACATTTATAGAACTCCAAATGAGACTGCCCAGCTACAAGTCTCCTGGAATGTTAACAGTTTTAGCTGACCTGCTTCATAAAAAGTATCTGAGATTATAATTTGAAGGCATCATAAAGGTTTCCCGCTCATTTTAAACACACTGACCACGAGCTTACAGTTTAAAGACATCTTACTCTATTAGCAAAAGTCCATGACATTAAAGAGTAACAACTCAGAAATACTCTGCAGAAGATACTTGGTTTGGGAGAGGGAGAAGAGGACTAAACATTGAACTGAAGATGAGTATCTTGTTCCAGATATAGTTGGAACCACTTTATAGCTAAGTAGTAGCAGCTACAAAACATTCATTATAAACTTTTATAAACAAAGCATACTTAACACAGACTGAACAATTTTCCTGTTAAGAGTTCAAATATATTTCTGAGTTATCTTTTATAGAACTAAAAAACAAAGTGACTAAAAGTAAAATTATCTTTCATTTATCATGTAGAAGAAAAAAAAAAAATCTGAGGTTTCACTAGTTTGCAATATTTGAGTTAGAGACATTTAGTCATGAGTCCCCCAAAGGGAAAAAGGGCAAAAAGAGGATAAAATCCCCAGAAAATTAATGAAATATCCAGTCTGGCTTTTCCATGCCACCTAGCTTCAGCCAATTTCTTATTTAGGTTCAGGAGCTGTGACTGAAGAGAAGTAGATGAGGAGCTGCAGTACAGCCATACCAGCTATATATGATCGCAAAAAGCAACCCAAAAAGGAAAACGTGCTCAGACAAAATCCTCCTCTCCCCTCAACCTGCATGAAGATCAATGGGACTAAATTATTTCTTTTATCAAATTCTTAGCACTTACTCAGACAGCTTGGCCAACAATGTCTTTTTACTCCTTGTTGCTTCATTTCAAAACCATCCATACTGCATGAGACAGCTAATATGCAACAAAGGGCTTCTAGTCCTTTTTGCAAGCAAAAATAAGGTACTTCTGGTACATTATTTTGAATTATTATGTCCTGTGTTTGTGAAAAAACATGAACTTTAAAGAAAACAACTGATCACTGGTTTAAGTCTCATTACAAAAAAAGGGCACTTCTGCATCACAGAACTATTAACTCCTTGATAATTCATCACCACTTAACTCAATCAATACCCATTCCTGAACATACATTTTCACAGCTCAAACTGACTCTCAGCGCATGAAATCACCAGGTCACAGCTTGAAAATGCATGGTTTTTCATAGCTGTCCACTAAATTTTTAAAGATTTTTCAGTCACATCTCTACTTAACTGTTTGGTGTACTGTGCAATGACCAAAAGTGTACCACTTTGAAATGGTGTCCTTCATATTTTTATGGTTTGCTACTAATCCTAGTAAACAAACATCCAGCTGAAGATACAAGGAAAAAATATTCTGCCTAAACAGCAAGATGCAATTGTTTGATTTTCTACAAATTAAGAGTATGTTCCAAAATGGATATGCTTAAGCTAGTAGTGGTTTGGGTCTTAATAACCAAATTTTACTCTACTAGAACGAACTATACAATATCCCCTCTGCTTGAGAGAGATGTTCGGTAACTCAAGCATTCAAAAGACAAAACTGCACAGTGGAATGGTATAAAGTTAGGACTTTAGGGAAAAACAGAAGGTCGGTCAGGCTGGTTGGTCTGGCTAGGAACAGGGAAGATCATCCATCTAACAAATTACTGACTTCAGGACAGCAAGAAGTGGTAATGCAGCAGCATAAAGGACTGTTCCTGGGCACTGTGGAGGCCAGACCTCCATGAACTGGCTCATGTATGCCTAGCCAGCAAAGGTACTTTTGTTGTCTTACTGGTGTAAGTGCTTGTGGTGGTGAGAGAAAGTTCTCCCCCCACACACAAAGATACCACAGCTAACTCCATCGGAGAAGCAGATGAAATAAGCTGTATTTACAAGCAGGAATGGAATGCAATGAATATGTACACAACATACAGTATTTACAATATATACAGAAATATACAGCAATGAATGTAATACAGAAGACCTCCGCCAGCCAGGAGAGCTCCCCCCTCTCCCTCCCTCCCTCCCTTTTTCCCAAAAAAGGGTTAGAGAGAGAGAGAAAGGCAATTATGAAGGAAATTCTGTTAGCTCAAAGCATGTGCAAGAATTAGTTTTCTTATCTGGTTAGCTTTGTTAATTCAAGGTCGACTCCATCCAGAAGTTGTTGCTTCAGAGAGAGACAGAAACAGACAGGCCGACAGGAACAGAGAGAACAGACTGAACTGACTGAGACTGAGACTCAAACCGAACTAAAACTTTAAAGTTGCATTCTACCAATCTACCAATGAAATTAGTTTAGAATATCTGAATGTTTTCAAAACGTTCAGCCAGAGTGTTCCATCAACTGTCCCTTTCTTAAAGGCACAGCCTAAAACGGTCACAGTGCTGATTTGTTCACTAAATACCAACTAGCTGTTGGATACATTAGTAACCAATAATTGTTTTGCACTTTAAAGCTGTGCATATCTTGCTTGCAGTCTTTTTTCCAGCTGCTGAAGACACACAGATAATCTGCCCCTAAAGAGGGCTCATGGCATTATAGACAAGGAAATTCAACCATAGCTGTAACTGAAAACAGATTGCAGAGGTGACTCTGGAAAAGGAAGTTTTTAGTATGCTAATTTTATACAACCCCTGATCTCTGAAGGAATGTCATTTGTTCGGCCCACACAACTCTCAATTCCTAGGTTTTTAAAACCTTTCTGCCTTTTACTCCAAAGTTGCCTACAACTCCAGCTGTCCAAACAAACACTATATAATTAAATTTGTATCTACTCAAGTTTATGATCATTAAGAATAAAGCAGAACAGTCTGCTTTATTATGTCATAACAAAACAAGCACTGCTGAACAACACATCACTCCTCCAAGACTGGGACATAAACTTGCAGTCCTGGCTTGCCCACAACATGAATCCCAATCAGTTTATACTAAGTGAATCATGTGTTTACATTTCTGGGTGATCATGATTAGCATAAAAGACTACACTAACATTAATAAAAATATTCTGTCCTGCAGCTGTATCTTTAATCATTCTATCATTTTTTGTTTATGCATTACAGTTTTGTTTTTCTTCAAGGACAGCATTTTCATATAGCTGTTTTCACCTTGCAAATTGTCTTTTGTGGGTCAGCATTATCTGCAACTACTTAGTGAATTAATGAAATATATTTTTAAAAAAGCAATAAAATGCTCCCAAACCAGTTGTTTCATTGCTAGTTATTGACAGATATCTTTCTTCCTCTTAGTTTCTCTCTCACATATACGTGCACTGAGATAGATATTCTGAAGTGATGATAACACTGCTTTTCACACACATTGATACCAGTAACAGTGGTAACAGATTTTTTTTCCTTAGCATTGAAAAAAACAGTTTTCAGACCTTTACAACATTTCTTACAACTGATACTTAAGTTCATACCCAACATTCATCCCAACAACTTGGACATGATTTGCATGATTACACAGTCAGGATGTAATCAATTTAGCTCCATCCTTCATCTTTAAGTCAGTATGAGTCCACTGGCTTCTGCAGATTTTGCATCAGGTTCCAAAACCAGACTGTGGCCCCATTGCAGTCCATCTATTATTGTTTCTGCTCTTACCCTGCTCAGGTACTGACTACTTTGGGACATCTGGAGTACTTTTTACCTTCATTGCACCTTCCCAGTGATCATGGACTGGTATCTTTTGATGTCAAGCTTGGTATCAGAAGATATACTTCAGCACTGCATCACAGACACCACAAACAAAAGTATAGCATAGAGACTCCTGTTTAGTGGTAGGTCACCCCATCTCAACCTGATGTATGTTTGCAGCACAGTGCTATCCACAGCAGTGCATGCACCTAATAGGGGTATAGTCCCTCCTAGATAATAGGATTTTAAAGTACCACCACCAAATTGACATGAAGGTAGCTTCTCCTCTGCAAGTGAGATTACAGAGACATGCACCTCAGCCTTCACAACTTGGAGTAGTGAGTCTCTCTGTTGAAAACAAGCCAGCTAGCAGAGTATCACTCTTGCCTGGGAGATGTTCTCAGCACGTGCTGTTAGCAATGTCGGCATTTATCAAAACTGAACAGTTTGTCTTAAACTGCCACATCACACATTAAGGCATTAATTTTCATCTGAACATCACCAGTTTGTAGATGTGTTTACCTTTACGTTTATTAGTACTGCAATGTCACACATATATTTATGTGTGTTTTTCTTAGATACTGCTGTGCAGTGTGCAAACACAGAAGAAAGATCAAAAGCTGCCAATAATTTGAGATACTTATCCAACTCACATTGCACTGATAGCTTCAGATTCCCACTAACATTCTTCAATTCAGAGAACCACTGTTGTGCAAATCCACATGAATTTTACCAATGGATTTTACTTAACACATTCTCAAGGCTTAAAAATAAATATTAGGTATCACTGCTTCAGAGAAAAATAACTGCAAGTAGATTGATGTTCTACTTTCTAACTCAGGAATATTCTTTATTGATCAGTTTACAGTCTCTGAACTAGTATTACCACTGGGTTTAGAAGCATGAATGTAGGTGGTAACACACAACAACTGCAGTGAAAAGATTATCACTGAAAGTCATATACCATGGCCCAAACACACACACACTCCACTGATAATGATATAGGAAAAGGGAGGAAAAAAAAATCCTATGTATTTTAAAAATGAAATCATAATGCATTTCTTCTTATTCACTTAACTTGACACTAATATCTCAGTAATATTCTGGAAAAGCTAGAGATGTAACCCTTGGATTCACTGGACACAAGTCTGCAGTGGGACACAAAACTAGGGCATTCTGTAACTGTTGTTTAATTTTGTTGCAGGTTTAAATACCAAATCATACAACCAATACAATGCTAGGGTCCTTTGGCGATCATCTAGTCCAATCCCTCTGCTAAAGCTACAGCAGGTTACACGGGAATGTGTCAAAGCAACGAAGTTTTTGATTATGGTGTTACACTTTGTGCCTGTTGCCCATTGTCCTATCACTGGGCACAACTGAAAAGAGACTGGCCTTATCTTCTTGACCACCACCCTTCAGATATTGATAAGCATTTAGAAGATGACCTCGTGGTCTTCTTTTGTCCACGCTAAACAGTCTCAGGTCTCCAAGCCTTTACTCGTAAGACATCTAGATACTCCAGTCCTCTAATCATCTTTGTAGCCCTCTGTTGGGCTCTCTCCCATAGTTCATTGTCTCTCTCGAACTTGACCCACCGTGTTGCCATAAGGATGATGGGCTTGTGTGTATAAGTGATCTATACTGAAAGAAACACTGTTGGCTACCCTTCAAACAAGCAGTTTTAATGGAACGCTTTTTCAGCTCTGCATAAACAAAACTGTACCAAATTACCTGGTAAAAATTAAAGCAAAAAAATTAAAGCTGTGAGACCTACTGGTAGTGAAGATTTGTCTGGTGAGCTGTACTACCCAGCTTTATCCCTAAGCAGAAGTTCTAAGCATAGGCTCACCACTAGCATGATGTCTCAGCAATACTTATTAACAATTTGCTGCAAATCACTTAGCACCTCAAGAACAGCAAAAACAACATAGAAAAAAAAACCCCACAACATAGCTAATACTGAACTCTTCAAGGAAAAACACTACCCAAGCAAATTTAAAAAAAAAATCTTAATGTATTGAAATAACAAATTAAGAGGGGGAAGAACACAGAAAAGGAAAATGAAGATATAAAATATTTAGAAAGCACCTTTTGATGTTTCCTTTCTTATAACTACTACTTTCTTTATACTGTGCAATTCTCACCACACTGTCTCTTGCAGTTGATCTTATAGTCTTGAATTTTTAGGACTAAACTTTAAATTCTCAATAAAAGGGATTCATTAACATCTAAGATTCCAGTTCAGTGAGTGTATCACCCATTTATTAGCACTGAAGGGAAGCTATGATTCAAACTCCTCACTGTAGCGTAATATATAGATCAAAAAGCAAAGTAAACTAGTATCAAAGTCTAAACCCCCTTTCAGGGTTCATTTTTCAAATACATTAAGCTACTGGAGCAACAAATTATATTTGGAAGTGATAAGAAATTGATTTTTGCTTCAGTATGATCAGATTTTCTAAAGACTGCTTTTAAGGCATTACAGCAAATAGCTTCTGCTCTGTTTGAAGTAAATAATTCTGTAGAATTTTATGTTGGTTAAAAAGGGAAGGAGAAAAATTAAGTACTGCTTTAAAAAATGCAAGTACTAAAGGATGCATTTTTTTCAATCTTGTAATGAAATAATGATAAAAAAAAATAAATCCATCAAGTGCTGTCTTATTAGAAAGAATTTGGAATGTTTGCAACGATTCTTGTTGAACAAAAGAAAAATAATTCCCTGAATTATGAGTCAAGATTAATGAAGAAAAAAATAAAAGGCATTTTGTCCTTGAAAGCAAGTGAGTATTCCTTTGTAGGTACTCTCACTGTCTTCAGAATTTTGCATTTCTTATGATACTTTGGAAGTATATATGAACTTTTTCACTTCATTCTGTCCTCATACTACCATTGTATGTATAAATTCTTTGTAAACAAAAGAGAATCTAAAAAAAAAAACAAAATCCTGCTCTAGTTAGATGTCCCTGAAAAAGAGACATAAGATCTTTATTTTTTTAAGTAAGCAAGGAGAACCTTTTGTGCTTTTTTTAAAACTGTTTTGTCTTTTGTGCTCCATTCCTCCAATTGGGGTCTGCTATTTTTGGCCTACAGAAACAGCAACTGTCTTGGTTTGATAAACTTTTTTGAGTTACTGTACCGTCTATAGTTACTTTCCTTAAGCTAATTGCGTAAATCTGTACAAAATGAAGACTATGTTCTTATTTATATTTCCAAGAAAATGCAACCACTTGTGTCTGGCTTTAGTTATAAGTTGCTTTGATATATAAGTATTACAAAAGAGTAATCTAGCACTTACAGTTTATCTACTCAGTTTGCAAAACTAGGAATCAAGAATAGTTGGGAGAGAATCTTTCATTCACAGCATAGATTCTAGACAAGATAATAGAATTATAGAATGGTTTTGGGTTGGAAGGGACCTTAAAAGGTCATCTAGTCCAATTTCCCTGCAGTGAGTAGGGACATCCTCTATTAGATCAGGTTGCCCAGAGCCCTGTTGAATATGACCTTGAATATCTCCAAGGATGGGGCTCCAGCTACCTCCCTGGACAACCTGTTCCAGTGTTCCACTACCCTCATGGTAAAGAACTTCTTCCTAACATCCAACATAAATCCCCTCTTTCCTAATTTAAAACCATTTCAAACCAAGCCACTCATCCTATTACTACAGGCTTTTGTGAACAGACCCTTTCCAGCTTTCTTGTAAGCCCCCTTCAGGTACCAGAAGGATGTTCTTAGGTCTCCCAGGAGTCTTCTCTCCAGGCTGAACATGCTGAGCTCCCTCAGCCTGTCATCATAGGAAAGTTCCGCACCGTGATCATTTTCATGGCCTTCCTCTGAGCCCACGCCATCAGGTCCATGTCCTTGTGTTGAAAGCACCAGAGCTGGACTCAGTAACCCACGTGGGGTCTTGCCAGAGCTGAGTAAATTGGCAGAATCACCTCACTCAACCTGCTGGCCATGCTGCTTTTGAGCCCAGGATGCAACTCGCCTTCTGGGCTGCAAGCAGCACACTTCTCATCCAGCACAACTCTTAAGTCCTTTTCCACAGGGATGCATTCTATCACCTCATCCCCCATCCTGTATTGACAATGAGGATTGTGCCAGCTGAGGTGCAGGACCCTGTATTTGCTCTTGTTGAACCTTATGAGGTTCACCTGGGTACCCCACTCCAGCCTGTCCAGGTCCTTCTGGGTAACATCCCATCCCTCTGCCATATCAACAATACCACTCAGCTTGGTGTCATCTGAAAACTTGCTGAAAGTGAACTCGATGCCACTATCTAAGTTACGATGATGGGGAAGCTTTGACCATTTTTGTGTTGTACATTTAGCAGTCAACTTTTGCCACCACTAGAGAAACCTGATGGCAGGTAGCGCATTTTGGTTTTATTGAGCCAAAAGAAGTAAGGAACTGTCATAAATAGCCAGTACTGTCAAAACACAAATATTATTTGATCTGTCAACAGTAATGATACATATTAGTGAGGAAATATAAGAATTACATGCTTCTGAGCCTAAAACAGGTTTAAAACTAAACACCCAAACCTGGTTGGTTTTCTTTATCTACTAGCAAGAATCTTCACACTAGCACTGCAGAGACTTCAATAGCAGTTGCCAGTGAAGTGCAGCCTTGGAATTACACATGCAGTGTACCTCAGATAAACTCATCAAGCAAACAAAAGAAGTCAAACACACACTGTGAGGAAATTAGATAGCTAAGAAACGTTTTTTTTCCTGCATGAATTATAGCTGAAAGTCTTGGTAAATCCATCTGCTTGCACCAAATGAATCCTTGACTAGCAGTTGTTGTGTGAGCTGCTTACTGAAAGCTTTGTGACAGCATCTTATTTTCAAGAATTAAGACAGATATCTATTTGCAGAAAACAAGAATAAGCAGAAAGCAGAAAAGCACTTCACCTTCACATACAGACGTGTTTCTCTGTGTGTATGTTTTTGTTTGTTTGCTCCTTTTTGTTAAAGCAGGGTAAGAATACAGAACAGAAGCTGATGGGAAGAAGAAATGCTGACTAAACAAACCGCTCAGTCTGAACTGACTTCATTGCCAGAAGCTAGAGAGATATAAACAGAACTAAAAATCATGCCAAAAACATGCTCTCTGGAGAAGCAGAAAAGCCACTTCTGTCCTGTTCTGCTACTGTACATTCACTTTAACTCCAGCTTTCTGAACAGCCACAGTGTAACATGGAGATGTGATTTATGTTGTCCTGACACATGGGCACATTACAGCCATGTGGGCAGAGGACAAAGTTCCTTCTGTGCTTTGCATAGGAAAAAATGAAAGATCAAAAGCAATTACCTTCTACACAAGCTAGAAAAGCACCATACTTCTCACAGCAAAGACAGGTCTTCTCCAGAAAAATAGAGCAAATTTGTCAGGATTTTCAACATCATATGCTATCAACTTTTTAAATATATAGATATAAGAAACCAAGTACTTCTGCTTTAATTGCTATAAACAACTGGCAACTACACACAGACCTACTTCAGGAATAACATCAGTATGGGTGACTGCAAAAAGTAATCTGCTTATAGTTCATATACAAAAGTAACATATTGTTAAGTGTTCTAGATTGTGTGCCTCAGAAATGTTATAAATACAAATATCTATTGAGCGATCAGTCAGATAACCACTAAAATAGTGAAGACTTTTCACATGGTCAATCTGCTTGCCTCACCTCATAACTTTTCTCTACAGGGTGTTCCTTAGAGAGACATAAAATGGTGGTCTCTCACATTACCTTCCCTGTTATGAAATGCAGTGCTTATAAATCTCCTGTCTTACTCCCCAGACAGACTGCAATAAGAAAAATCTGACTTTGAATATAATAAGTCTTAAAATCAGGCTGTCATCCAGCAGCAGAGCTGCTGAGCACACACAGCTTCAGAGTAAGAATACTGCCTAGTGCAACTACCTCCTCATTAAGGTAACAGAATAGAATGAGAATGTTTTTGTCTCTATTCAAAATTTTTAATATGTTAATCTAGTAATCTTACCACCATCATCTCATTCCAATTTGAATGGTCAGCGAAGTGATGTAATACTCTGAAGAAATACTATAACCACTACTGCAAAGCTTTATATAAACTAAAACAGTTTGGTGCTCAAATGATGCTGAGAACCACACAGCATCATAAAATTTCATTCATGTAAATCCCTCCTCACCAAAACAGAGTCACTAGACTTCTGCCTAATTCCTAACAAAATTCATTAGGGTTTCATGCATAAGGTCAAGTGGAATAGCAAATACTCCTTCTAATTATAACATATCTTTTCAGGATCATTTTGTGTACATAAAATAATCATTCCAACAAATAAAGATCTAGTTTAAACTAGAGGGGAAAACAAAACAGCAGATGAAAGAAATCTGTTTTATTTGTGTAAACTTTTAACTGCTGAGCAAATCAAAACTATTAGGAGAAAACTTCTGAGGACTACGACCTCTACACAGCACAGAATTAATTCAGACATATTTACCTTTTCTCTCCAGCCACAGGAAATGGGGTGTTAATTTCAGATGGCAGTGTTAAAAGCATTCTAATGTGTTGGGTTTGGGAGTTTTCTTCTGACAGCTTTCTTAAAAAGCATAATTCTCTATGGGCTATGGACTTATGGGCTATGGTTTTTGGTAATGGGAGCCCAGAGACAGCATCATTTATTTTGCAAAATACTTACATGTTCCCTCAAGGGAATATCTGAATCAAAACACATGAAATTTGCCGTGCAACTAGCATGAATGGTGTGTCTAATTCTCAAAGCCAAAAAATATATCCTTTTTGGTGTTTCTGAAACATAAAAAATACGAAGGAATATAATCTTGTAATGGACTTCACTTGCAGAAGGTAACATATTAATCTAATACTTCTGTATTTAATTTGCTTTTAGTTGTGCTTTTTTCAGGTTTGGAGCAGACAGTGTCTATCCAGCATACCGTCTAAACATTACAGTCACTACACTGTAACTGCAATGCAAAATAAAATGTGAAAATTTCATTACTAGTTTAGCAGCGAGTTGAAGAAAATTCACCCTTGCCTGCAACCCTGAGTTTAGTGTAGATGAGCAAACAAAGAAGCTGTCTTTACTCTCCCTAACTGAAAAAATGGGTGAAGTAGTTGTGTTGCTTTTAGTACATGTTCAACCGTCTTTAAACTAGCATCAGATAAGTTTTTAAAATGTGTATCAGAAAGCAGTTAATTTTCAGCAATTTTGACTGTGGCTCAAGTTTTATAATACTACTTTCAATGTGCAACTATTAAAATGTTAATAAAACAATGACTACCTAATGCTAGTTTTTAATAATAATAGATTATTAACCAGTAATATGTAAAATAATGACAGCAATGGATGTGGAAGTTACTCAAAGTCACTTCACAAGTGTTTTGGTCTATAAAAGGATAAATTAATGTTCAATAAATGGAGCGATTAATAAAAAAATCAATAATTTTATTAATCACAAAAATCCCACAAAAAATATTAAAGAAAACCTATTTACAAGTTCGATGGGTTTCGGTCGTGGAACAGATACCTCACCAGCAGGAACAAATAACAATTTAAACAACATGCACAAAATCCAGAAACAACAAACAGCACTTTAAACTGTAAAGAAAAGAAACCTCGGCAATGAAGCCGGCGGTTGCCCACAACGGGGCGGGGGGAACCCAGAACTCCCCAGGGCAACAGACCTGCAATAGATGCACGTGGAAGCTGCAGGAGCAGAGTTTCACATTCTGTTGGGGTCTGCAGCTTATTGCTGAGACAGGATTTGCTCCCAAAGGGTTTGTAGCTAAAAGCTTTGCAGAGAGGAGGTTTCTCGGCTGTGATCCTTTTGCAGCAGCGCTCGCTCCTTGCTCCAATCAAACGAAACTGTCCCGGGGACTCGGCTCCTCTGGGGTTTCGCCTCTCGGCCCGGCAAGACAAGTATCTGTCCTCTGGGCTTTACAACGCTGAGAATAGCGAGGGGTCTTTGCTGTCTTGTCTGGGTAAACTGAAACGCAGTTCAGCTTCCAAGCGAAGCTTGTGGCTCCTTCCAGAGCGTGGACAATGGCAAGACAAAGCTCTGGCCCTTCGGGCTGATATTTATAGGTTTCCCGAGACAATAATGGCCAGGAGCAACACAGGTCTAGGGGTAAACCCTGGTATTACAACCTATAGAAAGCCTTCTTTCCAAACGTGGCCAAAAGCATGCCCACCTGGCTCATCTGGCTCTGAAACATGTCCAGGCAAGCCCAAAGAAGCAGATCTACTAGCTTCTGCCTCATTGTCTGGTTCAGAGCCATTTTGAGGCTTTTTTGTCCATTCAGGACAACAAGTGACAATTTGGGAAATGCCTGAAGAGACATTTCCTGAGCAATAATTCTGTTTAACGAAAACTAGTGAAAACTGAGGTGAACAGGCTTATTAAAATACAACTATTGAAAACTGAGTCAGTATCTAGGGTGCTCTGCCTGCTCATACTATGGAGGCTATTTAGAAACAGGCTGCTAGCTGCAGAGAGTGCTGGATCCTGGCACTTGGAATGGAGGGAGGAGACAACACCTGTGTCAGGTGTGACCAGTTGAATTTTCTTATCAGTCTGGTGGCTGAGCTAAAGGATGAAGTGGCAAGGCTCAGGACTATATGGGAATGTTAAAGGGAGTTAGATATGTGGAGAAGTCTTTGCAGACCTCCCCTGTTGAGGGTGGTGACCCTGGAAACAGGGAGGGATACAGGTCCCTAGGGGAGGTTAGGTTCCCAGGTTAGGTTCCCAGGTTAGGGGAAGCAAGGGGAATCCATCCCAGCCCTCTTCCCCTCCCCCGTTGTCCTTACACAATAAGCATGAGGCCCTCCAGGCTGAGGGCAATGTGGATGAGAGGGCTGAAAAGGAACCATCTAAGGAGATGCCTAAGGCAAAGCAGTCCCCACCAATTATAAGGAACAGCACCATAAAGAAAAAGAGAAGGATTATAGTTGTTAGAGACTCTCTCCTGAGGGCAACAGAGGGACCCATATGTCATCCCAACCCATCCCATAGGGAAGTCTGCTGTGTACCTGGGGCCCAGATAAGGGACATCACAAGGACACTCCCAAAGATACTTCTTTGCCTCAATTTTTACAAGCAGCACAGAACGTCTTCCAGACAGCTGGCCTGCAGAGCTGGCAGAAGGAGCCAGAGAGCTGCATAGTTTCCCTCTATTCCAGGAGGAGGGGGTAGTTAGAGATCTCCTCTGCCGCTTGGATCCCCACAAGTCTATAGGACCAGATGGGATCCATCCTAGGGTGCTGAGAGAGCTGGCCAAGACACTCTCCATCATTTTTCATCAGTCCTGGCTCACTGAAGAGGTCCCAGAAGACTGGAAGCTGGCCAATGCGGTGCCCATCCACAAGAAGGGCCGGTTGGAAGAGCCAGGGAATTATAGGCCTGTCAGCCTGACCTCAGTGCCAGGAATGATTATGGAACAGGTCATCTTGAGTGCAATCACACAGCACTTACAGGATGGCCAAGGGATCAGGCCCAGCCAGCATGGATTTAGGAAGGGCAGGTCCTGCCTCACCAACCTGATCTCCTTCTATGATTGGGTGACCTGCCTGGTGGATGTGGGGAGGCCTGTGGATGTAGCCTACCTGGACCTCAGCAAGGCCTTTGATACCATCCCCCACAGCAAACTCCTGGCTAAGTTATCAGCCCGTGGCTTGGAAGGGAGCACACTGCATTGGGTTAGGAACTGGCTGGAGGGCCGAGCCCAGAGAGTGGTGGTGAATTGTGCCACATCCAGCTGGCGGCCACTCACTAGTGGTGTGCCCCAAGGATCAGTGCTGGGCCCCATGCTCTTTAACATCTTTATTGATGATCTGGATGAGGGCATTGAGTCCATCATCAGTACATTTGCAGATGACACCAAGCTGGGGGCAGATGTTGATCTGCTGGAGGGAAGAGAGGCTTTGCAGAGGGACCTCGACAGGCTGCACAGATGGGCAGAATCCAACGGCATGAGATTTAACACATCCAAGTGCCGGGTTCTGCACGTTGGCCACAGCAACCCCATGCAGTGCTACAGGCTGGGGTCGGAGTGGCTGGAGAGCGGCCAGGCAGAAAGGGACCTGGGCGTACTGGTCGATGGTAGGCTGAACATGAGCCAGCAGTGTGCCCAGGCAGCCAAGAGGGCCAAAGGCATCCTGGCCTGCATCAGGAACAGTGTGGCCAGCAGGAGCAGGGAGGTCATTGTGCCCCTGTACTCAGCACTGGTTAGGCCACACCTTGAGTACTGTGTCCAGTTCTGGACGTCTCAGTTTAGGAAGGATGTTGACTTGCTGGAACAAGTCCAGAGAAGGGCAACAAAGGTGGTGAGGGGTTTGGAACCCAAGCCCTATGAGGAGAGGCTGAGGGAGCTGGGGTTGCTTAGCCTGGAGAAGAGGAGACTGAGGGGTGACCTTATTGCTCTCTACAACTACCTGAAGGGAGGTTGTAGACAGGCAGAGGTTGGTCTCTTCTCCCAAGCAGCCAGTACCAGAACAAGAGGACACAGTCTCAGGCTGTGCCAGGGGAGGTTTAGGCTGGATGTTAGGAAGAAATTCTATACAGTGAGAGTGATTGCCCATTGGAATGGGCTGCCTGGGGAGGTGGTGGAGTCACCATCATTGGAGGTGTTCAGGAGGAGACTTGATGGGGTGCTTGGTGCCATGGTTTAGTTTAGGTGGGTTGGATTGGTTGATAGGTTGGATGTGATGATCTTGAAGGTCTCAATCTGGTCTATTCTATTCTATTCTATTCTATTCTATTCTATTCTATTCTATTCTATTCTATTCTAAAACTCCTAAAATCTAATCCAGCTCTCTGACTATTACCCATTGCTGGTAATCCAAGCTGGCAGTGATGAGATTGGTAAGAAAGGCACCAGGACAATTAAAAAGGAATTCAAGGCCCTCGGACAATTGATTTATGGGGTTGGAGCTCAAGTGGTGTTCTGCTCAGTTCCCTCAGTGGCATAGGTACACACTGAGAGGAACAGGAGAACCCATACCCTCAACAACTGGCTCAGGGGATGGTGGCAGCAATGGAATTTTGGGTTCTTTGATCAAGGGGCAACTTTTACTGCACCTAACCTTCTGGACCTTGATGGGGTGAATTTATATAGAAAGGGCAAGAAGGTACTAGCTTTGGAGTTGGCAGGGCCCATTGGGAGGGCTTTAAACTGGGTCTGAAGGGGGTGGGTGAGGAAAACAGTCTCTCTGGAAAGGAGAGAGCAGGACATAAATCAGGGTTAATTGAGAAATCAGCAGCCCAGCTGAGTGCATGTACACCAATGCACGCAGTATGGGTAACAAACAAGAAGAACTGGAAGTCTTGGTCCACCAGGAAGACTAAGATATAATTACCATTACAGAAATATGGTGGGACAATTCACATAATTGGAGTACTGCACTGGGGGGTTACAGGCTCTTTAGGAGAGACAGGTGAGGGAGATGAGGAGGAGGAGTGGCCCTGTATATTAGGGAATCTCTTGATGCCTCAGAACTTGAGGTTGCAGATGAAATGATTGAGTACCTCTGGGTTAGAATCAGAGGAAGGCCTAACAAAACAGACATCCTGCTTGGAGTCTGTTATAGACCACCCAACCAGGATGAGGAGGCAGATGAAATATTCTATAAGCACCTGGAGGCTGTCTCAAGATCATCAGATCTTGTCCTTCTAGGTGACTTTAACCTGTCAGACATCTGCTGGGAACTTAACTCAGCAGAGAGGAGATAGTCCAGAAGGTTCCTAGAGTGTATGAAGAACAACTTCCTGATGCAGCTGTTAAGTGAGCCTACCGGGGGTCAGGCACTGCTTGACCTGCTGTTCTCAAATAGAGAAGGGCTGGTGGGAGATGTGATGGTGAGAGGCTGTCTAGGGTGCAGCAATCATGAGATAGTGAAGTTTTCAATATGCAGGGAAACAGGAAGAAGCAGTAACAGAACCTCACCTTGGACTTCTGGGGGAAACATATGCTTGTTTAAGCAACTTATTTGGAAAGTACCCTGTGCAGCAGCCCTTAAGAACAAAGAGTTCCAGGACAGTTGGACCTATTTCAAGCAGGATCTCTTGAAGGCACAGGAACTGGCAGTTCCCATGTGCTGAAAGATGAGCTGCCAGGGAAGGCGACCGGCCTAGATGAGCAAGCAGCTCCTGAAGGAATAAAGGGGAAAAAAGAAGGTGTATCGCCTTTGGAAAGGGGGGAAAAAACTCGTGATACATTTAAGGATATTGTTAGATCATGTAGGAGAAAAATTAGAGAGGCAAAAGCCCAGTTAGAATTTAAGCTGGCCACTTCTGTGAAAGACAATAAAAAGCACTTTTATAAACATATTAATGCTAAAAAGAGGGGCAAGAAGAACCTCCACTCCTTACTGGACCTGGAGGGAAACATTGTAACTAAAGATGAAGAAAAGGCTGAGGTTCTAAATACCTTCTTTGCCTCAATTTTCAACAGTAAGGCAGGAGGGCTTCAGAATAACTGGCCTCCTGAACTCGTTGATGGGGTTAAGGAGAGTGTAATACCCCTGAAATCCATGAGGAATTAGTTCAGGACTTGCTGAGCCACTTGGATACTCATAAGTCCATGGGACTGGTTGGGATCCATCCTAGGGTGCTGAGAGAGTTGGCAGATGAGCTTGCCAAGCCTCTCTCCATTATTTTCCACCAGTCCTGGCTCACTGGAGAGGTCCCAGATGACTGGAAACTGGCCAGTGTGATGCCCCTACACAAGAAGGGTCAGATGGAAGAACCCAGAAACTATAGGCCTGTCAGCCTGACCTCAGTGCCAGGGAAAATGATGGAGCAGATCATCTTGGGGGCAATAACTGCACACCTGAAGGATGGCCAAGGGATCAGGCCCAGCCAACATGGATTTAGAAAGGGCAGGTCCTGCCTCACCAACCTGATCTCCTTCTATGATCAGGTGACCTGTCTGGTGGATGTGGGGAAGGCTGTGGATGTAGTCTACCTGGACTTCAGCATGGCCTTTGACACCATCCCCCACAGCAAACTCCTGGCCATGCTGTCAGCTCGTGGCTTGGACAGCAGCACTCTGTGCTGGGTTAGGAACTGGCTGGAGGGCCGAGCCCAGAGAGTGGTGGTCAATGGTGCCACCTCCAGCTGGAGGCCAGTCACCAGTGGCATCCCCCAGGGATCAGTGCTGGGCCCCATCCTCTTTAATATCTTCATTGGTGATCTGGATGAGGGGATTGAGACAGTCATCAGCAAATTTGCAGATGACATCAAGTTGGGAGCAGGTGTTGATCAGTTGGAGCGTTGAAGGGCTCTGCAGAGGGACCTTAACCAACTGGACAGATGGGCAGAGTCCAACATGATGGCATTCAACAAGTCCAAGTGCCGGGTGCTGCACTTTGGCCACAACAACCCCATGCAGAGCTACAGGCTGGGGTCGGAGTGGCTGGAGAGCTGCCAAACAGAAAGGGACCTGGGGGTGCTGATCGACAGCTGGCTGAACATAAGCCAGCACTGTGGCCAGGTGACCAAGAAGGCCAATGGAATCCTGGCCTGCATCAGAAATAGTGTGGCCAGCAGGAGCAGGGAGGTCATTGTGCCCCTGTACTCAGCACTGGTTAGGCCACACCTTGAGTACTGTGTCCACTTCTGGGCCCCTCAGTTTAAGAAGGACACTGAGACACTTGAACGTGTCCAGAGAAGGGCAACAAGGCTGGTGAAAGGCCTCGAGCACAAGCCCTATGAGGAGAGGCTGAGGTAGCTGGGATTGTTTAGCCTGGAGGAGGCTGAGGGGAGACCTTATTGCTGTCTACAACTACCTGAAGGGAAGGTGTAGCCAGGAGGGGATTGGTCTCTTCTCACAGACAATCAGCACCAGAACAAAAGGTCACAGTTTCAAGCTGCTCCAGGGGAGGTTTAGGCTGGAGGTGAGGAGAAAGTTCTTCACAGAGAGAGTTGCTAGCCATTGGAATGTGCTGGCCAGGGAGGTGGTAGAGTCACCATCCCTGGAGGTGTTCAAGAGGGGATTGGATGTGGCAATTGGTGCCATATTTTAGTAGTCATGAGGTCCTGGGTGACAGGTGGGACTTCATGATCTTTGAGGTCTTTTTCAACTTTATTGATTCCATGATTTAACATGGCATTTTCATAGTATCATAGTATCAGCCAGGGTTGGAAGGGACCACAAGGATCATCCAGTTCCAACCCCCTGCCATGGGCAGGGACACCCTACACTAGATCAGGCTGGCCAAAGCCTCATCCAGCCTGGTCTTAAACACCTCCAGGGATGGGGCCGCAACCACCGACCTGGACAACCCATTCCAGGCAATCACCACTCTCATGGTGAAGAACCTCCTCCTCACGTCCAATCTGAATCTCCCCACCTCCAGCTTCATTCCGTTCCCCCTAGTCCTATCACTACCTGAGATCCTGAGAAGTCCCTCCCCAGCCTTCCTGTAGGCCCCCTTCAGATACTGGAAGGCCACAATGAGGTCACCTTGGAGCCTTCTCTTCTCCAGACTGAACAGCCCCAACTCCTTCAGTCTGTCCTCATAGGAGAGGTGCTCCAGCCCTCTGATCATCCTCGTGGCCCTTCTCTGGACACCTTCCAGTACCTCCATATCCCTCTTGTAATAGGGGCTCCAGAACTGGACACAGTACTCCAGGTGGGGTCTCATCAGAGCTGAGTAGAGGGGGAGAATCACCTCCCTTGACCTGCTGGCCACACTTCTCCTGATGCAGTCCAGGATCTGATTGGCTTTCCAGGCTGCAAGTGCACATTGAGAGCTCATGTTGAGCTTCTCGTCCACCAGCACCCCCAAGTTTCTCTCCTCACGGCTGCTCTCCAGCCAGTCACTGCCCAGCCTGGATTTGTGCCTGGGATTGCCTCGACCCAGATGCAGGACCCTGCACTTGGTCTTGTTGAAGCTCATGAGGTTGGCTTGTGCCCACCTCTCCAGCCTGTCCAGGTCCCTCTGGATGGCATCCCTTCCCTCCAGCGTGTCCACTGCACCACACAGCCTGGTGTCATCAGCAAACTTGCTGAGGGTGCACTCAATGCCACTGTCCATGTCACCCACAAAGATGTTGAACAAGACAGGTCCCAGGACTGATCCCTGAGGGACTCCGCTTGTCACTGGCCTCCACTGGGACATGGACCCGTTGACAGCCACTCTTTGGGTGCGGCCATCAAGCAAGTTCTTTTTCCATCTAGTGGTCCACCCACCAAACCCATGTGTCACCAGCTTGGAGATTAGGAGGTGGTGCGGGACAGTGTCGAAGGCTTTGCTAAAGTCCAGGTAACAACATTAGTTTCTCACCCCTCATCTATTAATGTTGACACATGTTCATAGAAGGCCACCAGGTTTGTCAGGCAGGATTTGCCCTTGGCAAAGCCATGCTGACTATTCCAAATCACCTCTTCACTATTCTTCTGAGTCAGTAGTTCCTCCAGGAGGATCTGCTCCATGATTTTTCTGGGCACAGAGGTGAGACTGACTGGCCTGTAGTTCCCTGGTTCCTCCTTCTTACCCTTTTTGAAAATGGGAGCAATGTTTCCCCTTTTCCAGTCTGTGGGGACTGCCCCAGTCTGCCATGACTTTTGGAATATAATAGAGAGGGGTTTGACAACCTCATCTGCCAGTTCTCTCAGTACCCATGGGTGTAGCCTCTCGGGTCCCATGGACTTGAACATTTTCAGGTTCTTCATGTGATCATGAACCTGATCTGCACTTATGATGGGCAGTTCTTCCTCCCCGTCCCTGGCATCATCTTCCGTGACACCAGGAGTGTGGCTGGAGGCCCTTGCAGTGAAGACTGAGGTAAAGAAATTATTGAGTACCTCAGCCTTTTCCACACCACTTGTGACCAATTCACCAGTTTCCTTTCTGAGGGGGTGTGATCGTTTTAGGCTGTGCCTTTAAGAAAGGGACAGTTGATGGAACACTCTGGCTGAATGTTTTCAAAAATAAAGATAAGGTCTAAACAAAATTCATTGGTAGATTGGTAGAATGCAACTTTTAAGTTTCAGTTCAGTTTGAGTCAGTTCAGTCTGTTCCCTCTGTTCCTGTTGGCCTGTCTGCTTTCTCTCTCTCTGAAGCAACAGCTGCTGGACAGAGTCGACCTTGAATTAACAAAGCTAACCAGATAAGAAAACTAATTCTTGCACACGCTTTGAGCTAACAGAATTTTCTCCTTAATTGCCTTCCTCTCTCTCTCTCTAACCTTTTTTGGGAAAAAAAGGGAGGTAGGGAGGAAGAGGGGGGTACAGGGGAACTCCCTGGCTGAAGGGGGGAAAACGGTCTTCTGTATTATGTTCATTGCTGTATATTTCTGTATATATTGTAAATACTGTATAATGTGTACATATTCATTGCATTCCATTTTTGCTTGTAAATAGAGATTATTTCAACTGCTTCTCCGACTGAGTTAGCTGCGCTTTCTTTGTGTGTGGGGGGAGAACTCACTCACCCTGCCACATATTTTAATCGGCACCCAACATGGGGCTTGTGGATACTTGCTGACCAGAAGCAGGGCAAAATTTGCTTGATTTATTGTCTGCTCAAGTTGGAGTTGCAAACATGAAAGTGTTTTGGATTTTAGAGCATTTGGTCTTTTCAATTTGTTCTGTACTGATCTACAAGTACTTCCTAGGATTGATTTGCAATCGCTTAGGCAGATACTTGATGTATAAATTGTATTTATGGTTTAAGTATAAGATTCAGCTTCTCTATGACTGGTGCCTGGGATTCTTTTGGCTTAATAGATACAGGGATGTGACATCAATCACTCTTCCCATAGAAATAAAGGAGTTTAAGATACCAGTAGGTGAAAGAGTAGTTTTAAGTGATGGCTGGGATCCAAAGGTGATTTATTTGATGTGTTTGGATCTGCTGCTGGTGATAGTGATTGCATACTTGTTATATACACTGTACCGAGAGAAGAAGGTATCTAAGGCCTGTTTTGTAATTAGGCGTAGATCGAAGAGGAGAAAGCATGGCTCTAACTCTACCCCAGAGATATCTAGTGATGAGGAGAATGGAGAATCTGTATCAGTTAAAGATAGAGCTAAAAAGTCCATCGGAAAGGCTGCTCTGAATGGTGCTGTTGGTGGTTCTGGAAATCAGCCAGCTGCAGTGGCAGCAGCAGCACCTAACATGGTGGCTCCCACGTCCTCGGCAGCCATTAACGAGGCAAAGCCATTTCCTCCTTCTTCTTCGGCAGGACCGGAAGTGTCCTCCACAGCAGCTGATCTGTCTTAAAACCTGTCAGCTTCTGTTAAGCCAGCTGTAAATTCAAACGCAGCTCCCACTAAGCAGGTAGCGGTTTTAAAAATGAGAAGTGGAAAGAGCAAAGCTGATCCAGGAGCTGATGCTGGTGAGGGAACTTCTGCTGAAAGAGAGCCTGCTGAGAAGGAGGAGAAGGTCTGTCTTAAAGATATAGCTGAGTTATTGAGATCATCACTGGATGGAGATGCAGGGCAAATTGCTGATAGGAGAACAACTAGAGGTGGTACTCCTGATCTTAAAGTGATTCTTAGGAGAGTGACAGTAAGATTATTGGGACAACAAGTTCAGGAAGAGGAGGCAGAGGAGGAGACAGATGATATTGACAGCTGTTCTTCACCAAGGGAAGAGCTTAGAAATGTGCATAAGGATTACATCAGAGCAGATAAGGAGCCAATTCTAGCTTGGCTTGGTAGATGTTATGACACAGGTGCTCCAGCTCTAATAGTGGGAGACAAGTCAGCAGCTCAACTAGGAACTCTCTCGAAGAATAATGGAATAGATAGACATCTAGGCAGGACTCTCGGTAAGGTTACTCTGTGGATACGCCTTTTAATGGCAGCTCTCATGAGATATCCTTCCCAAGATGATCTTCCATAGAATCCTAACCCTGGACTACCATAGATGAAGGAATTAAGCGTCTGAGAGAATTTGCTGTCAGAGAGGTATTATATGGTGGCCATGAGACTCTGAATCCTGATGAAATTCCTGTAGGAACTGGTCTTGCTAAGAAGCTCATCAAACTTGCTCCTCCTAATTATGCAAATATTCTGGCAAGCAGAATTGTGGCAAGAAATTATGGTGGAGCTCCTCCTACGGTTGGCCAATTCACTGATCAAATGAGACAATTGGAGGATAGCATGACACGTGTTTCTTTGGTTTCAGCCATTGAAACTCTGACCAGAAAAATTGAGAATTGCATGAAAGAGCTGAAGGATGAATTTAAAAATACCGTATCCCAATTGACACAAGGAAATAATTCCAATTCTTCCTCCAGATAGATACAAGTTTCATCTGTGAAGAACAGATGTCCTCCAAGGATGTAATTTCAAAACAGGTCATTCCAAAACAGATCAAACCAAAACAGACCACCAAGGCACTCATGTGCGAGTATTTGGATAACTCTGAGTGATCAGTTTGGTGAGAACATGAACAGATGGGATGGTCAACCAACTTCTAATGTTTTCAGGAGACTGAGGGAACTGCAAAGTGGCAGAACCCGAGGTAGCAGTACCAGAAGGATAGCTGTTACTTCTACAGTTTCCCAGGACAACTCTAATAGCTCCAATAGTGGCTCCAGTTCTAACACTGCAGACTGTGCTCATTGCACATGTGGGCATGTTCCCCGCAACTAGGGATGCCCTGCCACCCTAGGGGGAGGAGAGGGATAGCAGAGATAACAGAATCTATTGGGATGTGTACATCCAGTGGCCTGGCACTTCACAATTTCAGAAGTACACCCACACCTTCCCTAGTCTTCTTCATGCTATTAATATACCTGTAGAAATTCTTAGTGTTCCCTTTAACCTCCCTAGCTAGATTCAATTCAAACTCTGCTTTGGCTTTCCTAACCAGGCCTCTTGCTGCTCGGGCAGCTTCCTTATATACTCCCTGTTCTAGCTGTCCTTCTCTCCACTTCCTGTAGAGTTTTCTTTTAAGTAATAGTGTGTCCAGTAGCTCCTTGTTCATCCAGGCAGGCCTCCTAGCATTCTTTCCTGCTTTTCTCTTTGTTGGTATACATAGTTCCTGGACACAGAGGAGGTGGTCCTTGAATACTGACCAGCTGTCCTGAGTCCCTCTTCCCTCCAGGACTTCGTCCCACGACACTTTGGCTAGCAGATTTTCAGAACATTCTTAAATGATCAGTCTTTCCATAACATGTTGAAACATCACTGACACAAAGAACCCACTGTAACAAACTACAGTCCACAAATCTATTAATTTTAACAACAAAAACTACAATGTCAGCTGGATCTCTACAGAGAAAAGCTGTTCCAGATACTAAATCTTTGATAAATAATCATCCTGACTGTCTCATTAGAGGTAATATATCTCACATTTTTAAGGAATCTTATTCAAAGCCTCATTTATTTGTTATAGCTGTGTTTGAAAAATTAAATTTGAAGCCGTCAGACTGACATTCATTTTTCTTGCACCTACAATGAAGTCTGTTGGAGGGGAAGTTGGAAAACTAATTGAAATAAATTATAATCTGCTTCTCAAATGCATTTCTTCTGATTTTAAAGTGAAGCAAAAAGTAACATTACTGTAACTGTTCTGTCAGTTCCTCCTTTCGTCTTTCCAACTATCCAACAATATTTGTCACTCCTTTTTTTACAACATAATAAAATTCAAATTAAAGCAAAACAAAACACAATTACCTTCCACTGGAATTTTACATGGCTATTTTATCTACCTCATCTTCAATAAATCTGACTTACAAACAAAACAAATGAAAGCTGACATCAACACAAAATACCAACAGCTATTCTTAAAGACATTTTATGGCATCTGTCTACTTGTTTTAGCAAACATAATTAAAGTTATATTGAAACACTGAAACTAAATCACAATGCTACAGCAGTGTGCACAAACCTCTCAGCAAAAATTCTTCAGTTTAACAGACATATTATTCCTCACAATCTATGATGTAGAGTGCAACCCAAATAGTGCTCAAAACATCAATCCATACTATTAAATATTTCATTCCACTGAGTCCAAATCTAAAGGGGCAAAACAACAGAAAAAAATAGGCAGAAAGAACTAAATAAATAAAACAGCCTTACCTTTCACAAGCTCGGACAGTCCATGCAGCAATTATCCACAATGAGATACTAAAAACCAACAGTACAGTTCCCGGACATATTGTCATTAGAGTCTTCATAACAAAACGGGTATTGAAATTTATCTTATTTAATGCTCCAATGCTTCTAGATGAGGCATCAGTGAAAAGTTTGCTATGCAAAAGCATAACTCTGGCAATAAGATAAAGTCTTAAGAACATTGGTATAGATAAAATGATATCCACATCAGCTGTCGTTGTGGAAGGAGCGTAAGAAAAGGCGAGCCGGGCTGTCCATGTGAATGTATAGTTCCCAGGTATGGGATGTATTGCACACACCAGTATTTCCAAGCAGATAAAGAAAATACGCTCATAAGTCATGGCTATTCTCCAGTCATCTGCTCCATTGTCCACCATGAACAACTGAAATAATAAAATAAAAGGTTAAATTTAGTATGGCATTGCCAAATTTTATTATGATTCCATTTAAAATTATTAGTTTTCAGAGCTGCCAACAATGACTAAAAAGAAAACTAATATGCTATTTCAGAAAAGGATATTACTACATCACGATGAAGTAAAGTATATTTTGGTTAAGACAAAAACAATTTTTCAAGCACTATTTTTAAAACTGCACATGAGACTGAATTTTCACATATTATTTACTATGAATTACTTGTATTTTCTTTAATTGTCATTTCTGATACAAAAACTTCTGTCCCTTCAAGATCAACTGCTCATTCTAAATTCACAACATTGAGAAAAAATTGAGAAAGTGTTTTCAGAATTAAAAGCCTACTGTAGAGAATATCCATGGTTTCAGCCAGGGTGATATAGCTTCTGTAGAACTATCCAAGCTTTTTTGAAGATTCACACACCAATACAGATCAATCCAGGATGTGAAACTACATGAGAAACTTCATAAAGACTCAAAAATGTTGGTATCTAATGGTGAAAGCCTGAAAAGCATAGGCTACCAAACATAAGAGTAGTCCAGGCAGCCACATGAGGTCTACCAGTAGCCACAATTTAAATGCATATGTTGGTTCTTGCACAATCAAAGCCTTCAGTTTGTCACTTAGGAACAAACTGTACTGAAACATTTCACATTGTTTAGTAAACTATGCTCCTGACATTTATTAAATACTTAATGAGACACTATTTGACACTAGTAGAGAGTAGCAGTATGCAAGAAGTTGCAAATATGCAACTTTTCAAAAAGGGACATAGCCCATAATGACAAAGAAGATACAATCTTTACAGAAGACGACTGTCTTATCACTTCAATTATAATCCAAATCTAAACAAGGCTGTTCAGTAAATAGGTAAGAAGAAACAACAATACTTTTAAAATTATTCAAAAATAATAGGTGAGAAAAGCACACATAACGTGCTTTTTAACGTAAGAAAACTGTTTTCAGCATGCTACACACCATATACAGACACACACAAAAAAACCCAAACCAAAACAAAAAACAAAACCCTGTCTGCACTGCTCTTTGCCCTTTTCCATGTATCAAGAGTTTAAAAATACAGGCCTCTCTCTCTGTATATTCTTTTTACAGATCAAAAACATACTCCACATCCTCCTCCCAACAAATGCCTTTGTTTCTCAGAAAATTGCTTCAGTCAGTTGTTTAGAATAGTGATAACTAGTAATTAACCTTACTGCACCTGAACTGATACTAAAAGAAATAAGTTAACCATAGTAAGAAATAAAGCAAAACAAATTTCTGTATTTGGGAACCTTTTTTCCTACGTTCTTCCCCCTCTATTTGACTGTCTTGGACGTCAGTGACAATGTATATGCACTGGAGGGTTGCATGCATGATATCTGCAAGAAGTGGTCAGGGGCTGCTCTGCGCTGGACCCACTGCACAACACAGCTGAGCTCATCAGTGAAGCTGCTTGCAGATGGTGCTTCTGTGAAAGCATTTTTAGGAAAGAGTAGAACACTGCCTAGGCAGTGAAGAGTGGGGAAAAGAAGTGTGACAAACAACCCCAGAAATGCTGCAGTCAAAGAACAATTTACGGGAGAAGAAGCTCCAGGCACTGGAACTGAGGTTTCCCTGCAGCCCATGAAAAGGGACATCGTGAAGGAGGCATTTCCCTGAAACCTCTGAACAGGATGGCACTGGAGCAGATACCTATACTATAGCCCATGGAGGATCCTACAAGGTGGACTTCCTGAAGGAACTGACACCTGCAGAAGAGCCTATGCAGAAGAAGGGTCTTCTTAAAAACAAGGCCCTTAGAGGAACCACACTGAAGCAACTTTAGCCTAACGAGCTGCAGACCATGGTGAGTACCCACACTGGAGCAGAGCTCCTCCTCAGCATGAGGAGGAAGGAGTAGCAGGGAGGAATTGCCGTGGACAGACTCCCTTCCCATATCCCCAGTCCCATTCATGGGGATGAATATACAGCAGTTGGGTATGAATGAGATGCGCTGAGTACAAGAAGGGGAAAGGTGTTTTAACATTTGCCTTTGCTTCTCTACTTTTAACTGGCAATAGATTACATTAATTTTCTCCAAGTTGCTAGTACTGGTAATTGGTAAGGGATGTTCTCATCTTTATTTCAACTGAAAAACATTTTCAGCTTATTATCTACCCTTGTACAGATGAGGAGGGAGAGCGAGAGTGTGGCTGGGTCAAAGTCTGGCAGATACCCAAGGTCACGCCACCACTCTTACATTCAGTTCTTACTTCCACCACAATCCTGTTAAAGACAAACACAGTGTTGAATTCATCTAAAGAAACAGTGAATACATTGTATGCAAGATGAGCACATACATTTTCTTGCGGTCATTCTGCAAACTTCACATACTAGTCAAGTGATTTGATACTAGACAATGTATGCATGTATGTATCTACTACCAAAAGAGTGCTGGTTTGCACATAGCAAATGCACTACTTGATAGGAAGTTATTTAGAGCACCCAGAACACAGGTGAAGAGTAAACAGCTCAAATGCTGCATGGGTTTCCAAATAAAAGAATAAATTAACAACAGAGTTAAATATTTCAATTCTTAGATATACATATACATATCAAATACATGTCAACCTGGTAGGGTATTAAAATTTCTTTAAAAGCTGTAAGATACGCTGAAAAAAATAAATTATCATGTGTTCTCCTCTTTACCTAGCATCTTCACAGATTTCAAAAAGAATTTTATATGCAGAAAGGCAATTCAAGAAAAATGATACCTTAAGCACTGATTAATTTAAAAGATGAGAATACAAGAATGTTGAATTAAATGTAGGCATTAAAATTTGATCTTACAATTTTCATAGAAGAAAACGTTATTTAGTCACAAAGCTTTTAAAAATGTTAAATATCGTTATGGACTACATACTTAGTAACATATTCACCTGTCAGGAGAAGAAATCCTAATGTGATACTGTCCTGAATGGACAAAAAGCCTCAAAATTGTTCTGAACTAGACAATGAGGCAAAATCTAGTACATCTGGCTCTTTAGACTTGCCTGAACATGTTTCAGAGCCAGAATGAGCCAGGTGGGTGTGGTTTTGGTCACGTTTGGAAAGAAGGCTTTCTATAGGTTGCAATATCAGGGTATTATTCCTAGATCCGTGTTGCTACTGCCCATTATTGTCTCAGGAGATCTGTAAGTACCAGCCCAAAGAGCCAGAGCCTTGTCTTATAATTGTCCATGATCTGGAAGGAACCACAAGCTTCGCTTGGAAGCCAAACTGTGTTTCAGTTTACCCAGACAAGACAGCAAAGACCCCTCGCTATTTCCAGCGTTGTAAAGCCTAGGAACAGACATGCGTCTTGCCAGGCCAAGAGGCAAAACCCCAGAGGAGCTGAGTCCCCGGGGCAGTTTCGTTTGACTGGAGCAAGGAGCAGAGGAACCTCCTTTCTACACAGCTTTCAGCTACAAATCGTTCAAGAGCAAATCCTGTCTCAGCAATAAGCTGCAGACACCAACAGAAAGTGAAACTGTGCTCCTGCAGCTTCCACGTAGTCGATGCCATTTTGGTTTGTCAAGATCTTAACGTGTGCCACGAGGTATCAGGATCAGTGAGTAATTACAATATCTGATTTTTATAAGCATCTATTGAAGGTCTGTGGCCCTAGGGAATTCTGGAGTTCCACCCCTTCATGGGCAATCGCTGGCTTCATTGCCGATGTTCCTTTTCTTTACAGTTTAAAGTGCTGTTAGTTGTTTCTGGATTTTTGTACATATTGTTTAAATTGTTACTTGTTCCTGCTGGTGAGGTATCTGTTCCACAACCAAATATCTCGAAACTGTAAGGTTTGTTGCCCTAGAAGGGCAACAAGGCTGGTGAGAGGCCTGGAGCACAAGCCCTACGAGGAGAGGCTGAGGGAGCTGGGGTTGTTTAGCCTGGAGAAGAGGAGGCTCAGGGAGACCTCATTGCTCTCTACCACTACCTGAAAGGTGGTTGTAGTCAGCAAGGAGTTGGTCTCTTCTCTCTGGCAACCAGCACCAGAACAAGAGGACACAGTCTCAAGCTGCATCAGGGGAAGTTTAGGCTCAAGGTGAGGAGAAAGTTCTTCACTGAGAGTGTCATTTGTCATTGGAATGGGCTGCCCAGGGGGGTGGTGGAGTTGCCATCCCCGGAGGTGTTCAAGAGGGGATTTGACGTGGCACTCGGTGCCATGGTCTAGACATGAGATCTGTGGTGACAGGTTAGACTTGATCTTTGAGGTCTCTTCCAACCTTGGTGATACTGTGACTTTCACAGGATTTTTTATGATTAATAAAATTATTGATTTTTATTAATTGCACCATTTATTTAATATTAAAATAACCTTTTTATTGACTGTAACAGCTACAAAGAAGCTTCTCACTAATGCTCAATGGAACAGACACAGAAGAACTTCCATAGACATCAGTTGTGCTAATTTCTTCTAAGGAAAAGAATATTTTAAAGTGGTAATACCTTCAGCTGTCATATAATGAGAGAACTAGGTGCTGAAAACATGCAAGATAGAAAACACCACATTCCACAAAAGACCACAGATCCAGGACAAACATTTCTATTTCACAAAAAAAATATAACATTTCAAATTTGTATTTATGAGGAAGGCTTCCTTACAATTTTTGGTCTCTAAATTCAAACTGTGATGGATATCAAACACTCCAAAATAAATATAAGCCTCTAAAAGAGGCTGTGAATAACAATTAAATTGGGACACAGCAAAATGGCACACAGATGAATCCAGGTATCATGTACATTTTATATATTTGCATAACTATGCAACCAACTAAATGCAAGTTTCAATTTTAATTTAGAATTTTAATTTGTATGTGGCTGTGTACTTGGCACACTTGGTATATTTCCTACTTGGAAAGCAAGGAAGGTAAATAAATAAAGACAAGAAAGAAGAGCTAACAGCACAATTTAAAGGGTACATATTCACCCTTTTAGCTGCTTTCAGTCAATCCTGTTATAATAACCATGCATTAATTTCAGGCTACTACTCATTTGAATAGATAATTATAGCAATAAAAATAAATCATAAAAAGGGTCAGCAAACTCTTCCTATAGAGTTAGATACAGCACTCCACAGAGAAGGCCAAACTCCAAACACAAAGATGTCATGAGATGTTAGGCCTGTTCATAGCTTTCAAACTTCTTGTAATTATTCAGTGTTGAAATCTAATGCAAGTACATCATCAGTGTTCTGCAAGGTTCTTCAAATACAAAACTCTTATATGCCTTTATTCAGTTTGTACTCTAGAAAAAAAGTTATTACCCCTTGAAATTATGTATTTCCAGCATGCTGTTAATACAAACCCTAAATCAATCTTTACCATCAAATAAACTTGATATTTGTAATGTATCACAGTATCACTAAGGTTGGAAAAGACCTTGAAGATCATCGAGTCCAACCTGTCACCACAGACCCCATGACTAGACCATGGCACCAAGTGTCACATCCAGTCCCCTCTTGAACACCTACAGGGACGGTGACTCCACCATCTCCCTGGGCAGCCCATTCCAATGGCAAATGACTCTCTCAGTGAAGAACTTTCTCCTCACCTCCAGCCTAAACTTGCCCTGATGCAGCTTGAGACTGTGTCCCCTTGTTCTGGTGCTGGTAGCTAGAGAGAAGAGACACAACCCTTCCTGGCTACAACCACCCTTCAGGTAGTTGTAGAGAGCAATGAGGTCGCCCCTGAGCCTCCTCTTCTCCAGGAGAAACAATCCCAGCTCCCTCAGCCTCTCTTAATAGGGCTTGTGCTCAAGGCCTCTCACCAGCCTTGTTGCGCTTCTCTGGACGCATTCAAGTGTCTCGATGTCCTTCTTAAACTGAGGGGCCCAGAACTGGACACAGTACTCAAGGTGTGGCCTAACCAGTGCAGAGTACAAGGGCACAATGACCTCCCTGCTTCTGCTGGCCACACTATTCCTAATACAGGCCAGGATGCGGTTGGCCTTCTTGGCCACCTGGGCACACTGCTGGCTCATGTTCAGCCAACTGTCCATCAGCACCCCCAGGTCCCTCTCTGTTTGGGAGCTCTCCAGCCACTCCGACCCCAGCCTGTAGCTCTTCAGGGGGTTGTTGTGGCCAAAGTGCAGCACCCGGCACTTGGACTTGTTGAATGCCATCCCATTGGACTCTGCCCATCTGTCCAGTCAGTCGAGGTCCCTCTGCAGGGCCCTTCTATCCTCTAACTGACCAACATCTGCTCCCAACTTGGTGTCATCTGCAAATTTGCTGATGACTGTCTCAATCCCCTCATCCAGATCATCAATGAAGACATTGAAAAGGATGGGGCCCCGCACTGATCCCTGGGGGATGCCACTGGTGACTGGCCTCCAGCTGCAGGTGGCATCATTCACCACCATTCTCTGGGCCCAGCCCTCCAGCCAGTTCCTAACCCAATGCAGAGTGTTGCTGTCCAGGCCACAAGCTGACAGCTTAGCCAGCAGTTTGCTGTCGGGAGGGTGTCAAAGGCCTTGCTGAAGTCCAGGCAGACCACATCCACAGGCCTCCCCACATCCACCAGGCAGATCACCTCATCATAGGAGAGGTTGGAGAGGTAGGACCTGCCCCTCCTAAATCCATGTTGGCTGGACCTGAGCCCTTGGCCATCCTGCAGGTGCGCAGTTATTGCCGCCAGGATAATCTGCTCCATCATTTTCCCTGGGCACTGAGGTCAGGCTGACTGGCCTGTAGTTTCCGGGTACAGCACAGACATGAAAATAAAAATTGTACCACAGATATTTATATAGGACTGTGTATATTCACATAATACTTTGCTTAGAATGTGTTTCTCTTTCTCATCTGATGTCATATGAATTTAACACAGAGACCACACACAATGACAACTTAGATGAGAGATTCCCTGAAGCTACTTAAAACAAAAGGAGATAATTTTGTAATCATTAGTACAACAAAACAGATTTATGGCAGACCATCAGAGGATGTTGGTAAGTGCAAAGAACAAGGAAAACAGCCATTTTCTAAAAATATTTATATTTATCTTTATTAATAATCCAGGTAAAAGAACAACCTGAACACACCTGAAAAGTACATCACTACCTTGCTGTAATACTGTGTGGATACATTAGCACAGGAGTTAAAAGGAAGCGCTAAGCATCAATAAAGTACTATCAGGTCTACTCTTTGAAGTATTCCTTGCATAAGAGGAATCAACTTTACCCACAAACATATTATTGCAATTGCTTAAATCTAAAAATTCCAAATTTAAAATGGTTAAACACTGGAGTCACTTAAACCTTATAAAAGGTACTGATGGAACTTTGATTCAGAGCAGCAAAACACAGCCTCTGGGGCTGTTGATTTACCAACATTTTTGACCAGGCATTTGTCAAAAAAGACCATTATGGTACTCAGAATCTCACCATCTCAGAAAGGGATATGTAAAAGAGGCTTGGACCACTTGTGACATTGTCCTTGTGAACCATATTTTCAGAAGAGCAGCATCAAAAAATTTTCACTAAAATACATCTTAGTTAGTCTGATGGACCACCCATTACCACAATCATTTAAAAAGCCATTTGATTTAAACAGTGCTCTTATCCAGGTTATGTGGGGGTTTTTTAAACCTCAGATCACTTTAGAAAAAACACCCTAAATACTCTGAGATTTCCTATAAAGGACATTTATGATCACATAACTAACACAGGGTTAAATTCTGCCTAAGCACACAAAGTTAAATTCCTCCCACACATATTTCCCTTCTATTTTAAATCTCATACTGACTGTATTAATTTTAGCACTCTCTGTCCACAGATATTAAGAGGCATTTGCATTTCTCAATATAGTTAAATGGTACTGGCCAGACTTCCCGGTTTATTGTTCATCTCAGATAAATGAAATAGCTTAACTCCCCCTACAGCCTACAATGCCAAAAGACCATTACAGCACTCAGCAATTACTGAGACGTGCATAGGTTCTTTTCATATAGGTCTCTCCATATATAGGTAGGTACTCAAGGGACAAAGAAGTTGAGATCCTTCTTAAAAAGCTGTTCTTTCTACTCAGTAACTTTCTACACAGGTTATACTGTAATTAGTTGAAATCCAAGTACTATGAAGGGAAAAAAAAAGTTATTCCATGCTATCAAGATTGCTTTCCCAGTGCTACAGAACTCCCTGAAAGTAATTATGCATTGAAGTAAGAAAATATCACAAACCTATATATAGCAAAATCAAAATAATGAGACCATGCACTTATTGTTATAAATTGAAAGGGTTGATATAAAAAAAAATTGTTATCAAAACAGAAGATTTCTATTTCATTATTAACAATATTTCAGAAGACAATCTCTAATTTAATTTCATGTGGACTCTTGCTGGAAAACTGAAATCTGAGCTTGCTCAGATCTACAGTCAATAGGATGATAGTTACATGAATTTTTATGAACCTCTGAACCAAATCAGAGGCCTAGAAATAAAAGTCCACCACTCCAGTTACTACATTCCTTTGAGATACTTAGTAGGTGCACCAATGTTTGTGTCTGAATTGAGTCAGAAGTTTCCACAAAGTCTATGTCCATGACAGATATTTCTTCTTTTTAACAATATTTTTAACTTAACAGTTCAAAGTTTCAGATCCTATCATCTCCCGGTGCTTAAAACACAATGAGAATAAGCTTAAGTTAGCACATGTAGAAGGCTTCCATACACCACCAGCAGCTCCCAAAAGTTCTCTTGACTGGAGTTGACAGTCAAAAATGTTCCCCAAGCACATCAAGTGCAAGAAAAATAACAGAGAAGGCATAGCTGAGATAGGTCTCCTGCATAAATATGCAAAATGGGAAAATTGGACCAGTTCACTGAAACAATACTAACCTTGATTTGCACTGTTTACTATTCTGTTATTCAAAAATATACTGATGTATACTGACGTATTTACTAAAAAAATACACTAGGTGATGCAGAGTAATCCAGAACAGCAATTGACAGAGGGGGAATGAAAAAGATGCATGATTTTGAACCATGGGTTTTTTATTACAAGAATCTAAGGACTGCACAAGGTCATTTACATATAGCCCTCAGAGCACATTTCAGCCTCTAACCTAATCACATCATAACTTGCTCATAACTCAGCTTCCATCAGCCACCACTCCATATTACTTTGTTTTTTCTGGCTTGCTCTGGCACACTCTCTCTGCTAAGAAAGTGCAGCAGGACATGAGTATTACAGTTTTGTTACATATGAAAGGGAAAGATGGAAAGAACCAATTTATTACTTTGGTTCCCTTGGCACTTTCAAATATAAACAAATTTCCAACACTGGGCAAATTACTTAAAAAAAATTCCAAACCAACAAAACCCAGTATCTTTAAACCCAGTATGTTTTATGTCTGCTACAACTACTGCACTGATCTTAGCAGCTCAGGGATGGAAACAACAAAGTCAGCGATGAATTTAGATTTGCACTGAAGCAGCAGTTCCAACAACTTTTATGTAAAGAACACAGAGTATCTTCCCACAAAACAGCTCTTGTATTTGACAGAACTAATTTTTAGAAGCAACTTCTAAGAAACCTAGTAGTCTGTGTTATACTTTTTCCTATTTCATATAATTCAGAAACAAAAGTAATCCTGATTCTACAATATTCTTGCCAAATCAAAACTCACAGGTGAGAACTTACCTACATTTCAAGATTTTTATGTTGGCAATTTATTATTTCACAATTATTTATTTAGGATTTGTCTGTCTTCATTCACTACTAAAAATTGTTCTACAGATCACTTTGCAAAGAAATGTAGCCTCCCAAGACAGCTGCCATCTGCCACTGCTCCCAGTGCACTCTCTTCAGGGATGATCAGCTCCATTACTTCTAGGAAAACTGGAACCAGTGTAAGAGAAAGAAGGAATTGGCAATATTTTTTGCAAGTGAATGGGAAAACAGAAGTTAAAAGGTAGAAACACCAAATCTGAAGCTAGATAAATGAGCTAACTCATTTGTTTTGCCAAAGTAGTACGCCAGTCACTTTAAACTTAAGAATTTGTTTTCAAGGAACGACTGGTACCAACAAACATAAGACACTGTTGCAGTTTGGGCTGGGTGCCCCCTGCTTCCTGTGTCCAGAGGTCCAGCCCAGTGGGTGGACACAGGAAATTGGGTATTTCTACCATAATTCTCTGCACCAGTATAAGATCTAGTGCGAGGTCTAAGCACCTCCTCTTTCTTCCTCGCCGTCGCCCGGTAATGGGGGAGTTGTTGTCTCCCGGCCATGGGCCTGGCTAGGCCCAAGGCCACGGGGGGGGATGGGCAGTCTCAGATCTGGCCAGCTGAGACTAGCCTGGCAGTGGGGAGGGGGGGAAGAAGGAGCCCTGGGGGTCTTGGATGTACCCCCAGGTGGGGATGGGATTATCTTGGGACTGTTTGGGATTTCTTTTGTCACTCTGCTTTTGGCTTTCTGTAAAGATTCACCGCTTTTCCTTTAAACTTTCCATCACTTTTGCAATCCGTTTTGTTTTGAGTTGTTTCATTCTGCCCGTGATGGGGAGGGTTTGGAGGGGGCTGCCTTAACCCATCACAGACACATAAGAATGTGTCTTCTTAGTTCCTTCTTTAGTACTTATCTATGACAAATACTTCAGATATTTGGGAAACTTTGCATTTTTCTTTTTAAATTGGGTACATTTTTATTTAATTGACAATGGGTGAATTCACATCAACATTACAGGGCTCAGTCATAGTAGCATTTTCACTGTCTCAGAAACACAGTTAAACTAGGAACTTCACTTAAGGATAAGTTTAAAATAACTCCAAATACAGATATACAAAATCCAAGTATTTAAGTGTTGCCCTATAGTATGACCACTTAAATAAGGGAAACTAAGACTTGGACAGCAGAAGACTGAAAGTGGAGTTACTTATACTTTCATATTTGAAAATCCAAATATACATAAGCACACACTGATCCTAAGTGTAGAGACATGCCCACAAGAACTGCTTCTGCAAATCACCCTGGCAAGTAAAACTAGAAAGGAACAACAGTAAAGCAGCTATTTAATTAGCACCTGTTACTCCTGAAGGCCTAAAGTAGGTTTCTGGCTAAACCACGTAGCAGATAAAGTCTTCAAACTGCTTCAAAGATTACATTAAAATATCTTTAAAGGCAACTTTCAATATCAGGTATAAAAAAAATATACACAAGGGTTTTTTACAGTTCTTTACCCGTATTTAAGTAAAATACTATTTTACTTTATTACCATTTATTATGACTGCTGCTGCTCCTTCAGGGAAAAACAAAACACCACCACCAAAACAAAATAAAACAAAACAAAAAACCCACAAACACTGAATCCCAGAATATTCAGCTCTTCTCACTGCCTCATTAATTAATGTTACAGCTTTATCAAATATGCCTAGTTTACAGCAGGTCTCAGGTAAAACATGCTCTGTCCTCAAAGTTCCTACTTTTTTTTTTTTTTAAGAAATCTGCAAACAAAAGATGTGAAACAAGTTTGTCATGAGTGTTTAAGTTTAAACACAAAATTGCTATTCCAATTGTCTTAGAAAGCTTTTTTTGCACAACCACCATACTTAACGTGACATTTCATGTCAGCAAAAGAGTCTGATGTTCAGCAGTTAACACAGGATGATACCAGCCACAACATACATGAAAAAAAAATCACATGTGAAATGCAATAATGGTTAATTTCGGATGAGCAGACATCTCTGATCACAGGCTGGATACAAGAAACTTGTTTATCTCTTATTTGTCCTTCAAGTCCCAAAAGGTACAGGAAAAGAATGGTCTGCCAGCATACAGCCACGCTGCTGAATTTCTCATCAGGCTGTGCTGTACCCCATTCTGTTGCTGGGCGATAGACAGACATGTCTATTCCTAGATGGCTGCACATACAGAGAGAAACTCAAGCATATGCCTATCAGACAACCAAATCTGAAGGCAGACTGCCTATACATAACCTTTTTTTTTTTTTTTTTTTTTTTTTTTTTTGCCATTAAGCTGTCTCTAAAACTATACTGAAGATGAACCAGCAATATGGGAGGCCCAGCACTTCTCTATCCTGCTGCACAAAGATTTAGTTATTCTAACCTATCATACTGTAGAACTCACAACTCAGAATGTAACTTACTGGCTTTTTACCATGAAGCTTAAACCTGAAAGAGAACAAATTAAAGGGGTGGACATAGTGTGAAGCACCTTTAGCCATGACAGCATTCAGATGACCATTGTGGTCAGCAGAGTTGTCATGGGACACCTTTTGGCTACACTGGAATTTGGATGGATGAAAATTTCTCCTGTATCAGCCCATTCCTTATGCAGAGACCAAGAATAACTCATGGGCAGTTTCTTAGAAAGAAAAATAGAGACAGTCAATAGAAACCACTACACTCTATGTGCAGCAACTGCACGGCCAAAACGGAATTTTACAGCTATCACAGAGTAACTCCATGGGCAAAGGAAAAGTGGGTAAAGAACACCCTTAGCACATTCATAAATCAATGCCTGTTCACAAATTTCCAAGTTTTCTTGCAATGATTTTTACTAATGACAAAGCTGTTAAGTATAAAATCCTTAGCATATAATGATCATACTCGAAACTGAAAGGCTCTAAAGATGCCACTGATTTATATACTCACAAATACACTCTCCTCTGAAGTCAAAACACATCAAATGTGTATAACTGGTGCAAAAATGATATCTAGTGCAAAAATGCATTAAGAATACTTTTGACAGAAACCATTAAAACTAGGTGTTACCAGTGAATGTTCAGTGATTATTGGTAGTCATATTTAATAATTGTTTCAGGTATTTTGTGCTGTCTCATCACATCTGAACATTCTATCTTTCTCCAGTTTCCCAGATTGAAATCTGAGTTCTATGCCTGTGACCTTTATATATTCAATGGTACAAATTCAATATCAAAGGTACAAGGCAATTTTTATTCTTAGAGATTTGCCTCATTTCACGGATGCAACAGATCTTATTTGTAAAATCAGAACAACCATCACAAAACAAGAAATATCATTCACCACTTCTGATGAATCTTTGTTTTGTTAAGAGACTGAAGATGAGGCACTGGTTCGTAATGCATTAGTCTAGTGAAAGTACTAGTGTTAGAAGTCAGGGTTGGGCAGCTGGGAATGTCAGTATACACCTGCACTAAAGTTACAGGAGATGCAGTGCCATGAAAACTGAAAAAAAAAAAAAAACATTTTATGGCAGACAAATAGCTACTCTCCATAACACTGCAAGCTACAAGACTACAAGTAAGAGGGCTCAGGAAGCTCTTTAACCACAGGTGTCAGTAAAATCTATGGATTTGAGCCCACATATATATATTTCTCAGTTATTTTTTTATTTCAAGTATACTCTTTTACAAGCAAAAACTCTCCCTTGGGCTCTGGTATCTTCTGAATACTCACATTCAGTATCCAGCTAGGTCCTTTCCTACAGATGCACCCTTACCAGTTTTGCAAGACAAACTATACTTGGAATTACACCCATGCAACCTTTTAACCTCTCATTTATGACCCTCATGGCTCCTGCAGTCTTCAGTAACTTTGTGATACGTACTCAACCAGAATGTAAGAAACAATTCTGTTGGTCAATCCCATACCACAGAACGCAGCTCTCCCATTTTCATCAGTATAACTCTACAGTATTAATAACCCATTTGATTAAGATGCCATTTTGGCAGAGGTTTTCTTTTCTTTTATTAAATGTTTCTTTACAGGAACACCACACTGCACACCCCACAAAAAATTACTCTTAAAAGGACTAAGTGTAGTGGTTTTAAAATATAAAGGTATTTACGGCCTACTCCTTGTTTTTACTTTACATGGAATTCACAGAGATTTCCATCTGTGGTGAAGGTCTTTAGTATTTCCTCAAAAGGAATTTGATTCTTAAAGATCTATCAGTCTCAACTAAAATCAATTAGATAAGGAAGGAGCTTAAAAAGCCACACATCCATGTTCATAACTCATCCCTCTTCACCCCTTCATGAAGTATCTATCATTCACATCCTTTTGTTTTTAAAATGTCCATACAAAACTAAGCTTATTAAGCACTGTTTTGACAGCCTGCATCTGTTGTTACACAGATGGAGTACAATTGCAGGGACTGCTCAAGGGAAAAGATGAATGAATCAATAAGTTACAAACTTGTGATTCCTGGCAACTACATTAAGACAGCGTTATATAAAATATTTGTGTGATACTGAGTATTTTTGGTTGCAAGGACCTGTGTTTACATACACCAGTTTAAAATACAAGATGCTGATGTTTTACCACTGCCTTTACACATTTTTTTCTAAACTGTAAAACAAACAATCTCTTCTGATACTCTGACAGTTATAAGAAGAAATTACTTAATATAACTTTCATTAAAATAATAGGACAAAGACAATTTACACAACTTCAATAAAAATATACTGTGATATATAGGTATTCCATATATCACAGTTTATGACGGAAGTTTTTCCATTCACATTTTCTATGTAATTTCTTATTAAAAAAAAATAAAAATCAAACACCCAAACCACCTTTCTTTTCTGCATACCTGACTGTGTATTTTCAATTAATAAAAGAAACTTTATACAATCACTGGTACAACCAGCTTATCTGAACACTAATTTCAAGATCAATTACAATCTCTTCTCTTAGGGGTAATTTACATCTTAAAAAGAGCTTCACAGGCTCAGAGTAGTAATTCATCCCCTAGTAACTGAGTGAAACAACAACTTCCATCACCATCATCATGGGTGAAAATAATTGGCTGAAGTTGTGTAGAAGCTTCCACATAGTTTTTTATTCTCCCAAGTCATAAGCAGCAGCCATTTCTGTTATGATCTTTGCTTAAAAAGAACCACAAATACGTCTCAAATAAAATTAAAAGCCCAGAATACTACATTTAGTAATCACATACAAACCACAAACAGAATTAAAAGATTTAAAATTGTGGTTTGTATGTGATTACTAAATGTAGTATTCTGGGCTTTGAATTTTATTTGAGAATTTTATTTGAAAGTGTGCCAAGACTGACGAGTGTTAATCTGCACTTGTCAGTCTTGGCACACTTTCACTTCGGCAAAGCTGAGCAGCAGTCAAGAATTCTCTGATCTGAAGCCCCCAGAGTAAAGGCCATAATACTTTCACATCAAGACAAGCATGCAGAATGCCTCTAGGATCACAGATAATAGTATCTCTGTGGATTTCAGCTAAGTTAGCCAACTTACACAAATCCAGAATCTGCCCTTTTGTTACAAAAGTTCTCCTTTGACAAGGGCAGTAATATACGTTCTCACACTTCATTATGCACTAGAACAATAAAGCCTACGAATCTAGATATGGCCAGCATTCTGACCATCACGCACAACCTCAATCTGTGTTCTAATGGTGCCAGTTGGAAACAGAGGCACCTGATAAATGCTATTTTAATACAAAAGGCCTCAAATACTTTTGGATGCTGAACAAAGTTTAAAGGACTTTCTCACCCACCTTCTGCACTATATTTATCACAGTGCTGTATTTCAGAGACACTGAGCACCTCTATTTTTCAGAGGTCAACAGATAAAAATCTATCAGAAAACTACTGAATGGAACTAAAACTAAGTATCTTCACAAAAATACTCTAAAGTGTTCATTTGACAGACATGCTGTCCTTGGCTACTCTGTTTAAAACACATATAGAATGCACATTAAACATGACCAATAGAAGGGATTTTTTTAGTCTGGACATGAAGTTACTGTATCCTGGATCAAAATTGCTACACACTGCATTTTGCTGATGCCTGATATGAAGCCTACTGGAGAAAAAAAAAAAATTAAAAATCACTAATTGTCAACAGCTTTCAGATCAGAATAAAATTATCATTCAAACTTTACTTCTTGATTTTCACCTATCCTCTTGATTAAACTCAGATTTTTCAACAGAAGTTTTACAGTCTGTGTACAGTCCCTGATGTTTCACTATATCTAAGCAAAGGCCAGTTACTCAGCACAGTCAAGAGATTGCCAACAAGGCAGCTGATGAGATGCACATATACTATCCGAGTAAAAGAAAACAGTTAATACAAATAAATCATATTGACTGCAGAATATCCATGATTTCCCATGACAGAAAACCGTAAGGCAGTTTAACTTCCTATCTGTTCATGAGTGCAACTGTTTTACTGCAGGAACTTTCCACTGATGACAATAAGATAATGAAGCTCCCATAAACAGTGTCTATTATTATACTGCATTATGGAATTTATTTGCACAATAAACAGGTCAAGATATGTACTACCATTCTTTGCTGTTTCCTGAAACTGTCTGTTCCATTGCATCTAGTTTCCAGAAACAGAGAAAGAAAAAAAAAAAGCATTCTTGATTCTTCAGTAGGATATTTGGGCTGTGATAACTTTCCATAAAGTTAATCAAGACTGAAAGTGTTTCACTCCAAATCCATCAACAGCACATTGTTTTCCTGCCACTTCAGAAACATTAGCAACTGAAGGTGCTTTCTCCCGGGAGGCTCTCCTGTGAAAGCAATGCTTTAATCTTGACCTTGGAGTTTGCAAGACTTTACACAGGTGGTCTACGAGCAATACATCTTAGAAGTGTTAATTTCTACAAAATAACAGCAACTTTTATGTTTCTGCATGAGTAAAAACATCTGTATCAAGGGGAAGGAAAAGAGGTGCGGATTCTGTTCTATGCTGCTGCTTGACTTATGCAAAATGGTATTAAGTCACAAGATGTTTATGCATGAAGTGGATAATTTATACACCAAAAATTATAATTGGATCGTGCTGTCTTCTTAGCTCTTCCCTCCTCCATCTCCTCAAATTCTCAAGTGAAGCAATAGTCAGAAAATACTTGTTCAACACTGGGAGAAAGACAAATTAGAATCTTCCCACTGAACTTGCAAACAGGGTGCATGTTCTGAAGAACTAAATCAACAAACACATAAGCTTGGAAAGAGAAAGCATTGCACATTTCATTATCTCATAAGTGTGATGTCTGTAACAGTTTTATAGGCAACAATGGATCAAAAAAATAACACACAGATTAGCAGTTGTTACTATCCAACTCCAACATCATTAACATTGTGCATTGTTTTTTCTTCTAGAAAGAGGAGGGATGTGATGGAAACATGCTTGTAGTTTTTATCCATTTTTCTGAAAATGAGAATGTAAGATATGAACTACCATCTAAACCAAGCTGGTTTCATCCATTTTTTATTGCAGGTTTATGACTAGTTAAATTTAACAACAGCTCACACTTTACTCTTGAGACTTACACAGAACAACTAATACACTGTGATCACTGAAAACCTATTTGATTAAAATATCTTAACACTTCCAGGATTTCACAAGACTACATAGCATCCATACAATTATTCCCATCTAAATACTGCAGCTACACCTTCCTGGATATTAGTCTGCACATGACTAGCCCTGGGCAAGTTCCAGGGAATTCACGAGCAAAGCCACGCTGCTAAGAGGCTTTGAATATCAGGCTTTGAACATACCCGGAGGGGAGCTACCCTGGCGGGGGTGGGCGGGAGTGGGCGGGTCCGGCCGCTGCTGGTGGGCCAGCCTGGGATGGGTCCCTGGGATGGGCTCCGCCGCTGAGGGTGCGCCGGGACGGGCGGGACCAGGATGGGCCGTGCGCACCGTGCGGAGCTGTCTGCGGTGCTGAAAAGGAGTAGGCGGAAAATGCACCTCGAAACCGTGCAAGACTGAAGATGCAGACTCTTCCACAGCACGCCAATCACGGTCTAACCGACGGATAGGATTCAAAAGAAAACTCATCTGTCTCACGACAACACATTGCTTACCTTCGGCTCTTGGGAAGAATCCCTACAAGTCCTTGTAAGCCTCCCTCAAGGATAAAACTCTCACCAGGTCTGGGACACACAAACTCCCGAGTTTCATTTAACTGTGTGGTCAACGATTTTCAAAGCAGAACACATGAGCAAGGACATTTTCATAGAAAGATTAGAGTCACCTACTAAGACCTGCTTGCAGCAAGGCAGCTTGGACTTCCTACCACTAATCAAGGTCATAGACTGCTGAAAAGAATAAAAACGATGATTTCCACTTGCTGGAATTAAGTCACCAAGAGTTTCTAAATATTAAGTTTGCAGTTGTAGTATTTATGAAACTCTCAATTTCTTATTTCCCAACATGTTTTGTCTCATGCTCTGTAGAAAAATCTTATGTTTACATCAGTTTGCTTCCACCAGAGTATGAAAATCACCACACAGCAAGCAGAATACATTCACCTTCTTCTGTTCCATAAAACAGTTTTTAGCTTTCAATGAACTCCAGCTTATTTACACTATATGCACTGGCAATGTCCATGTACGCACTTCAGACAAGAATTAGAAAGCTATATTCAAACCTGAACATGATCGACAAATAGCCAGTGCACTGAGTCCTCTTGTACACAACTGACATCTGTGGGCACAGGTCTAGAGGTACAATTCATTCTACTACATATAGCAGGGCACTTTCTTGAAATAAAGGCATCTGTGCCTTCAGAAAACAGTCAGCTTTAAAAATTATTTTTAAACTATGACATTATCAGACTTACATAGTACTTTATTTAGCCTGGAGAAGATTCTATACATCCCTAAACCAAAGTATTTTAAAGGTACTCAGCTTTTTCAGATGTCAAGTGTAACATAAATTTATAACTGTAGGTAGATGCATCCTTCTCTCTGCATGCTCTTCAACTTTAAAAAAGTCAAATGCACATACAAAACCAGACTATGACTAAATTAAGAAGCTATCAGATACCCAACAGCTAAGGATGGTGCTCTGCCCTTTCCACCTAACTAGGCTTCTTGAAATAGCAAACTTACTTTTTCCAACATGAATGACAGAGCTCCTTGAAGCTGCAGCTCACACCAAGCCCTGCCACAATTACTACAGTCTTCAGTGTCTTTCAGACTGAACCGTAGGGTATTTCTGTTTACAGACAAGAATACTTGTATTCTGTACTGTCAGGCAGCGCTGGAAACTACATTAACCTTGATTAAGTCACATGATCGCATAACTCACATAGTTGCATACATATGGAAGTTCTTTAAAATAACCAATAAAAACCCAACCAAAATTGAACTACTACTACTTTAGTTTGTAAAGATGTTTCTTTCTGGATACATAACATAATCCTAAGGGAATGAAAATTTGTAACTCTTCACCTGAATAAAAAAATAAAAGAAAACCAGAATCTTGGAGTAACTATTTAGCGTAAGCTAATGTATATAGGATCCCACACCTATTTGATTATCGTGCATTAAAAAAATCCATTTCACGTTTCTAGAAAAGGGACAGAGTAATTAAAATGTTTACACAGATGTTCTGTTTCAACTTTACTTTTCATGCCTCGAGCACCACTTATGGAAAGATACACCAGAGAATAAGACTCCCATATTGCAGCAGTGCCACTTATTTATTTTACACAGAACAGAAACCTCTTCATCAGTACTCCAGTAGTTTATAGCAATGCTCTTCCACTAGTACCCTTGTTTATTGAGTACAGTATCATTAAGCAGTTTTCAGCATCTTTGATATTAATGCAGAGAAACTCAGTTCTGAGCCAAGAATAGAAGTTTTGCATCTGCAAAGTCTGCACAACAGGATCCAATTCAGCAGAGTCCTCAGTAACATAGTATTTCTCTAACATTATCCTAAGTAGGGGACTAGGTACCATTTCACATTGAAACAGCAGCATTTATGTGCAAAAAAAGCAGGGTACTATACAATCCTTAATTGTTATATTTTTAACTGACTGTTAACAGTGGAAAAGTCTTCTTTACCCTTGAAAGCCATCATTTTGGCTGGTAGCTCAAGGTGTCTCTAACTAGTCTGAAAAAAAATAAGGACTGGTGTATCTATGAGTATGGTACTTTGCTCTTCAAAACTTTAGAATCCCTCTTTGTATGTTTCAGTTGAGCTGAAATGCCAAATTTTAATTTCTTAGACAAAAAATTACAACAAATAACAACCAAATCTTTCAGACAGAATCTGTGACAGCATTTGTGGGAATTAGTCTACAGCTTTGATCACTACATTCCTCCTACCTTGAGCTCTCCACCTTTCTTTACAGTTTTCCTCTGCCACATTCCTCGGGGTTGTGTGGCCTTAAAAAACCAAAAACCCAAATAAAACTTAACTCTTCCCTCTCCTCTTAAACATTCTCCTAGAGTACACATATCTGAGACAGCACAGTGGACATTACATACCTTGCACAACAACGACAATTAACCTTGCCGTGAAAACACACAGCATGAAATTCAGTCACTGGAAAATAAAAGACTGCTGTTGTGTTTCTGCTACAGAAGACAGCAGGAATGACACTGCGGCGGCTTGTTCTAAGCCCAGGGCTAAGCGCTCCGATAGCATAACTGCTGGCAGCATTCCCTAGCAGGCAGACACGTATATGGCCACTGTGTTTCTCTCCAGGGCCGATATCCATTCACCCAACTTCGGCAGGCTTTCTGAGCCAGCAGGAAGGGCCAAACACCACCACTGCGTCCTTAGACAAACCACCTCGCACCCCCGTCATGCCATCAACGCTCACAGACCCACGCGAGGAAATGTTACCTGGATTTCCCTTGCATGGTAGACGATGATGAGCCCGAGCAGGATAATTGTGGAGAGGCTAATAAGGCATTTCAGAGCGAGAGAATACAGTGATTCCTGCAAGAGAAAGACAAGGCCGTCCCTCAGAGACCCACGCGCAGGGGCTGAACCCTCCCCACTTCTTCCCCCTGCTCCGGGGAGGGTCGCCTCGCCTCACAGCGAGAGGCAGGCCGGCGGGACGGGACGGAACCAGAACGGAGGACGCGCAGCTCGCCGCGCTGGGATGTCTACGGGGTCAGGGACGCCACTCCGCGGTGCCGCGGGGCAGTCGAACCCGGCTGCCCGGCCGGGCCGGGCGTGAGGCGTCGCGTACCTTGGTGTAGGCGCCCCAGGAGAGCTCGGTCTCGATGACCATGACGACGATACCGAACATGCCGAAAATGAGCGCGTAGTCGCTGAGGCGCTTGCGCTTTTCGAAGAGTGCTCGACGGTGCCCCAGCTTGTAGCCGATGTTCTGATTCTTCTTCTTGCTGGACTTGCCCCCGCCGTTGTTGGTGCTGGCCGTTCCGGGGCCGGGACCGGAGGAGCCGTAGAGCGCCAGGTTGTTGGAGTTGTTGTGCTCGGGCTTGGAGACCACAATCTCTGGGGCTGCGGGGGTGCCGGAGGCGGCGGGGCTGGCGAGCGGCGGCTGGAGCGGCTGCTGGAGCGGCTGCGACTCCGAGTCCAGCTCGTGCAGGTTCCTGCGGGACGAGCTCAGGTTGCTAAGCGGTCGCATGACGCCGCCGTTGTACCTGCAGCTGCTCATGGCTATTTCGGTGAAGGGGTTGCTCTCCCGGCGTTGCTGGTGGTGGTGGTGGTGATGATGATGGTGGTGGTTGTGGTGGGTGCTGCCGCTGCTGACACTGCTGCTGGGGCTGGCTGCCTGCTGCTGCTGCAGGCTATGGCACTGGTGGTACTGAGGGTACTGATGAGGCTGCCTAGACGAACCGGCATGACTGGAAGGGGTGAGCTCGTTGACGTTCAGTTGACTGCCCTGCCGGGAGGAGGCAGCGGAGGACAGCGGCGAAGAGTGAGTCCGGAAGGCGCCCGAGAGGGGCGAGGAGGCGCGGAGCAGCAGGGGCAGGTTATCCCCGGTGGCTGCCGCAGCAGCCCCGTAGTAGGCGCAGTTGTTGCACTGGAGGCATGGGCTCTGCTGCTGTTGCTGGAGGAGGCTTTGCTTCTCCTGGTTTTGCTGCCGCTGCTGACAGTGCGGCAGCGGCGGGCGCTGCTGCTGCTGCTGCTGCTGCTGCTGCTGCTGCTGCTGCTGCTGCTGCTGCTGCTGCTGCTGTTGCTGCTGCTGCTGCTGCTGTTGCTGCTGCTGCTGCTCGGGGTCAAACCCCGCCAGGAACTGCCGCGGCGCGTCCATGCCGGCGCCGTTAAAGCCGCAGGAGGACCGGGCGGTGGTGCACCCTGCGCAATGCGTTATGGTCGGCAGGGGAGAGTCCTGCTGCCGCCACGATGGGCCCATCGCGGCTCCCGTAGAATCCAGACGCTGCGTCCGATTGGTCGGGCGGACCAAAACAACGGGCATCACGTCACCTGAGTGGGGAGGATCAGCAGCGGCGTGAGGCGGCGGAGCGGTGCAGGGTGCCCTCGCTGCCCCGCCCCCGCTCGGGTATCCCGCCTCCCTCTCACGCCGCGCCCGCAGGTAAGAGCTGCCCTCGCCCCCCGTCCCCGCCCCTCCTGCTCAGGAGAGTTCCACGACGTGGAAACGTGGGGGTTTCGGGGGCGGGGCGAGTGCTCGCTCTCGGGATCGCCCACGGCAGGAAAGGACCTCCGTGGCGGGGCTCCCAGCTTCCCGGCTCTGCGCTGTCGCTCACATCTGCGCCGCCTCCGGAACACCGGCGCCGCACTTCGGAGTTGTCCAGCGGCGCTCGCCGCTCGCCGCCCTGCAAAACACAGCTTCGCTCTCGTTCTCCTCTGCCGCCCGCCCCGGGCCGTCGGAGGAAGCTGGGAAAGGCCGCAGCCCTCGTGGGCTGCTGTGGGGTCGGGTTGCGGAAGCCCCAGCACATCTAGGGCTTGTCATGGAAGGGAGGGTGCGGGGTGATCGTACGACTCGAATTCTGTCGGGTGCTTCCCCCTTCAGCTGGAGAAGGGAGAGGTAGCCGCTTGTGCATGAGGCCACGGCCCGGGGCACCGCAGAGGGTGGTTTAGGGGCTGGCATCCTGCTCTGGCAGGCCGGCAGGAGTTTGACATGGAGTAGCAGCGTTCAAATGCGGCTCTAGTTTACTGGCATACAGTGCCAGTATAGACTTTGAGTTGATCGCCTGATACCATTTTTGCCTTTTCCTTTCTCCCAAACTGTCACTGAGTCGTTAGTTCCCGCAGTTCCCTTTGGCAGAGTAATGTCTGCACCAGGTAAAGTCGCTTTTCTGCGTTTATTTAAAGGAAAAATCTTTAGGGGATAAATCGTGAAAATTGTGATTTACCTTGTTTTAGGAGTTTCTTTCTTGTCATCTAGGTGAAATTATGAGAGGGTTTGGTTTTGGTTTTTTTTTTTTTATGCCAGTTAGCACTCTGCAGTTTGGAAAATCAGCTGTAAAATACTATATCAGGGAAGGTTTCCTTATATCTTTTACAAGTCTATAATGTTAACAACACAATTCACTAAGTGTTTCTGGGATAAAAACTTAGAACCTTAACATTTCACTCAGACAAGATTCAATTTCCTTTGAAACTTTATGCCCTTCAATGTCTTGCATTTTAGAAGTATGAATTAGGCACTATCATTAACGAAGTTTTTACATATGCTCTGCTAAAAATCGTCTGTGAAATTTCCTAACCAAGGTGTACCTTTTAAAGCAAGCACTTATTGCACACAAAGTCTAACCCTCACTAATGTAGTAAATATGTTTATACAATATAGATTGTTCATACATAAACATACTCTATAAACATACTCAAATTATCTTTGAGTATGTTTATAGAACATAGGTTGTTTTAGAAAAAAAGCATCCAACAGCATAATGCCTTGTGATAATTAACTTTGATTATTTTATTTTAAACAAAATTAGGCACATTCTTGCAAGAATGGTAAAGCACTTTTCAAATGCATTACTTGTTGGTTTTAAATTATGCTGAAATGTATTTGGATGTTCAACATTGCACTTGGTTCCCTGGAGCACCAAAGACCAAGAGAAAAGAACAGTTTGTTTAACACAGTTTCAGATTTTCCATTGTTTGTTTGTTTGGAAAAATACAGTCTTATTCCATCTCACTGGTCCTGTTATCCTGGTGTTTTCAAGCACACAAAACCCTTATGGACATTAGAAAATTAGTCTTGGGGAGCCTGGATATTTTGAACTCTGTAAATGAAAGTCTTGCACAAATGTGCTGTCAAAATAGATGTTTGTGAACTAATTAAAAATTGAAATAAGTCTAGGGTTTGTCTTTTGTGTTCATGCAATGTCCTTAATCTTTGCCTAAAGATACTTTCTTTTACATGCTCTTAACAGAAGAGAAAGCTCTCAAAACCTACTTTACCATGAAAGACCTTTCAACAAATTTGTAACTATTCATGTTTTGTTTAGAACTTACCAAGGCCCTTTGATTTCATCTACTCTAGTTATGCAAAGTTTTATAAGAATAGTGAAGAAAAAAGCTAGCTTTTAAAAAGTCTTGGTAGGCTACAGTATGTGATAGCTATGGTCTGTATCGGGAAATGCTTGCATTTCTTTTAATACATTAAAATTACAAGACCCAATTTTAATACCTATACTGCTACTGCCCTATCTGTAGAAATGTCATGGACTGCATTTATTAGCTTATAGATTTTTTTTCATCCATTTGTTTGATTGTTTTATTGTGTGAATAGACATGAATATTCCCCTGTTGTAACACAAGAGGTCATACTAATCACACAGCATGTTGTGAAACTAGTCAGCTAAGGTTTTATTTCTGTTCCATTGTGCAGCCTGGGATATAACAATTTCAGGGTCTAAAATAAGAATGGTGGAGTTTGCATTTTCACAGCTGAAGAGGTTAAACCTTCTTCTCAGATACTAATTAGTAAGCCAGAATAGAAAGATACCATTTGACATATTCCCTTGTTAAGTAATTACGAAGTTCACCATGAAAAACTATTGTATTTGTTTTCCATATACTCTTCACATGAACTGCATTGTTACATTCTCTTGTATTACTAATTAATTAGGATAAGAAGTTCAAAACTACTAAATCATACTCAAACTGGTGAACCCCCTTGTTACAAATCTTATCCGTTTGGAATTAGGGGGCTTTTTGTTATATACTGGATGGAACTGCCCGTACTGATTATGATGGCTTCTGCTGCTGTTTTGCCAAAGAGGTTGGTTTGCACACATGGCATGTGTGTGTGCATACACACATGTATACACACACCTTTGTGTGAAATAAGAGGCAATTACTGCAGATCTCATTTGATAATGATAATTATTTGAGGTGTTTAGACGACAGATTTCTAACCCTACTCAAAGAACAAGATAAATACTGTTGAGCAAGACTACCAACAGCAGGACAGGAAGCTCAACAGACAGGAAAAGTTAAATTTCTGAGAGGAAAAAACATAACTATGAACTATTTGAAGTGACAGCAAATGGCTAGTCATTTGAAAAGCTCACCTAATCTCCAATGGAGACACAACACCCACAAGCTGCAATAAAAGGTATTAGAACTCTATTTTGGCTGTCATGCTATTGCCCCTATTCATGCCAGACTCCAGTTGAAATCACTAAGAATTCTGCACAAAGTATAGAAAGACACTAACAAAAAGTAGTAATAATTTTTTAAAAAGCCTCTGAATTTCCATTTTGTAGCAGTATTTTGACTCAGGGCCTATTCTGCACAAGATCTTGGAGTTTCTAGAAAGCACTTAAGGAAACAGCATTTTCCAGTTTTCAAAACAAGCAAGCAGGTGCACCGCTTGGCATATATACAGAAGGATGCCATTCAGTGAAAGCAGAATGACAGTAATAAAAGCAGAAGTAACACTGGCAGCAGTAGGGTATCACAAGATTATTAGGGGTACCCATGCAGTAATAAAAATTATTTATGAGACAACACCAAATCACAACAGTACATCTGGTAAGATGATAAGGAAAGTAACCATATGAACCACATGTGTAAATGACATTTTACATACCATCTGGCAGGGTTTTTACACAACAGATGTCTATGACATTTACCCTTGCAACTTCAGTTGTTACATGGTTATATGCCTTAACTGGAAAACCACCTCTGCTGGACCTGTGCTTACTTCAAAGACATTGGTAATGTTCACAGTAGTGGGAGAAGGAGAAATAACAAATAATGATTATGCAGATAGTACAGCTACATGTTAGAAGGAGGCATGCTTTACTGCTGCTACTCTTGATTTTACACTGTTCCACTAATCAGCACTTAACATTTCTGCATATCACCAGTGAAAATGCACTTAATGCTTCTGCATATCGATGCTTAAAATGCAGATTCACTCCAATTTAAAACCTTCATCTCTTTCCTGGGACTTACAGGATACAAAAGGTAAGGACACTGCCCTGCCAGCTTTAAAACAGTAACCAAAGTTTTCAAATGTGGAGGTGTCATAATTCATAGGGGTGTAAATTCTAGAAATAAGTGGAATTGGTATGCATTTCCTACAATCAAAGGGCCTTCCTGAAGGGATGAAGTTTTCCAGTGTTTTTGCTAACATTTTTTTATTGCTATTGAACGTGTTGAAAATACTGAATGGGTTCCATAAAACAGCTGGGGAAAGTATTTCATCCTTTAACTTTTCCATCTCGCTGGATATTTCTGTAGTACTTGGAGACCATACAAACCTAATGATTTTCTTTCTTGCTGATATTTTTTTCTCATTGTCATGAGATACAGCCACCCACAGGCATTTCATAGCTACTGTGCTGGGTTAGCGCCCATTCTGAAAAACAGGGTGGAGGGCTTGCAAGTGCTTAGCCCTCCCTGCAGGGTGTTTTCCCCCAGGAAACTGAGTCTCTTCCACTCCCCCTCCCTGTCCAGCTAGGGTATAAAAGGGAAGGCATTGGAGTCATTAGGTTTCCTTTTGGCTCCTGCCTCTCCTGGATGAGAGCTACTGCAGCTGCCTTCCTGCTCCTCTGCCACATGGTTGGGCCTGATCCTTCTCCCTGCTGCCTCTGTGCCTCTTCAGAGAGAGACTGGTTTTGTATTCTTCTTCTTTGTCCCCCTCCCATCCATCCTTGTTCCTTGCCCTTGTGAACCTTACCTGTTATTGTTATATATATGTGTATATATATATATATATATATATATATATATATATATATGTATGCATATGTTGTTTAAAGAAAACTGTTTACCTCTCTACTTCCAAGCCGACTCCAAATTATTGTTTGGTGGATTTGCTCCTTTCCTTTTTTTTCCCCCTCTCCGTTGGGAGGGAGGAGGGGTAGTGGGGGAGAGATTCTCAGCCTTGCCCCCATCTGAGCTCTTAACTCCCAGTTAAGGCTTAAACCACCACGATTTTTGGTGCCTCCAACATGGGTTTTGGAAATTAATATTGTATTTGGAAAGCAATACTTTTTCTGAAAGAAAGGGATTGCAAGTAGAGATGTCCATTTTGAAGAATCTGATGGTCCAAGCCTTTGCATGGGTGTTTGGCTGGATCTTTTGGACCCATATCTACAAAGTAATAACTTACCATGTGGTGTGGTTAATGATAGAGATGCTGCTCAACTGGATAAAAACTTTACCAATGAAGTTGGGCATGTATCTCTTGAATTCTTTGAATTATACTGGCAGTGGTAACTTCTCTAACACAGGAGATTTTCCTGAAGCAAACTGTGAAACCAAAGGTGTAGATAAAAATGTCTGTGATGGAAAATTGCTTTACATTGCAATATATTTAAATATAATCCTTATAGGGACATTTGCTGTGACCATGTTGGGTGGGGGAAGAGCTAACCCATTCAGAGCTATTTGGAGGGTGGTATCACACTCCTTTGTACTCTTTAACGACTGGGGGTTTGTCTGCTGTGGGCATTGTGAGCACTCTGTAAACACAGGGAGGGGTCGAGTTGTAATGAGTGTGCCAGATCTCAGCCTGAGCCCCAGGCACAAGGGTTTGCCCCACCACCAGCAGTTCCATACTTAACCCCTGATGCTCCTGCCAACGCAGTTTCCTAGCACCGGGCACCACACGCAGGAAAAGAAGGCAAAAATCATCTCCAGGCACAGATGGTGAGGAACGCACATCAACAGGGCCCAGTACCTCACAAAACCCAGTGGTGTATGAAGATCAGTCAGATCAGGAAATAACTGTTACATCGCTACCCAGAAAGGAACTAAGGCAAACTAGTCTGGAAAGAGGAAAGAGGGTGAGCCAATACTGAGCTGGGCCCTGAGATGCTGGGACGAGGGGGTGGACACAGTGGACCTGGATAAGAAGGAGGTGAAGCTTTTAGGCTCCCTGACTCCTGATGCTGGTCTGGACAAAGAGTTACCCAGACTCGATGGAACACACACTCTCTGGGCCCGGATCCTCAACACCATCAAGAGCCGGTACCGCTCAAGAGATGACCTGCCCTGGGCCCCAGTCAGATGGACAACTATGGAACAGGGCATTTGGTATCTGAGACAGATGGCCGTGCTGGAAATAATTCATGGGGATGGCCAGCTCCCCTCGGACCCAGATGAGGTGCCCATGAGATGGCCCTTGGTAAAGAAACTCACCCAGGGTGCTCCTCTGAAATATGCTCACACATTAGGAGGGATACTCCTGACTGGACAGGATGGAAGTCCTAAAACTAACTGTGAGTTTCCCAGTGATTTAAGGGAATATGAAGACAGCGTAAATCAGAAACCCCTGATCTCAGCCATAGAAACTGGCTGAGACAGGCTGCCAATAAAGGTACGACACATCGATGCACAAATCCCCAAGAGCAGAGCCATAGAGGAGCACAAGCTCAACCACCAAGCAGATCTGGCTGCTGAAATCTTCCAAATAGACTTGGACTTGGAACACAAGGGCGAGCTGTTCTTAGCTTGCTGGGCCCATGTTGTGAAGAGGTTATTAAATTTATGAATATGAAATATGAATTATGAAAATATTAATTATTAATTATCAAATTATTAATAACGGATGAATCAACAACTTATATACATGTTCTAGTGCACATTCATGAAATTCATTCCATAAATGGCTTAGTATTATGATTAGAACTTAAAATTAATCTATCTACAGACTATGTTTTCTATAATGAAGGGTGCCGTTCCACCACTTGGCCACTAGATGGCGACTCGGCGGAATGCGGGCGGCTTCTGGCTATATACAGCAATATTACAATCTTTCTGTGCATCAGCGATTACTCTGCTACACGCAGATATTTTGAACTGAGTGCTAGTGGGTGGAAAGCACGTGGAAGATATTCTGTAGATATTGTTTGTAGCAAGGTGGGGGTCCGGCTGACTACTGCCGCTGGACTGGTTCCTGGTTGGGTTCGGCCCGTGGGGGCCGAAGTAAGAGAGGGGGCACTTGTTTACCAACAGGGGTAATATTTATAGATTCCTCGAGGCTGGGTTTGACCAATGGGCACTCTCATAGACAACTGGCTTCAGCCTATAGAAAGTGTGAAGCTGAAATTGTGCCCATACTTGGTAGTTGCACACGCACTGCATGTGCTGAATGTGTGCTGGCCTGGCTAATGCCTTGGCTTTTGTCTTCCTCCTGAAGGAGGGGAAACCTGTCCACATGCTGGGGTCAGATCTAGTATCTGGGCAGAATGTGCCTTCACCACAGCCCATGACACTTCTGGCCACCAAGGGAGAGATGTCACATACCGGTGGGCTCAGGACAGATCCATGGACATCTCTATGGAGGCCATCTCACAGGTTATCCATGAATGTGACCGCTGTGCTGCCATCAAGCAGACCAAGCACATGAAGCCTCTGTGGTATTGGGGGAGATGGTCAAAATACAAGTACGGAGAGACCTGTCAGATCGACTACATTGCCCTTCCTCGGTCTCACAGCAGCAAGCAGTACGTACTGATCATGCTGGAGGCAAGTACAGGGTGGCTGGAAACGTACCCAGTACCTCATGCCACTGCTCGCAACACCATCCTGAGCCTAGAGAGACATGTCCTGTGGAGACATGGCACCCCCAGCAGGATCGAATCAGACAATGGAACCCACTTGAAGAACCATCTACTAACAGACTGGGCAAAGGAACATGGGATTGAGTGGATTTACCACATCCCATATCATGCACCAGCTGTGGGGAAGGTCGAGCACTACAATGACTTGCTAAAGACCACCCTAAAAGCCATGGGGGTGGAACCTTTAGGAACTGGGTAAAACACCTAGCTCAAGCCACTTGGTTAGTGAACAGCAGAGGATCTGTGAACCAATCTGGTCCTGCCCAGTCCAACCTGCTGGAAACAATGGATGGAGATGGGAGTTCCTGTGATTGCTGAGAAAAACCTGCTGGGGAAGTCGGTGTGGGTTTTTCCTGCTGCTGATGGGGGCAAACCAACCCAAGGGGTGGTCTCGGCTGAGGGGCCTGGTCACACATACTGGGTCATGTTAGAAACTGGGGACATTCAGTGTATCCCACAGCGGAACATGACTCTCGCTGAGAGGGTATGAACTCAGAGGGGGCAACACACATAATGTATTATAGCCACTGTGTAAATAATTGCAAGTTGTTCTAAGACTTTCCCTCCTAGCTTAATACCAGCCTAGCATCCAGGACTCAACATACACACCATACACCAACCCAGAGAGCTCCTGGGTCATCTTAACACTGTTACTGAAGATGGGGAAAAGGCTGAGGTCCTGAACACCTTCTTTGCCTCAATTTTTAACAGCAAGGCAGGAGGAGTTCAGGAGTGGCCTCCTGAGCTGGGTGATGGGGTCAGGGAGCAGTGTAATGCCCTGGAAATCCATGAGGAATTAGTTCGGGACCTGCTGAGCCACTTGGACACTCACAAGTCCATGGGACTGGATGGGATCCATCCTAGGGCACTGAGAGAGCTGGCAGATGAGCTGGCCAAGCCACTCTCCATCATTTTCCTCCAGTCCTGGCTCACCGGAGAGGTCCCAGATGACTGGAAACTGGCCAGTGTGATCCCCACCCACAAGAAGGGTTGGATGAAGGAACCTGGAAACTACAGGCCAGTCAGCCTGACCTCAGTGCCAGGGAAAATGATGGAGCAGATTATGCTGGTGGCAATAACTGCGCACCTGAAGGACAGCCAAGGGCTCGAGTCCAGCCAACATGGATTTAGGAAGGGCAGGTCCTGCCTCTCCAACCTGATCTCTTTCTATGATCAGGTGGATGTGGGGAGGCCTGTGGATGTGGTCTACCTGGACTTCAGCAAGGCCTTTGACACTGTCCCCCACAGCAAACTGATGGCTAAGCTGTCAGCTCGTGGCTTGGACAGCAACACTCTGTGCTGGGTTAGGAACTGGCTGAAGGGCTGAGCCCAGAGATTGGTGGTCAATGGTGCCACCTCCAGCTGGCGGCCAGTCACCAGTGGCATCCCCCAGGGATCAGTGCTGCGCCCCATCCTCTTCAATATCTTCACTGATGATCTGGATGAGGGGATTGAGACAGTCATCAGCAAATTTGCAGGTGACACCAAGTTGGGAGCAGATGTTGGTCAGTTAGAGGGCAGAAGGGCTCTGCATTCAACAAGTCCAAGTGCCAGGTGCTGCACTTTGGCCACAACAACCCCATGCAGAGCTACAGGCTGGGGTCAGAGTGGCTGGTCCTCCCCAGAGAGGGACCTGGGGGTGCTGGTTGACAGCCACCTAAATATGAGCCAGCAGTGTGCCCAGGTGGCTAAGAAGACCAATGGCATCCTGGCCTGCATTAGGAATAGTGTGGCCAGCAGGAGCCGGGAAGTCATTGTGACCCTGTACTCTGCATTGGTTAGGCCACACCTTGAGTACTGTGTCCAGTTCTGGGCCCCTCGGTTTAGGAAGGACATCGAGACACTTGAACGTGTCCAGAGAAGGGCAACAATGCTGGTGATAGGCCCTGAGCACAAGCCCTATGAGGAGAGGCTGAGGGAGCTGGGATCGTTTAGCCTAGAGAAGAGGAGGCTCAGGGGTGACCTCATTGCTCTCTACAACTACCTGAAAGGTGGTTGTAGCCAGGAAGGGGTTGGTCTTTTCTCTCTAGCAACCAGCACCAGAACAAGGTGACACAGTCTCAAGCTGCATCAGGGGAAGTTTAGGCTCAAGGTGAGGAGGAAGTTCTTCACGGAGAGAGTCATTCATCATTGGAATGGGCTGCCCAGGGAGATGGTGGAGTCACCATCCCTGGAGGTGTTCAAGAGGGGATTTGACGTGGCACTTGGTGCCATGGTCTAGTCATGAGATCTGTGGTGACAGGTTGGACTTGATGATCCTTGAGGTCTCTTCCAACCTTGGTGATACTGTGATACTGTGATCTCACCTGCACCTGTTCCTGCTTCCCTACAGCAACGGACTGTTCCTGATGTCCCTACAGCAACGGATTGTTCCTGATTTTCTCTTTCCCTTTCAAAGACAGACGGATTCCTGATTCTTCTCCACATCCCTGCCCCGTTCAAGCACTACCTACAATGACCATCACCAGAGAGAGAGAGAGAGTGCCCTGGGAGAGAGGTAGCCGGGATAACAAGGGACTTGCATCGAGGATTCGAATACCATATGTCAAGATTGGATGAAGGGGCTGTGACAGGAGAGTGGAAGTGGAACTGAGGGGTGGATTGTCATGGGTTAGCGCCCATTCTGAAAAACAGGGTGGAGGGCTTGCAAGTGCTTAGCCCTCCCTGCAGGGTGTTTTCCCCCAGGAAACTGAGTCTCTTCCACTCCCCCTCCCTGTCCAGCTAGGGTATAAAAGGGAAGGCATTGGAGTCATTAGGTTTCCTTTTGGCTCCTGCCTCTCGTGGATGAGAGCTACTGCAGCTGCCTTCCTGCTCCTCTGCCACGTGGTTGGGCCTGATCCTTCTCCCTGCTGCCTCTGTGCCTCTTCAGAGAGAGACTGGTTTTGTATTCTTCTTCTTTGTCCCCCTCCCATCCATCCTTGTTCCTTGCCCTTGTGAACCTTACCTGTTATTGTTATATATATGTGTATGTGTATATATATATATATATATATATATATATATATATATATATATGTATGCATATGTTGTTTAAAGAAAACTGTTTACCTCTCTACTTCCAAGCCGACTCCAAATTATTGTTTGGTGGATTTGCTCCTTTCCTTTTTTCCCCTCTCTCCATTGGGAGGGAGGAGGGGGTAGTGGGGGAGAGATGCTCAGCCTTGCCCCCATCTGAGCTCTTAACTCCCAGTTAAGGCTTAAACCCCCACAGCTGCCTAATTACATCCACATTAATACTGTTTTTCCAGGCAAGACAGGTGTTCAGCCAATTACTACTACATTATATGTAATCTAACTAGCTTTTATTACTCTCACGAATTAATGCAGTTTTGTAACATACTTTTCACTTGGTACAATTACTGAAATGATAACATAATGTATTATTACTATCTTAGTCTATGCAAAAGCACAGAGAAACTTTGAGTGCATATGGGATTATTAGTGTGAGAGCCTACTTTTAGAATCCTGTATTTGAAGAATTTTGGCCCTTACAGTCCTTTGAGACCATGTTTACATTTAAATACAAGATCATACATTACAAAGTTGTTAGTATGCAAACCCAAGATGTTAGCAGCACTTTTCCATAAATTTGTTGTTTCTTATCCATTTAGCAACTGATTCTAAATAATTAAATTCATTTACCTATGTTTGGAAAATAAGTATTTTTTTCTGTCGATACATTACTATGAGTGCTCCCATTTTGTGATCTGAACATAATTACTATAGATTTGTACTACCATTGTTGTGTTTGGAAAATTCCTTCTGTGTCATTTCCTAGTTTAGACAGATTGCTCTATTGCTCCAAAAGGGGCAAAAGAATAATCCTCACACAAATGGATTGAATAGTCATGGAAAGTTTAAAAGGAAAAGCAATTCATAGGTGCTACAAAAACTACAAAGCATTAGTGGTGAGCATAGCAACTCAAAGAAATCCCCAGTCTAAACACCATACCAAAAGCCCAGCACTTTCCTTCTCCCCACCTGGGGTTCACCTGAAATGCTAGGGCTTGCTCTTCCCGCCCTCCCCTACCACCATTGCTGGGCTGTTTTCAGGCTGGCCAGGCCTGAACTGTCCCCTTCCTCCTGCATTTTTTTTTTCACCCTGGCATTAGGCCTAGACAGGCCAAGATTGCACAGGAAGAATAAAAAAGTTACTCAGGTCAAAGAGGCCTGTGGGACTCCCCCACTGTTACCAGATAAGAAAGCATCTCTCTCCCATGGGAGCAGAGAGGGAAGAAGGAGAAAGACAACTTTTCTGCCAGATTCATAAGGATGCAGGATTTATGGGTAGAAATGCACTATTTGCTGTGTCCACCCACTGGGCTGGACACTCTAGACACCAGAGGTCTCAATTCTGTGGCTTCTTTTTGGAGGCACACTGCCTAAATAGCCACAGTCATCTAATAACATGATCTGCTATTGGGCTATAAAACACAAAATATGGACTTAGTTTTTATGAGGTGACAAATGCATGATGTGTATGATTGTGATAGTTATGATTTATGAAATAGAAAGTAGTAATAATATTAATATAAAATATTAATAACCTTTTAACAGTATGTGTGTGTGTATATATATATATATATATGCAGATTCTAGTGTATATTCTCCATAAACTGATACAGTTTAACAATATTGAACCAAATTAGTAAAATACAAACCAGTTATTCAGTAAGAACCAAGGTTGTAATTCTGCCACTTGTCCACCAGGGGCCGACTCTACAAGATACCTGGTGGCTCAAGGCTAGGTATCAATGCTAGGCACATAAAATTTTAAAGGAACCTTTCAAACACTTAAATGAATTTTTGATCCCAAATTATGGCTCCAAGCATTCTTGGATGTTGCATTAATAAACCATAAATCACAATACTATGCAGGCTAGAGAGCAGGGATTTTAAACAGAACAAATACTGCCCTTAAACAAGTGAACACTGAAAAGAGATACAGTTTCACTTGGTACACTGGTTGCCAGGCTGGTTGCTACACTGGTTGCCGTGACTGGCTGCTGAGGTGCGCAGGGACCCAGGGGGACCGGGTGGGCTCCCAGGGTAGTCCCCTACAGAGGTGGTGGAGGCAGCTTTCTCCTGTTGCTGCGGGGAGTGTGGCATGGACTGGTTCACCTGGAACAAGCTCTCCGGCACTTCCAGGCACTGGTGGTCCTGTAGAGTTTGCAGGAGGCTGGGGGAAGGGGACAGATCCCCACCCAGAGGAGCTTGAGAGCCACATGGAGGGGGACAACACAGAGCAGCACAGCTCAGGAATGAGTGAGTATCCAGGACACTTTTACACAGTCCTGGCAGGGCACAGATGGTGCTCTGAATTACTAGGAGCGGTTGGCGGTGTCTCTTTCTGTGACTTGGCAGCTGGCACACAGGGGCTGCTAGGTGCAGTTCTTGCTTTGCAAGTGGCGCATGGAAGGCTTTGGCTCACATATCTGCAGCTTATGCTCACAGCAGACACTTAGAACCTCTGAAAGGAAATCGGGCAAGTTCTTCCTGGTTGGTGAGGCTTACCAATGGGGTATCAGTCACTGTAGGGTGTTGTGACCGTTTTAGGCTGTGCCTTTAAGAAAGGGACAGTTGCTGGAACACTCTGGCTGAATGTTTTGGTGAAATAATTGAAAACAAAGATAAGGTCTAAATGAATTTCATTGGTAGATTGGTAGAATGCAACTTTTAAGTTTTAGTTCAGTTTGAGTCTCAGTCTGTTCTGTCTGTGTCTGTCGGCCTGTCTGTTTCTGTCTCTCTCTGAAGCAACAGCTGCTGGATGGAGTCGACCTTGAATTAACAAAGCTAACCAGGTAAGAAAACTAATTCTTGCACACGCTTTGAGCTAACAGAATTTCCTTCTTAATTACCTTTTTCTCTCTCTCTAACCCTTTTTGGGAAAAAAGGGAGGTAGGGAGAGAGAGGGGGTACAGGAGGGGGAACCCTCCTGGCTGGAGGAGGGGAAAAGGTCTTCTGTATTACGTTCATTGCTGTATATTTCTGTATATATTGTAAATACTGTATATTGTGTACATATTCACTGCATTTCATTCCTACTTTTTAAATATAGCACCTTCATCTGCTTCTCCGACTGAGTTAGCTGTGGTTTCTTTGGGGAGGGGGGAGAGAACTTTCTCTCACCACCACAGGTGTGGTGGCAGCTTCTTCCTACTGGCAGGACTGGGGTACGATGCTAAGATGTAGTTTCAGTGCAGTTTATGTGAAGGACTCTTTGCTGGTTTCGGGTATACTGAGTCATGCTGGCTCATCCCGGGTAGTAAGCTTCTCTCCAGACTGCAAAGGCAGAACAGGTGCACAAGAGCAGAGCGTGTGCAAAGAGCGACAGCAGAAGCAAAAGAGCTTAATAGCAAGAGAAATAGCAAAAGAGCAAAGGAATGGAATTTACAGTTTGGGTTATATTTATAATTTGCTTGAGGCTTGGATTCAGCCAATAGTCAAACGGTTGGTCAGCACATTAGCTAATAGCAAAGCATATATCTAGAATTATGCCCAAACTTGGAAGCACAGCACAAGTATCCCATAAGGTACTCTGTTTAGCCCTGCCACTGGATTGTTTACCCTGGCTTGCTAACACCTGGCCCTTTGTTTACTCAACTCTGGATGAGTACCCACTGTCTCGGTCCAGAGAGGGAAAGAGACTCAGTACCTTTGAATATTCCCGTTTCATGAAATTAGAGGCACAAACGAGGCCAAAATATCAACAGCTAGACTATTTATTACACAAATAAAGTGGATGGATCAGAAGGAGAGAGAGAGAATAGAGAGTAAGAGAGAGGAGAGGGAGAAAGAAGAGGAATTATATTACCACACCCCTCACCCCCCAAGACAGTTTGAATCTGTGGAGGAAGGCTGCTGCAGCTTTGGAAGGGAGGAAATGTTGGGTCTGTGAAGAAAGGCTACTGCAGCTTTGGCATCCTTGTTGGCTGTGCTATCCTCTGAGCAGCCTCTTTAGCTCCATGAGTTGCAGCAGGCAGAACTTAGGACACGGCGAGAGGGCTCCTCTTGGTCTGCTTCTTCCAGGCTACATGGTGATGCCTCTGTCATTTTTCTCTCCTGATATTCTCTCAGTTTTTCTTCAGAGCAGCATTGTCCAGGTCTTTTCCTCTTCTCCCGTGTTTTCCTTCTCCCGTGTTTTCCTTCTCCCGTGTTTTCCTTCTCCTGAGCCAGTAGTTGCTCAGATCTTTTATACAGTTTTTAGGTATGTATGTTCCAGAGAGTATCGATAGCAGTGGCCTCTCCCCATTATTATTTCCAGGGCAGCTGCAGTCTGGTGAGCAATCCTTTATCTATGTACCTTCCAGAGAGTCATTCCAGTGGCGTCTGCCCAATACACATCAGCTATTGTCTGGGCAAGCAACAAAGGTGATTTTATCTTTGAGTCACATCAGGAGAGGCAAGATTTAGTCTCTCACACCCAGTCCAGAAGGAAGGGAAGGGGGTGGCTTGAGCAAAACATAGAGGGACAAGTTTTGGCAATATCTGGGACATAATTCTGGGCATAGGCACCTTTACCACAATGATTGCTTTTGAGTTTTAAATGCATTGAAGTTTTTTCAGTCAATAGCCCTCCAGTTCGAAATACGTGTAAAATGTAAGCTTGTTTCTTTGTATTTCATGGGGGCTTTTCAATTTGTTTCTGCAGTCCTGATACCTTGAAAGGCTCTACAACTTCCACAGCATGTCCAAATCCCATGTCATGAAAGACTGTTTTTGTTGTTGTTGTAGTTAAAGTCTTTTGGATATGTTCATGTACACACAAATGTCAGTGTATGTTGTGGTCCTGTTTGCAGAAATCATCTCTATAACAAGGCTGGAAAATTTGTACACTTGCAGAATAAATGGAAGCAAGAAGATGAAAGCCAATGTCCAGTTTTATGTTACTTACAGTCCCACTTTCTATTCAACATGTACTTAATTGCATTTGTGTAGTTGTTTTTTTAATTTATGTGATGGCTGACTCAAGAAACTAGTTTGGAACAGAGGAATGGGGCAGTCCAGAGTGAAGAGCATCTCAATATTTCCTTCTTTCCTAGGGGACAGCATGTTCTCCATGGGAGAGCAATGTGCCCTTGTGGCCAAGTGGGCCAGTGTTCAAGCTGGTCTGAATAAAGGTACATTTTCTGTCTCACAGATGTGTGTACTCTGGAGGAGAAAGACATGTGCAGGGGTATTGTAGGAATCCATTTTTCCCTTTGCAATCATTAGTGCAGAAATAACAAGAGGTATAGGTAAGCAAGTTTCCCTTACTGTCTTGGGAAATAGCAATGCAGGTGTCAGTGTTGAGAGCAACAAGTCATCAATATGTCACCTACTACTCAGTAATGCCATTTCTTTTTAAGGGCAGAATCCCAATATTCAGCTGTTCAGTTCACTGAAGGGTAGGGATATGACATCCACCTGCATTTCCACACACTTCATTTCTAGCCACCTGATCCCCACTGCAGAGCTCAAGCATGTGGATTAGAGGGGTTACCAGTCTGCAGAGTCTCAGCTAGTCAGTAGTATGAACTCAGGATAGGGATGTGATCAGAAAGCCAAAACTTAGCTGATGATTCTCCTATTTGGGAGGACACTCCTGGGGTAGTAGCCTAACCATTTTCTTTCAAAGGCTATCATCTGTTCTCTGATCCTCTTAAAGGTGAGCTAGATGGATCTGGGTGTTCATTCTCCACATAAACACAGTAGGAAAAAAATTATCTTCCTTCCTGTCTGCCTTGGTGGACTCACGCACATGCTCCATTTAAGAAATCAGGCCCTAAAAATCATGCTGTGTCTTAACTGAGGGAATGAACAACCAGTCCATCCCCTTGCTGTTGTCTGCCCATGAAATATGAAATGATTCATTGCATCAGACACAATGAGTACAGAAGACACAATATATCTAGCCACCAATCAGTTACATTCTTCAGAGTAGGAATAGGAATGCTTCCTTAGGTGAACCTCTCAAAGACCCTCTCAAACCCCAACATTTACCACTGACTGTCTCCTTTGGAATTCCTACTGGAGCTGACTGACCATCTCCAGTCTTATGCAGGTCCTATGGCTGCTTCAGTGCAGTTTACATTTGAGTGTTAAGATGAGCACATAGCACTTTGATCCACAGATATTAAAGCTGCTTACAGAAGTCTTGAGACTCATATGGCATTTGCTAGAAATTTCTGAGTGTTTATTCAGGTGCTCAGGGATCACTTTGCAATACTGCGAACAGTGGTGACTGTTAGTCTTTCACAGGAAATTCAGCATTTCATCTCCTCTGTTAAATATGTAGGAAAAGAAGGATTTACTACAAGCTGATGTCATCATATTTACTTGTCATTCAGCTAACATGCAGCTGTCAGTTTGGCTGGTTGTGTCCTGCTTTATTTTCCATGTACACACTATGTAACTGACAAGACTGTCATTTCAAGAGGTAAAGTTGCTACGATTGCTAGTTTAAAGTGATTTCATGAGCCTGCATTTGCTCTTTTATGACTCTGAAGAGCCAATTCACCTTTGAGAATTTCAACTTCACCAACGTTTTTTATGATTTGTATTTTATGAGCATGTTGTGTGCAACAGAAAAAAAAAACAAACTTGACATAAAATAGCCATGATCTTATTTATAACATGAGAAATCGTATAACCATAGAAGCATAGAATTATTTTGACTACTTGATCATCAAGTAGAACCATTAACTACCGCATCACTACTAAACTGTATCTTTTAGTACTATGTACGTATCTCTATAGATGGCGACTCCACCACTTCCCTGGCCAGCTTTACTACCCTTTTATTCCCAATATCCTACTTAGACTGACATGCACCTCACTACAACTTCATTTCAAGTAGCATAGAGAGTGAGAAAGCCTCTCATGAACCTCTTTTTTTCTCCAGGCTGAATAACTCCAGTTCCCACAGTTGTGCCTAATAAGGCTTGTGCTCTAGACCCCTCACCAGCTTCATTACTCTTTGAACATGCTACAGCACCCCAATGACCTTGCAGTGAGGGCCCCGAAACAACGTAATATTCAAGGCACAGCCTCATCAGGCTGAGTGACCCCCCTTGAGTACAGGGGAACAGTCACTTCCCTACTCCTGCCAACTACACTGTTACTGTTACAAGTCAGAATGCTGTTGGCCTTCTTGGCCAGCTGGGCATATTGCAAGCTTATATTCAGGTAGCTGTTCACCAACACCTCCAGGTCTTTTTCTGCCAGGCACATTTCCACTGTGCCCCAAGCCTGTAGTGTTGCATGGGGTTGTGACTCAAGTGCTGGACCCAGCACTTGGCATTGTTAAACCTCATACAACTGGCCTTGGCCCACCAAGCCAACCTGTCCAGATTCCTCTGTGGCATCAATGAAAACAAACAAACAAATAAATGAATAAATAAATAAATACTTTAGCTGTGTTTATTCACAAAGACTACCCTATTTTTACTTTACCAGAATTTTTAAACTCCTGAAGAAAACCTACCAAATTAGTATTCAAGGGGAGATAAAATGAAATACCATAACTGTCCCTCTGAAAACTTAAGAATTCTAGAACTGATGATCAAATCACCATCCCTGGAGGTGTTTAAAAGATGCACAGATGTGCTGCTAAGGCACATGGCTTAGCACCAGACTTCATAGAGTTTGATAACAGTTGGACTTGATAATTTGAAGGTATTTTCCAACTGTGAAGTGATTTTATGATGCTATGAACACATACAAGATACCTAATTTCCTATTGCATAGCATCACTTTGCAGAAAGTACACTCTGGATTGTATTTACCTGTTAAATTAGTGGTACCATGCAAACAAAAGCAATATCAACAAAAGTAGGTAAGAATGCAGAGCCATGTGCTGTGGCAATTCCATGAGGGATAGAAGCAGTTATAATGAGGAATAAGAATAACATACTGCTACATATGTTTGCAATGTGAATTAGAATGAGCTATCACCTTTTCACACATCTGGTTGAAACTGCAGTTCACCAAAAGCTGGGTAGCTTGGGGGGATTTTTTCCCCCCATACAGATAAAACATTTTTCACAACAGCAACAACAATAAGTTTGTACCTGACAGACGTAAATAATCTGAAATTTTATTGATAAAAATAAATCCATAAAACCCATCACTATTTTCTCAAATAATCATCTATTACTCAGTGATTCCAGTTCACAACCTTACCACATTAGATCAGAAGTTTTGGCATTTCTCCCGAGACTATTGCATTTAATGTAAAATAATTAAAAAAAAAGGTCACAGAATACAGTCATGCCTTTGAAGTCTGGCAGCTAAGACCTGAAGGTGAACAATATCCTTTCTGCACTTGCACCAATGAATAGCTAGATATCCAATACAGAAAAATACCAGAAGGGTGGCACAAGAATATCTCTGCTCAGAAGGGGACTGAATGTTTGCAGTATGCTGGGTGATTTATTCTAACAACAGGACTTTTGAATAATAGAGAGAATAATGCCACCTACTGTGAAATTATGCATTCACCCATTTTCCTTTAACTGCAAAAATGACACCTTTTTTTTCCCCCCACATTATATGATGCTAAATTCTGATCTTGTCAGGGATAAAAAAGAACTAAATCTGGTTTGATGTTAACCTAAACTTCATCATTATCCTGCTGAAAAATTTATTATTCCTGGGCATAATGCTTTCATTTCTATAGACAAATATTTACACCGACCAAATGTGTGTGCCAGTGAATGTTTGCTCATTTTATTCTACACAAGTATCTCTTTGCAGATGTAAATGTGTATTTTGTAGACATAGTCTGAAGGTTTGCTTTTGAAAACTGTCCTAGAAGATGGTGGCAGATGTAATTGCAGAATCTAGGTCAGGATAATAAACCTACAACAAGAGTAAGACAGGAAGTATTAATAAGCACACAACTATGAGGGTCATTTTTTAATGAAATGTAATGACTTACATTTGCAGGAAGATAGCTGCTGTATGGTAGATACAAATTCTGCCAATGAATTTACATGCATATATACCTACGTAGCAACCTCACAGCTGCAAGCAGCCAGGGAAGTTAGATGTTGAAGTATTGAAAATGGATGCATAATTCCCACACTGAAAGGAAGACTGGTACTTCTGGATAATTTAGGCAGATGTGGTGGACTGAATTTTCCCCCAACATTAATTTTGCCAGACCAACTCAGTTAGAAGCAAATGAAGCTGTATTTACAAGCCAAATCTACACTCTATAATGGAATGCAATGAATATGTACAAATATACAGTATTTACAATATTTACAGATATTTCCAATTAATAAACAGCACAAGGATCCCCCAGGCCAAGAACCAGGGGGAGTGTGGTGAAGGCACATTATGCACAGATATTGAATCTTGTCCCAGCATGTGGACAAATTCCCCTCTTCATGAGGGAAACAAAAGCCAAGGCATTAGCCAGGCCAGCACGGATCCCTGCACACACCCATCACCTGGGATGCTCGTGCGATTACCAAGTATGGGCATAATTCTAGCTCCATGCTTTCTATAGGCTGAAGCCAGTTGTTTATAAGAGTGCCCCTCAGTCAAATCCAGCCTCAAGGAACCTATTAGTATTACCCCAGTCGGTAAACAAGTTGCCCCCTCTTTCACTTTGTCTCTCTCCTTGCTCGAGAGGACAACACTTGAGCCATAGCCTGTGCCATTGAGCTCCTTGCTATTGAGTCTTTCTCTCTCGTACATGCAAGCATACTAGAAGCCTCTGCATGACGAGAAGAAGCCCATATCCAGGCAGGCCCGTTGAGCCTTAGCCCTGAGAATTATCTCCAGAGGAGGGACCTTTGCTGAGCCCGAGAAGCCCAGTGTCGTTACAGCCAGTCACACTGACTGGGAGAGCCCACCGTGCCTCCAGAGGACTGGACCCCCAAGGGCAAGATCTGCCTAACTGTTGGGGAAAAGGATTTAGACTTAAGCAACTGACTGATCCTGTGTGTCAGTGCTGCTCCGAACTCTATAAACCTCAGGGAAGACCTGGAGCACCCCTCCAAACCTGGGACCGCTCTGAGAGTCCTGCTACTCCTTTGAGCCAAGTAAACAGGAAGCCACCACTTCACTTAGCCATGCTTCTTCCTTGGGGCCACTCCACACCAGCCCCAAAGCCCATTGCAGCAGGGTCTAGCCCCGCCTGCTGCCATGCCAGATTGGAAGCCTCTGAGCCCACCCATCAGAAACTGTCACCCCGCCCTGCCGTGTGAGACTACCATAAGGACCGACTCTGAGGGCCAGCCCCGTCCCAGGACCCGCCCTAACAGCCCTGCTGGCCCTGCTGGGCCGACCCCACAGGACCGCTCCCTATCATCTGGAGGTGATAGACTGAATTTAGGGAGTAGAACCTCAAGAAATGCTCAGCTGATAGAAGGAAATGTTTAAGCTCTTGTAGGCCACAAACCTTGGGACCAAACTGCAGCTGTGTAGAGAGAAAAAAGTATTTAGCTAATTACCAACGACCATTGTGACTCAGGGATGCCACACAACGACCTGAGAATTAGAGCTGGTAAACATTGCAATAGAGTCTTTTGTCTTCTCTCTGACGTAAGTGATGGATGAGGGAACATTGTGGAAGAGCCAACAGGTCAATTCATGGCTCAGGGACTGGTGCCATCGACAGGGATTTGGGTTCTGCAATCATGGTTTGGTTTTCAAGGCAGCAGAGCTAAAAACAAATTATGGGACACACTTGTCCCAGAGGGGGAAAAGGATCCTGGGGCAGGAATTGGCAGGGCTCATAGACAGGGCTTTAAACTAGATTTGAAGGGGGGAGGGGTTGGTGGTCTCCTGCTGGCCTGTGACAAGCAGAGGGGCAGCTCACCTGAGGTGGAGGGATGGAGAGCCAGTAGGGGCTCTCAGCTTGCTGCCCTGAGGCAAGACACAAATGACACACCAGGACACCCTGTGGAAACCAAGGGGAGTTGGCACAGGAGGACGACAGGGCCAGCCCAGCTGAAGTGCTTCTATGCAAATGCACGCAGCTTGGGCAACAAACAAGATGAGTTAAGGGCCACCGTGATGCTGGGACGCCATGACATAGTGGGCATCACCGAAACTTGGTGGGACGACTCCCATGACTGGAACGTAGGGATAGACGGGTATAAGCTTTTTCGGAAGGATAGGCAGGGAAGGAGAGGAGGAGGTGTTGCCCTCTATGTCAACAACCAGCTGGAATCAGCAGAACTCCACCTGGGGAGGCATGATGAGTTGGTTGAGAGTTTATGGGTTAGAATTAAAGGCAAGACAGGGGAAGGAGATATTACTGTGGGGGTCTCCTACAGGCCACCTGACCAGCAGAACCAAGCAGATGAGGCTCTGCACAGGCAAATAGAAGCGGCTTCCAGGTCACAAGCCCTGGTCCTCATGGGGGATTTCAACCACCCTGACATCTGCTGGAAGGACAACACAGCAAGGCATCAGCAATCCAGGATGTTCCTGGACTGCACAGAAGACAACTTCCTCCTCCAAATGGTAGAGGAACCAACAAGAAAAGGTGCTATGCTGGACCTTGTTCTCACCAACAGGGAAGGGCTGGTAACAAATGTGAGGCTCAGAGACGGCCTTGGCTGCAGTGACCATGAAGCAGTTGAATTTAATATCCTCAGGGCAATCAGGAGGACATATTCTAAGCTTACGACCCTAGACTTTAGGCGTGCAGACTTCGATCGCTGCAGGGATCTGCTAGCCAAAGTGTCGTGGGATGAAGCCCTGGAGGGAAGAGGGACCCAGGACAGCTGGTCAGTATTCAAGGACCACCTCCTCTGTGTCCAGGAGCTATGTATACCTACAAGGAGAAAAGCAGGAAGGAATGCTAGGAGGCCTGCCTGGATGAAGAAGGAGCTGCTGGACACACTATCACTTAAAAAGAAACTCTACAGGAAGTGGAGGGAAGGACAGATAGAACAGGGGGTATATAAGGAAGCTGCCCGAGCAGCAAGAGGCCTGGTTAGGAAAGCCAAAGCAGAGTTTGAACTGAATCTAGCCAGGGGGTTAAAGGGAACACTAAGAATTTCTACAGGTATATTAATGGCAAGAAGAAGACTAGGGAAGGTGTGGGCCCCCTCAGAAAGGAAAGTAGTGAATTAGTCACAAGTGATGTGGAAAAGGCTGAGGTACTCAATCACTTCTTTACCTCAGTCTTCACTGCAAGGGCCTCCAGCCACACTCCTGGTGTCATGGCAGACGATGCCAGGGACAGGGAGGAAGAACTGCCCATCATAAGTGAAGCTCAGGTTCGTGATCACCTGAAGAACCTGAAAGTGTTCAAGTCCATGGGACCCAACGGGATACACCCACGGGTGCTGAGAGAACTGGCAGATGAGGTTGCCAAGCCCCTCTCTATTATATTCCAAAAGTCATGGCAGACTGGGGAAGTCCCCACAGACTGGAAAAGGGGAAACATTACTCCCATTTTCAAAAAGGGCAAGAAGGAGGAACCGGGGAACTACAGGCCAGTCAGTCTCACCTCTGTGCCCGGAAAGATCATGGAGCAGATCCTCCTGGAGGCACTAATGACTCAGAAGAACAGTGAAGAGGTGATTGGGAGTAGTCAGCATGGCTTTGCCAAGGGCAAATCCTGCCTGACAAACCTGGTGGCCTTCTATGAGCAGGTGACAGCATTAATAGATGAGGGGCGAGCAACTGATGTCGTTTACCTGGACTTGAGCAAAGCCTTCGACACTGTCCCGCACCACCTCCTGGTCTCCAAGCTGGTGACACATGGGTTTGATGGATGGACCACTAGATGGATAAAGAATTGGCTTGATGGCCGCACCCAAAGAGTGGCTGTCAATGGGTCCATGTCCCAATGGAGGCCAGTGACAAGCGGAGTCCCTCAGGGATCAGTCCTGGGACCTGTCTTGTTCAACATCTTTGTGGGTGACATGGACAGTGGCATCGAGTGCACCCTCAGCAAGTTTGCTGATGACACCAAGCTGTGTGGTGCAGCGGACACGCTGGAGGGAAGGGATGCCATCCAGGGGGACCTGGACAGGCTGGAGAGGTGGGCACAAGCCAACCTCATGAGCTTCAACAAGACCAAGTGCAGGGTCCTGCATCTGGGTCGAGGCAATCCCAGGCACAAATCCAGGCTGGGCAGGGACTGGCTGGAGAGCAGCCCTGAGGAGAGAGACTTGGGGGTGCTGGTGGACGAGAAGCTCAACATGAGCTCTCAATGTGCGCTTGCAGCCCGGAAAGCCAATCAGATCCTGGGCTGCATCAGGAGAAGTGTGACCAGCAGGTCAAGGGAGGTGCTTCTCCCCCTCTACTCAGCTCTGGTGAGACCCCACCTGGAGTACTGCATCCAGTTCTGGAGCCCCTATTACAGGAGGGATGTGGACGTGCTGGAGCGTGTCCAGAGAAGGGCCACGAGGATGATCAGAGGGCTGGAGCACCTCTCCTATGAGGACAGACTGAAGGAGTTGGGGCTCTTCAGTCTGGAGAAGAGAAGGCTCCGAGGTGACCTCATTGTGGCCTTCCAGTATCTGAAGGGGGCTTACAGGAAGGCTGGGGAGGGACTTCTCAGGATCTCAGGTAGTGATAGGACTAGGGGGAACGGAATGAAGCTGGAAATGGGGAGATTCAGGCTGGATGTGAGGAGGAAGTTCTTCCCCATGAGAGTGGTGAAGGCCTGGAATGGGTTGTCCAGGGAGGTGGTTGAGGCCCCGTTCCTGGAGGTGTTTAAGACCAGGCTGGACGAGGCTCTGGCCAGCGTGATCTAGTGTAGGGTGTCCCTGCCCATGGCAGGGGGTTGGAACTAGATGATCCTTGTGGTCCCTTCCAACCCTGACTGATTCTATGATTCTATGATTCTATGAACTTAGATAAGAGATGTGTGATCATTTGTCTTTTGTCTAACACCTGTCTGAGCCTTGCCAAGGGATGTGTGCTCCCGGGCATTTTCTTGGCAGCCAATCATGAATCTGTATCTGTCGCACGGACACATCTAATAACCAATCACAAGTTGCTTTTGATTATGTTAGCCTGTATAAAGAAAAGACGTTGTACAATAAAGTAGACACTTTGCTTGCATCAAGCTTTGTCTCCATCTCTCAATCGCGGTATGGAGGGAACCTGCCAAGTCCTGCTTGCCAGCTAAGTCTAGGTTTTGTCTCCTCTCCACTGCTGTGGAGAGAGGACAGCCACCCAGCGCTGCCATTCAGACCAGACTAGGGACCAGACCACCGACAGTAGTCTGCTGAAACCCAACATCACTACAAACAACAGCTACAAGGTATCTTTCACATGCTTTCCATCCACTAACACACAGTTCAAAGCATCTGTGTCTAGCAGAGTAATCTCTGATGCATAGCAATATCACAGTATATAGTTAACTAGCCACCTGCACCCTGTTGAGTTCACCATTTCGTGGCCAAGTGGCAGAACTGCACCCTTCGTTATATAAATATAGAAAATGATTCTGTAAATATTCCAATTGCGTTTGAATTATAATACTAAGCCAATTATGGAATGTATTTCATGAACATGCACTAGAACATGTATATAAATTAGTGATTCATTGGTTATTAATAATTTTGATAATTAATTAAAAGAATATTTTCATAATTCATATTTCAAATTAATAACCTCTTCAACACCGTAATGGAGCAGCGAGCAGAGTGCACAGCTGTGAAATATTTCCCTAACTTGGGATACAAAATTACAGCCCCAGAGTTGGAGTGGGCAAAACTAAATTGTAAAAATCTAAATGGCATTTTCACAAAGCTAAGCAAACCCAGCAGCGAACACACTGTCCTAATGGCATCTTGTATCATATAGATGCAGGAGGAAATTAAATTTTTTGACCAAAAGGATTCCCAATTGGAAAGGGAACTGGCAAAGTCAGAGGCACAAAGCCAGAGACTTCATGATTTGTTTGAGCTGCACATAAAAGAGACCATGTCTGCCTTCAAGGCTCAATGGCAATCACATGCTACCTGCAAAGTAGTCAGGGCACATGATCCACGAGAGCCAGACTCTCCTATTCTGCCTGTTCCAGCTGACAAGCAGAACCCAGCTGACTTTGATTCAGCAGCTGTCCAGCATCAGCACATGAGCAACATTAGCTCACCCACACCAGACAGGTCAGCAGCTACTACATTGGTTCGGCAAGCCAAACCAGGCTCCACAACACCAGGTAATGATAACAAAGCCACCAGCTTCAACCAGCAATGAATCCCCACAAAAAAGGCAAGATTCAACTTAGCATTGCTAGATGACTCCGAAGCCAGCAGAGGACCAAGCTTCCCACAGCATGGCAGACTAAGAGGTAACCAGGGAAATAGAAGCTCCTGCAATAAGGTAGCCAAGCCAACTTGTTTCCAACAAGACAACAGGAACCATCTGTGAACAAAACATATTCCTTTTCATCATCAGAAAGGTCATTGTAAGGAGGAGCTTCCTTAGCAACAGTTACCCTCTCCTCTGGAAGTTTCGTACAGTTAGCACCTTCAGGCCAGCTTGTGATCACTTCCACCACACCAGGTCTTTCAAGATTTCCCATTCAAGCTCTTTGTGTTATCAGAGCCATCCATTTAGACCATGTGGCATCTGTGGCATGATGTGGTGTAGAGCCTTTACCTTTGAACACCCAGTTTAAAATTGGCAATTTAGGAGCTAGAAGAAGTTGTGACTCAGTTCCAATTACTTCAGAAGCAGCTTTTACTCCTTCATAGGCAGCTAGAATCTCTTTCTCTGTTGGAGTATAATTTGCCTCTGAACCTCTGTAGCCTCAACTCCAGAAACCGAGAGGATGTCCATGTGTCTCACCTGGAGCTCTTTGCCACAAGCACCAGGTTGGACCATTGTCACTTGCAGCCGTGTACAAAATGTTCTTAATGTCTGGACCATCTCGGACAGGTCCCACACCCATTGCTTGAACTACCTCTTGCTTTATCTGGTCAAAAGCTGCTTGTTGTTCACGTCCCCACTGGAAATTGCTTCTCTTTCAAGTCACATCATACAGAGGTTTCACAATCTGACTGTATCCAGGAATGTGTAGTCTCCAAAATCCCACTATCCCCAAGAAACGTAGAGTTTCTTGCTTGTTCATGGGATTTGCCATGGTAGAGACTCTATTTACTACATCCACTGGAATACGTCGTCGTCCGTCCTGCCACCGCACTCCCAGAAAATGGATCTCTCTGGTAGGTCCTTTCACCTTGTCTCGCTTGATGGTGAAACCTGCACTCAGGAGAATGTCAATGATTTTGTTACCTTTCTCGAAGACTTCTTCAGCAGTTTTACCTCAGATGATGATATCATCAATGAACTGAATGTGTTCTGGAGCACCACCTTTCTCCAGAGCATCACGGATCACTGCATGACACATACTTGAACTGTGAACCCAGCCCATTGACAATCTGTTAAAAGTGTACTGGACTCCTCTGCAGGTGAAGGCAAACTGACATCTGCATTCCTCTGCTATGGGAATAGAGAAGAAAGCATTAGCAATGTCTATGGTAGCATACCATTTGGCCTCTTTGGATTCCAGCTCATATTGGAGTTCCATCATGTCTGGTACTGCTGCACTCATAGGTGGAGTTACTTCATTCAGGGCACGGAAGTTGACTGTCAGACGCCAGTCTCCATTCCGCTTTCACACAGGCCACACTGGACTGTTGAAAGGTGAATGAGTTTTGCTGACCACATTCTGACTTTCTAACTGAAAACTAAGATTCTGAATGGGCAACAGAGTCACAGTTGGGTTCTGTACTGTCTGTGATGCACAGTCTGAGAAGCAACTGGCAATTTTACATCCTCTATCTCATGATGTCCAACAACTGCAGATTCATCCGAAAGCTCAGGTCTAATAGACAGCTCCAATTTTTGTCCATCAACTTCTACAGATGCTACTCCAAAAGCCCGTTTGTAACCCTTAGGAACTTTGAAACACCCTTCTCTCAGAAAATCAGTTGCCAAATGTGACCGGTTTAGGCTGTGCCTTTAAGAAATGGACACTTTCTGAACACTCTGGCTGAATGTTTTTGATATTTGAATGAAAACAAAGATATGCTAAACCAATTTCATTGGTAGAACCAGCTGTAACTTTTAGCTTAGTCTGTCAGTCGGGGCAGTTTCTTCTTCTCCCTGTCCCATGAGCTGGCCCGTTTCTCTCTCTGAAGCAACAGCTTGCATGGCAGGAATGACCTTGGATTAACAGAGCTAACCAAATAAGAAAACTAACTCTTGCATTTGCTTTTGAGCTTAACAGAATTTTTCTCCTTAATTACCTTTCTCTCTCTCTCTAACCCTTTTGGGAAAAAGGGGAGGTAGGGAGGGAGAAGGGGGGAACAGGCCTAACCCCCCTGGCCACAGGGGGGTTGGGGAAAGGTCTCCTGTATTACATACATTGCTGTATATTTCTGTATATATTGTATATTTTTGTACATATTCATTGCATTCCATTTCTGCTTGTAAATATAGCTTTCATCTGCTTCTCCATCTGAGTTAGCTGTGGATTCTTTTGTGTGTGGGGGGGGGAACCTTCCCAACCTACCACACCAAAATACACAGTGCTCAGGTCCTGTCACAACAGTATGCTTCTTCCACTGTTTACCAGTTAAACTTGTATCAACTTGTATATTAGTTAACTCTTGAGATCCACCAGTGACTCCCAGAATAGTTATAGGCTCTGATCCCTGATAATTTGATGGCATTATGGTGCACTGAGCTCCTGTGTCAACCAAGGCCCTGTACTTCTGAAATTTTGAAGTGCCAGGCCACTGAATGTACACATCCCGATAGATTCTGTTGTCTCAATTATCCTTCTCCTCCCCTAGCAGGAGGCAGGACCACCTAATTGTGGGGAATGCATCCACATGTGCAGTTAGCACAGCGTCCAGTGTCAGACATAGAATCACTGTTGGAGCTATTAGAGTTGTTCTGGGAAACTGTGGAAGTAACAGCTACCCTTCCGGTATTGCTACCTCTGCCACTCTGCAGTTCCCTTAATCTCCTGAAAAGACCAGAAGATGGTTGACCATCCCATTTAATCATGTTCTCACCAAACTGATCATGCAGAGTTGTCCAAATACTCCCATGTGATTGCCTCCATTGTCTGTTTTGGTTTGCCCTGTTTTGGAATGGCCTTCTTGGAGGATGTCTGTTTCTAACAGCTGAAACTTGTATCCATCTGGAGGAAGAAGAATTGGAATTATCTCCTGGTGCCATTTTGGATACAGAGGTTTTAAGTTCCTCCTTCAGGTCTTTAATGCAATTCTCAATTTTTCCAGACAGAGTTTCAATGGCTGTGAAACCAAAGAAACACTATCCTCCAGTTGTCTCATTTGGTCAGTGAAATGGCCAACTGTAGGAGGCATTCCACCATAATTTCTTGCCACAATTCTTCTTTCCAGAATAGTAGCAGAATTAGTAGGAGCAAGTTTGATGAGATTTTTTGCAAGACCTGTTCCCACAGGACTTTCATCAGGATTGAGAGTTTTGTGGCCTCCATACATCACTTCTCTCACAGCGAACTCTCTCAAGCACTTAATTCCTTCATCCATGGTGTTCCAAGGCTTAGGGTTCCATGGAAGATCATCTCTGGATGGGTGCCTCACAGGAGCTGCCAGTAGAAGGCGTGTCCACAGAGAAACCTTACCAAAACACCTGCCTAGATGACTGTCTATTCCACTATCTTTCAAGAGGGTTCCAAGATTAGATGCTGACTTGTCCCCCACTAATAAAGCAGGGGTTCCCATATTGTAAAACCCACTTAGCCATGTCAGAATGGGCTCATTCTCTCCTCTAATGTAATCCTTTCTTACATGCCTAATTTCCTGCCTGGGTGCATTAGCTGCTTGAATGCATCTTCATCTTAATCAATCACATCCTCTTGAAGGTGTCCCCACAATCCTGCTGCTACTCTCTGTAGGACCTCTTTAAGTTTAGAAACACCTCTGTTAGCTCCTGACTTACCAGAGCCTGTATTCTGCCCTGCATCTCCACTATCCAGTGATGGTCTCAATAATTCAGCTTTATCTTTAAGGCAAACTTCCTCTCCATTTTCAGAAGGATCCTTTTTAACAGAAGGTCCCTGAGCAGCAGAGGGATCTTGATGTTTTTGCTGTTCTTCTGCCTCTGCATCTGCCTTGTGTCTGCCCCTTTTATCCAAAGATATGATCTGTTTAATTGGAGCTGCATTCGAATTTACATCAGAGTTTTCAGAAGCACAAGGGGTTTGTAAGGAAACAGCATCAGCAGGTGGACTTTGGGATCCAGTGGCTGCTTCCTGACTCGCTTCCGTTCCTGCTGCTGCAGGCAGAAGTTTCCTCAGAAGTTTCTTCAATGGCTGTCAGTGAAGCCATGGCCGTTGACACTGCTGCTGTGGGCTTTGTCTGCTCCTCTGCTGGCTGAACACCAGAACTGCAGCTGTTTTCACTCAGCTGCTTTCCCATCAACTCCTGTCTTCCTGTTTCTCCCTGTTTGCCCGGTTTTTCCTGTTTCTGGGTCTTCCTCATGACTGGAAATTTCTGCATTTGAGTTAGAACTAGACCTACAATGTCTACATCTGGTGCATCTAAAAATAGAACACCTATTTGCTTCACGTATCTCTCAGTACAGTGCCATTAATAAGAACACATAAATTATTACCAATATCAGAATCACACATAGAAAATAAATCATTTGCCCCACATTGAATAGGGACCAATTATTTTTTGTAATGTGGTGGGTTGAAGTTTCCCCCTAACATTAATTTTGCCAGACCAACTCAGTAGAAGTTAATGAAGCTGTATGTACAAGCAGAATCTACACTGTATGATGGAATGCAATGAATATGTACAAATATACAGCATTTACAATATTTACAGGTATTTACAGATATTTACACATATTTATAATTAATAAACCCCTCTGGCCAAGGACTAGTGGAAACTACTAGTTTCTCCCTCCCTCCCCCGTCTTACCACCCTGTACAAAAGGGACAAGAAAAAGGAGTAGAGAAGTTAGACTTAGCCACGGTCAACCAAAAGCATGTTATCTCTCCTGAGTGAAGCAAAACAGCAAGAGGTGAGGAGAGGAGAGGAGAGGAGAGGAGAGGAGAGGAGAGGAGAGGAGAGGAGAGAGGAGAGGAGAGGAGAGGAGAGGAGAGGAGAGGAGAGGAGAGGAGAGGAGAGGAGAGGAGAGGAGGAGAGGAGAGGAGAGGAGAGGAGAGGAGTTCGGAGGAGAGGAGAGGAGGAGAGGAGGAGGAGAGGAGAGGAGAGGAGAGGAGAGGAGAGGAGAGGAGAGGAGAGGAGAGGAGAGAGGAGAGGAGAGGAGAGGAGAGGAGAGGAGAGGAGAGGAGAGGAGAGGAGAGAGAGAGGAGAGGAGAGGAGAGGAGAGGAGAGGAGAGGAGGGGAGGGGAGAGGAGAGGAGAGGTTCGGGGGAAGGGAAGGGAAGGGAAGGGAAGGGAAGGGAAGGGAAGGGAAGGGAAGGGAAGGGAAGGGAAGGGAAGGGAAGGGAAGGGAAGGGAAGGGAAGAGAAGAGAAGAGAAGAGAAGAGAAGAGAAGAGAAGAGAAGAGAAGAGAAGAGAAGAGAAGAGAAGAGAAGAGAAGAGAAGAGAAGAGAAGAGAAGAGAAGAGAAGAGAAGAGAAGAGTTCGTTTAGAATAATCTTCTGTTTTCCTTTTTATACCCAGTAGTGATTTGTTTATATTTTTCTACTTTTTCTGCTCAAAATCTGTAACAAAATTTTAAAGGCATAGCCTGAAACCACCACAGCAAGGCATGAACTTGCATGAAAATTGCAAACAATTTCTTTGTAAGCCACTAAAACCCATTCAAGCGGATCAGCTTTGCTTATTGGTCTCTAATCTGTAATATAAAAGTAACTCATGGCAACAGAGCTGGAAGTGAAAATAAGACAACAGTCACTATAATGGATACAGGAACTACTGAGATGAACTACATGAGGTGGAAACAGTGGTAATGATAGGTAAAAAAACCCTGCAATTGCAAAATAGATATTAAAAAAAAATTACCTGAGACAAGGAGATTGAAAAGCATAATTACAAGACTAAGAGGTGATGTTTTGGCCAGAAATTCAATATACATTCAGAAGAAATTGTCTAAATTTGGTGTGTCACCAGCACTGAGTTTCTTAAAATGTTGGTAGGCAAATGCTATGTTTTCTTAAGAACAGTTCTACCAGTGAGATTGTATCTTTACAGACTTGATTTAGGTCCTCAGCAGATGGAGTAGGTCACTGACATGTTCCTCCTCTCATGCTCAGCTTTAGAAGGTGGATAAAGCCCAAATGCACTGAGAAGTTTAGGCAATTATCCTGTCCCTGATAGGAGCTATTTGGAGATTCAGTAGATGGAGAATACTAAAGACCTTGGCAGTACATACAGAGGTAATCCACCCTCCTTACTAGTGCTTACAAGGCCAGGAGAACAGTGTATGCTCAGGCTGACTTTAAATGATATGAGGGACAGAAGCCTAGTGACCAGTGTGGAAGGAGTGGTCTATGTGAAGGAAGGGACAAGCATAACTGCTGCTCCTAGAAGCCCCTTTCTGGTTGTAGTGGGTTGGGAAACCAATTCTCCCACCACAGGCAAAAGAAAGACTCAGACAAATGGATTGCAAAAAAAATGGTGGAAGGTTTAAATGGAAAAAACAATGAAAGTTTTACAGAAAACCACAAGCACCGTGACAAGGAGAAAGAGATCCCAGAACATACACAAGAATGTCCCATCCCTACCTGGGGGTACATCCAACCCCCAGCCACAGGGCTCTTTCTTCCCCCCCAACCCAGCCTTGGGCCTGGGCAGGCCCAAGGGAGGCAGCTCACACCATTTTACCTAGGCAGCAGTGGGGGGACAAAAGAGAAAGTGAAGACCCCACGCTGATGTTTTATAGAGGAGCAGAGAATTATGGTTGAAATACTGGGTTTCCTGTGACCACCCAGTGGGCTGGACCCTTTTGGGACCTCCCAGGTGTGGTCTGTGCAGTGGTTTCTGGGCCAGCACCCAGCCTAAACCACCACACTGGTGCATCTCTACCATACAGTGGGCAGTTAGGGCAGGCATGCCTGTCTGGTCTCAGCTCTGCATCTTCACAGTTTTACCAGTGATAGTTATGAGGTAATAGGCTGGATCTTTCTTCCAAGTTTTCTTATTTGAAATGTGGGCTATAAATCTAAATTGATACCCCAACTACTTTCTGATTTCTCTGAGTTTAAAGTTCAGACATACCAAGATAGTAATTATCAAACATTCACATTTTATGAAAAAATAATACCATTATAAATGTTGAGTGTTTCCAGTTCTAATATTTAATTTAATTGATGCTAACTTTTCTGGTAAGAGAGAGAAGGCACATGTCGTGTTCCATTTTTCTGTAACATGTATTTTATTTTTAGGCCATTATATTTAAAACACTATAACATGGTGAGATACTGATATTTAGAAGACCACTGAAAAAATCAGCCCTAAGTAGTGAGGGGGCATCTAGTACAGTTTTCACAAGCGTTTTCTATGCATGGCCAGTAGAAATTAGGCCTTTTTCAGCCTACTTTGGCACTGAAGTGCCCACTGAATGTCCAGTGTAGCTTCAGAGATGATGGTTACTGCACTGCCTTTGAAGTTAGGAAGACATTCATGTTACTGTTCATTCTGTACTTTCATGTGCATCTTTGGCTTGACTGCATACTGAAGGTATTCACTGAGCATGTTCTATATTCACTGGTAATATTTCTACCTCAGATGACTTTGTAAAAGACAGTTTAAAAGTGACCATTTTTTTCTGCATTAAAGCAGTAGATTCCTAATGTTCCCAGTTCTGTATTATTTATTGATGCCAATCCTATCACAGTATCACCAAGGTTGGAAGAGACCTCAAAGATCATCAAGTCCAACTTACAGCCCAAGACCTCATGACTAGACCATGGCACCAAGTTGTCTCGATCCGGAGAGGGAAAGAGATTCAGGTTTTTAATGAATATTCCTGTGTTGTGAAATTAGAGGCACAAATGAGGCCAAAATATCAACAGCTAGACTATTTATTACATAACTACAGTGGAGGGATCAGAAGGGGAGAGAGAGAGAATAGGGAGAGAAGAGAGAGAGAAGAGGGAAAGAATTATATTACCACACCCCTCACCCCCCAAGACAGTTTGAGTCTGTGGAGGAAAGGTGCTGCAGGAGATGTTGGGTCTGTAAAGAAACTGTGCTGCAGGAGATGTTGGGTCTGTAGAGGAAGGGTGCTGAGGCTTTGGCTGTAGAAGGGATGAGGTCCTCTGAACAGCTTCTTCAGCTCCATGAGTTGCAGCAGGCAGAACTTAGGGCACGGAGAGTCCAAGATCCGTTGTGTTGGCCCCGGGATGTTTCCAGCGTGTGGTGCAGTCTGCTTTCTTCTGCATCTTGCTTCTCCAATTTTCTCCTCTTTAAGCCAGTAGTTGCTCCAGTCTTTTATACAGTTTTTTAGCCCTTAGGCAAGTGTCCAGGTGTTGTTCCCCAGGATATTGTTCTGGGAAATCATCTTTAGGTCCAGGTATCGTTCCCCAGGAAATCTTTCTGTGTACTCAGGTGAGTTTGGGCAGGGTCTGGATGGAGGGGGAGGCCTCAGCCTCCTCCTTCTCCATCTACCTACCCACACACTCTTTACACATCAGGAACCATTGTCCTTTGCTGGGGTATCTGATGGCTGGAAATGATCTTGTCCTGAAGGTGTGAATGCTGGGCCCTTGGGCCATTGTTGTAGGCCAGCTGCAGTCCCGTGAGCAATGTTATCTTTGCACCTTCCAAGAGTCCTTCCAGTGGCTCTGCCCAACGCACATCAGCTATTGTCTGGACAAACAGCAAGTGATTTTATCTTTGTTGAGTCACACCAGGAGAGACAAGCTTTAGTCTCTCACACAGGTGCCACATCCAATCCCCTCTTGAACACCTCCAGGGATGGTGACTCCACCACCTCCCTGGCTAGCCCATTCCAATGGCAAACGATTCTCTCAGTGAAGAACTTTCTCCTCACCTTGAGCCTAAACTTCCCCTGACACAGCTTGAGATTGTGTCCTCTTGTTCTGGTGCTGGTTGCCTGGGAGAAGAGACCAACCCCCTCTTGGCTACAACTACCCTTCAGGTAGTTGTAGAGAGCAATAATGTCTCCCCTGAGCCTCCTCTTCTCCAGGCTAAACAACCCCAGCTCCCTCAGCCTCTCCTCATAGGCTTTGTGCTCAAGGCCTCTCACCAGCCTTGTTGCCCTTCTCTGGACACGCTTAAGCATCTCAATGTCCTTCTTAAACTGAGGGGCCCAGAACTGGTCACAGTACTCAAGGTGTGACCTAACCAGCGCTGAGCACAGGGTCACAATGACTTCCCAGCTCCTGCTGGCCACACTGTTCCTAATGCAGGCCAGGATGCCGTTGGCCTTCTTGGCCACCTGGGCACACTGCTGGCTCATGTTTAGGCAGCTGTCAATCAGTACCCCCAGGGCCCTTTCTGTTTGGCTGCTCTCCAGCCACTCTGACCCCAGCCTGTAGCTCTGCATGGGGTTGTTGTGGCCAAAGTGCAGCACCCGGCACTTGGATTTGTTGAATGTCATCCCGTTGGACTCCGCCCATCTGTCCAGTCGGTCGAGGTCCCTCTGCAGAGCCGTTCTGCCCTCTAACAGATCAACATCTGCTCCAAGCAAAGAACTCATAATTAGTGATGAGTAGCCAATGCTCATGTCCTTTATTCTGTTAAAGCATGTGCAAAGATTAACCTAGTTCACTTTTCAGGAGACTTAACAAAAGTGCAGGTTTTTCTAAATATACATGTAATAGAGCAGTACAGTCAAGGGGACAGATTCATTTCTTCTATGCTTGCAAAGAATATGGCTCAGGCACCCAGTAAGTTATGTAAAACTCTTGGAGGCAGTGTCCCAGATCTTCTGAAATTTCTTAACTGATGTATTTTGCCAAACTAACAACTAGATCCGGTGTTTAGCAGTTCTGAAAGTTAAGCCAATTACTGTGATACTAACAGATCACATACTCTTTCTTAATTCTGTTGGCAAGCTTTTATGTTTCAATAAAGGAAGAAGGGTGCAAGTATTCCAGGCCTAAAGAAAATAATGGCACGGTGCCAGTGCAAGGAAACGCAGGATTTCCCTGAATTGTAAAGACTTTTTCTAAAGTAACAGAAAGAAGATAGATACCGAGTATGTGTTTAGTGAACCATCTGTGAAGAAAGTATTAGGCTAATCATAAGTTTTGATTTAGGACGGCTATTTTTCATGATGGCATTCATTGTCTTGTAGTATTAGCATAATAGTATTAAATAAATAGACACACCACATTAAAAGTACACATCATGCTAATTCAAAGGGGAGGGAAATAAAAAATGAAGCATTAAATTTGGAAATTAGACATACTGGAAAACTGGAAAATAATTCACAGTAATTCTCAGTAAAAAATATGACTCAAGTGAACTCAAGACATGCTAGATAATGAAAACTTCCAAGGAGATAAACCAAGAAATTTGTATCTGAAATTTGTTCTTTAAATATAATTTGGTCTGCCCAGCTGCTGTAACAGTCATGCATTGCAGTGTAAATAGATTATGTAAATATGTTTATCATGTTCTGGTGTCTTTGACTTAGATATTGAGTGAAACAGGCAAGACGATTCAGAACAGGAGACTATCTACAACGATAAACTTAGGTTTCTGTAGTTGCCTGGCCTCTTAGGAGTCTCCAACATTAGAATTACTCAGTAACAATATTGTATAATTCTTGAAATAGCCTGTGCTAAGCAGTCCTCCCTTTACATACATTTTACTAAAGAGAACCCCTCTCTTTTTGATTACAAGAAAAAAATGAAAGAATAAGTATGGTGATGAATTTTAAGATGTTAGCAACAATAAGTATTTAACTCTGTATGAATAATTGATAATGAATAAACATGAATTTACTGCTAGCTTTCCCCCCAAAATATTCTTGCATGCAGGCATATTTATTGCAATGACATTTCCAGTCCATCACGAATGTAGACATGCACTTTTAACAAGCAAGTAAAATTATTCTCCTTTGGCAAGGAGACTGTCAGCATATTTGTAATTTCTGCTTAACCCACTATTTTTCATTTTCCCACTATTTTTCATTTTCTTCATTTTCTCTCAATACCTGCATTCCCTGAGTATCTCAAGAGTGGACTTCTTAGGGACTAATTTTTGACCACTAAATTGTTCATCTTGGCTTCAGTTAAGCATTAAGCCCATGACCACACTAGGATGAAGATGTGTCCTAATCCTGACACGTGAGAAATTATAAAAGATCAGGGATTACAGAATTACAGATTACAGGAATTACAGAATAACAGGATTACAGAAGACCATTGGCAAAAGAAACTATTAGGCTATAATTCAGGTTAGCATCTTGACAATAGTGAACAATCTTACCCTTGAAACTGTTTTTTCCTAATTTTAGACATTAATTTGAAGAGGTAGTCACTGAAGGTAGACAAATATTATATATCCTAGAGCACACTCTCTCAGTTCAAAATCAGCCTGCTTTCAATAGTTGCTCAGTGGCTTGAACATTGCAAATCCCTGGTTCCAGGAAATGGATGGATCTTTTAATCATGGTTTATACATTAATTATCTCTCACCTAAGTATATCTGTACAATAATTTTATAAGATTGTGAACTCTATTACAACTAGAACCTAAATTATATAGGTCTAAAGCACTTAACCAATGAAACTTCACTACTGAATACCCCCCAGTCATTTGCACACAGCATCACTTAACCTCTGTGACATGAATTAGAGGCTTAAAAGCTTCACACTATATCAGCAGTTGTAATAAGTGCTCTATTTCTTATTGCTTTAACAGTTTGTACCAAGATTGACTCTGAGATACAGACTGTTTCCCAGGAAACTGTATTCATTGCCACTGTCTAAAAAATGGAGAAGTGGAAGAAAGAGGATGTGGCAGTGCCTGTGCCCCATTTCACCTCCTCAGAACATGCCCAAGATGCAGAACAAATAAGGTCATCTTCCTCTGCTTGATGTGCTTTCATGTGTATCTCTTAGCTCAACGCTTTAGCCACTAACCTAGAGGGTTTTTTAAAATGGGACTCTTAATAGAATGCACTTAAAGCACTCATTAGTTCAGGGACTGGAATCCAGGCTTCCAAGTCCCAGAAGACTTCCTCATCCATTAGGCTGCAGAGCTTTGCAATGGCTATTTAATTATTCTGTTCAACAGCAAGAGTAATTGAGAAAAACTTACCCTATATTCAGGCAACTAAGAGAATCCTGCTCAGGTTTTAAATTTTCATCATGCAAGAGAGATCTACAGCATAATCTATCACATGCTAGGGAACAGTCCTAGCATGTAGTAAGTGAATTTGTGGAAACAGCAGGACACCTGTTTTGAAAAGGGCAGTGAGAGAAGGAGATAAATTGTATGGCAAGTTGCATAAATGCCTACTGAACTTAGCTGTGATGGTGGGACAGGTAGAAGAAATACTCCCGATCATTTGTTCTGGGCAAAGATAGAAATTAGGTGGGGGCTTTTATGATCATTACAAGATTCTAGTCAGGGGCCTCCCCAAAAGAAAGTGACTGGAGAATTTGATTAATAGATGGGAAAGTTTCTATGTAATCGAGTACCAAATGTGATGGAGGCCTCAGGCCTTGAGCACTGATCTTACATCTTTCAACAAGTCACCCATAAAGAAGAGATGCAGACAGGCAGGTAAAATACCTATCCCATATTGATATCTTGGTGAAAGAGAGTACAGGAAAAATAAATAAAAGAGGGAATATCATCCAGTATTTACATAGGTATTTGGTGATTCAAGATGAAATAGCTAGAATACTAGCTGGAATACTAGCTTTCTTAAGACTACATCAGTACCAGACAGCTGGCAAATGACCAATATGATGCCAAGGATCCCGGGAAGAAAAATGATGCTACAGGCCAGCAAACCTGATGTCAGGACTGCAAAATTCAGTAAGAACAGTAATAAAATTTCCCTTTCAGGAGGAACCCTATCTAAAACCCCAGCCAATACAATCATGTTAACAAGGGAGAACCTGGATTTTCAAAAGCCAGTTTAGTGGGACCTGAAACCAGTTGTATTTAAAGTAAATAATAAAATTTCCCCTACTATATAATTGTCTAAATATTACACTAGACTGTTTTGTGGTAAGGAGACAACACTAACATTTTCTAAATCATTTAATATACCAAAACAGAATATAAATTTATTTCATCAAAACATTTATCAAACCATTAAATCTAACAGTACTTTAGTTTTCTTCTGTCTGCATATACACTTTAAGTTTTTATTTGTAAATACTACAAGGATGCATAGCAGCCCCAATAATCTTACTGCTCTTCCAACAAGGAAGAGAAATAAACAATAATAGCAGCTGAGTATGAATATCCCTGCTAAGATGTCTGGCTGACTAGTCATCAGGCAGACTCCTCCAGAACACCATTCAGGGAACTGAATCCTGAAAAAGCTTTTTTCTTTGAATAGAGAAAGGCTATTCACATGATAGAGTAGATGGATAATCAAAACAATTAGATTTTTTTAACTGAAATATAAATATCCTTTTATCAAAAGTGATAGCTTCATTAAGAACGATATACAGAAAGATTTGTTCTTCTGTTTTGTGCAGTGTATTCATGATTTCAATTTTGTAACTACCTACAGTTGTAGACAAATTGTTCTATTTATTTTTTAAGGGACTGTGAGAGACTAAATCTTGTTTCTCTTGATGTGACTCAGCAAAGATAAAATCACCTTTGGTCCTTGCCCAGACAATAGCTGATGTGCGTTAGGCAGATGCCACTGGATAACGATTCTCTGGAATGTGCATAGACAAGATCATCTCTACCCATTATCTCTATCCCAGAAAAGGAGGATGGTGCAAAGGACAATGATTTGACCACCTGGACACATACCTAAAACACTGTATAAAAGATCTGAGGAACTACTGACTCAGAAGAAAGGAAAGACTGGGGTGATGCTCCTCTGAAGAAAAATGAAGAGAATACCAGGAGAGAAAAGGACAGGCACGGGAGAAAAGACATCACCATTTAGCCTAGAGGCAGCAGACCGGGAGGAACCCTCTCCCTGTGTCCTAAGTTCCACAGGCTACAACTCATGGAGCTGAAGAGGCTGCTCAGAGAAGGACTTGGAATTGGACTTTGGGATGTCTCCCTACCCTCCTCCAGCAGAGGACAGCATAGCTAAAAAGGATGACCTCTCCTCCACGCCAAAGCAGCAGCAGCCTTCCTCCACAGACCAAAACTGTCTTGGGGGTGAGGGGTGTGGTAATACAATTCCTTTCCTCTTCTCTCTCCCTCTTCCCTCTCTCTCTCCCCGTCTGATCCATCCACTTTATTCTGTTAATGAATAGCCTTGCTGTTGATATTTTTGCCTTCTTTGTGCTTCTAATTTCATAACACGGGAATATTCAAAAGAACTAAGTCTCTTTGCCTCTCTGGACCGAGACAGGGAGGGGGAAATAGGGTCCACAAGTCACTTTTTAACCTACAGCTGGTGAATACTTTTCATGAAACATTTTTTCACCTTCCCAAAATGAATCTTGCATTTAACATTTATTTGTAATGTCAGAAAAAAGATATTTCAGATTTAGGGATTTTTTTCATTTTCCATTGCACTGTTTCATTCAGTAAAGTAGATTTGGGAAGCCGTTTTAGGTGATGATATTGATTTCATTTATATGGAGACAGATGATATAGAAGGATTATTGAAAGAGAAAGAAGAAAAGAGGAACAGTGCTGAGAAATGCTGATCTTACCAAATGAGAAGCACTGCTATAGTGGAGATACTCAGTTAATGAAAGATAAGCCAAATCCTCTTTGTATATTGATTTCTTCTTTTAATTCTCTGTCTTTCATCTAACAGGAGCAGCATTAATAATCTTCACAAAATAACCATGCTTATCTTGCAGCCATATAAACACACGAAAAATAAAAGTGAAATTAAGAAACTGAACACTTGCATCTGGGCTATTTATAACCAGTGTATATAAATACATAGCACATTGTTTTATATTGCCATTGTTTTATTGTGCTCCTTCCTATGACTGAGCCAAAGACAAAAAAGGAGTTAATTTTGGATTTAGTTACAGCTTTTGCAGCTCTCAGTATTGTGAAAAATGCATCTTTCTACTTCAAAACGGCATCCCATAATATTTGTACTTTGCAGATGAGTTAATTTGGGGGACAGGAATTTAAAATAACTGAGGGATCAGAGAAGGGGATAATCCTTCTAGATATCTTCATAAATTGAGTTGAGAGCTGGATGACACAATATGGGGGGTTTGTCTCGTAATACATGTAGCTGTAATTTATATTCATTTTCTTAATTCATTGGTGCTTTGCTAAAGGACTATTTTTTTTGACTCACACATGCACACACCTCCTCCTGAAATACCTTTAAAATTCAGATGTCTTATTTCTTGATAGAAATGTTTATAAAAGGTCTGAGCTTCATCAGGTGCTGTGAATCCAATCTCAAGTATCAGACCTTGTTTGAGTTTGGATACCAAAAGCAGTGGTTCCAATGTCATTCAAAGCTTGTGAAAGTCTTGTTCTTACTACCTGCCCTTTGTAACTGTAGCTGACTCAAGAAGAAATATCAAACCCTATGTAAAATCCCTGTCAGAACTGTGTTTGAGCATGCTTTTTTATCTTCTGTTTTCTGAAGCTTTTAAGCCAAATTCCTCACATCAAAATAAAATATTCAGTAGACACTCATTGGAATAGATGCTGGATCAAAGCTCTATGTAGAGTAGTATCAGTTACTCTGCCTTCTCTGTTTCACATTTAGCACACTACATTGCGAAGCCACTCTGGTGTCACAGTGCTGAGGACTGCAAAAAACTAACTTTCAAATTGGGGGACCCAGCCTTAAGCATCTCAGCTTCCATTGCATAAGACAGAAAAGTTTCCAGAATACCTAGTAAGTAAACACAAGTGTAAAAAAATGTAAAAAAATTTACTTTGTATGCAGCCTGTTCCTGGGGTTAATAAACATCAGAGGTGAGCACTTCTCTCCACTTCTAATTCAGCACCTCTTCACTTCTAATTCAAAGCCTGAAACCTCTGCTGAACACATCAGTATAAAAGCAAGCCAGGAACAGCATCTACCCTCTTACATCAGCATTGGGATTAGAAACTCATCTCCTACTTTTTGGAAATCCTCCCAGGATAATATTTTACTGTCTACATCTCTCTCCTGCCAAAACTTTAAATAAAGTCTCTGAGGAAGAAAAAGATGAGAAAAGAAGTATGACTATTCAGTCAATGGGCTCCATCATTCAATGAGGCAGGGATTCCTGATGTCCTAGACTATGCCTGTAACAATCCAGAGCATCACCTCCATCTTCTTTTCCAGTTGTGTTTTCAGGAAAGCAATTTCTGTGGTTATATTTCATGTAAAGTGCAGTCCTTTAGATTTTGTGCTGTACAAAACCCTACCAGATGATTGCCTAAAAGAGACTGATGTAGTAACATCTAATTTCTGCATCTGAGATTGTTTGACTGTTCAACTTGCTGCTGTAGGAAACCTTTAGAGGCAGAATCTAAGGCGATTGTGGGTTTGGTGCTATGGATTAACACTGAACAGACCTCTGAAGACCTCCCAGATGAAAATTAATCTTTGTAAATACTTACAATATTTTTCTGGTTGCTTTCAGATAGATAAGGAGAGGGTACAAAAAGCTTTATCATCTTGTGTATCTGTATTTCAGTACAACAGCAAAGCATGGCTGCAGTCTTGACCTACACTGTGTTTCATTTCTTGGCAAGCCTACATTGTTCCCATGATTCAAAATCTGCCTACATTTCCCCTGTGACTTGTCTCTAATAGGAAAGAAAAGCCATGGGTTTTTTTGAGGTCTCTTATTTGTGATTCATTAGCAAAAGCTTTAGGTTTTGAAAAACTGTTTACTGAATTCAAGAGATGGCCGACAGCATGACTATCTTCACTGGTGTAATATCTCTACTGTTCAAATATGGGTATTTATATTCATCCGTCTAACTGCCTTTTCACAGGATCACAGGATGTTAGGGGTTGGAAGAGACCTCCAAAGATCATCAAGTCCAACATCCCTGCCACAGCAAGACCATATAGAAGCTAGCACAGGTCACACAGGAGTGCATCCAGATGGGTATGGAAAGTCTCCAGATAAGGAGACTCCACAACCTCTCTGGGAAGCCTGTTCCAATGCTCTGTGACCCTCAGAGTGAAGAAGTTCCTCCTCATATTGAGGTGGAACCTCCTGTACTGTAGCTTATATCCACTACCCCTTGTCCTATCACAGAGTGCGATTGAGAAGAGTCTGTCCCCTTGCTCTTGACCCCCAGCCTCAGATGTTTATAAACATTTATTAAATCCCCTCTCAGTTTTCTCTTCTCCAGACTAAAAAGCCCCAGGGCTCTCAGCCTCTCCTCATAGGGCACATGCTCCAGTTCCCATGGCCCACTGCTGGACTCTTTCAAGTAGATTCCTGTCCCTCTTGAACTAGGGAGCCCAGAACTGGACTCTAGAATGAGTCGCTCCATCATTTTTCCAGGGATGGAGGTGAGGCTCACTGGTCTGTAGTTTCCTGGAACCTCTTTCTTACCCTTATTGAAGACTGGAGTGACATTGGCACTCCAGAATAGCACCTCCCTGTCTGCCACGATTTTACAAAAAATATGGAGAGTGGTAGAGGAACAACATCAGCCAGCTCTCTCAACACTTTTGGGTGCATCTCATGAGGGCCCATGGACTTGTGAATGTTTGATTTATGTAACTGATCTCTAACCCAATCTTCATAGAGTAGTGGAGAATCTTCCCTCCTCCAGTCTTCTCCTTCATCCAGGGTCGGGAATTCATAGGGAAATGCAGTCTCAGGAGTAAAGACTGAAGCAAACAAGGCATTCAGCAACTCTGCTTTCTCTGCATCCTCAGTTATCACTGCTGCCTCCTTGTTCAGCAGCGGGCCCACACTTTCCCTATTTTTCCTTTTTCCTACTGATGTATTTGAAGAAGCCCTTTTTGTTCTCTTTAATTTCCTTTGCCAGTTTTGTTTTACTGTATGAGATTATAGAATACAAAATGAATCCACAAAATTGTTGAAGGTACATTACCTCAAGCACAAATTACTTGTCTGCCTAGCTCAGGTATGTAATACAGCCATGTCCCATGCACTTACAGCCTCAAGGAACCTGTAGATGGAAGCAAGACCAAGTCTCTCTGATCCCATTAGTGTGAAAAGCCCTAAGTTTCACTGCTCTCCAAAGTTTCTGTTTTAATCAAGAATCCTTTTCCAGTCACTTGTGATCAATGGTCAGTAGTTGCATGTCTGATGTAGAAGCCTCTCTCTTTTTGAAAAACAAACATGTACGTCTTTCAGAAGGAACAATGGGTTGAGAAAGAGTATTGTGAACTATGTGAGACAAGTGCTTTGAGATGCATGGAAAAGAGAGTAATACCTGTTTCTGCTCATAGCTGCCACAGTGAAGAAATGCTGGGAGAGGACTATAGAGGGCATAAACAGGAGCTTCTTTTTGCATTTTACATGCATATGAAAACTTTTGGTTGATGTCAGGGCTTCCTCCAGTTGCAGCTGTGGTTTGCACCCATGTAGCTCTATTGTGATTGTTATTCTGGCAGTACAAAAGCTTAGTACTATTTAATACACACAGTTTAGAAGATGGATTTCTGTCTGCACCAAAATTCAGTTTTTCATTAAGAACTACATAAGAGTGCATTCTTTTAACCCAGCCCTTCCACAGTACAGGTAGTACAGAATAGAAAACACCTTATTTTTATTTCTTATTGCATAAACACATAAAATAAATGCATATAAAAACTACACGATCATAGAATCATAGAATCATAGAATCATACAATCAGTCAGGGTTGGAAGGGACCACAAGGATCATCGAGTTCCAACCCCCCTGCCATGGGCAGGGACACCCTACACACGCTGGCCAGAGCCTCGTCCAGCCTGGTCTTAAACACCTCCAGGGACTGGGCCTCAACCACCTCCCTGGACAACCCATTCCAGGGCTCCACCACTCTCATGGTGAAGAACTTCCTCCTCACATCCAGCCTGAATCTCCCCATTTCCAGCTTCATTCCGTTCCCCCTAGTCCTATCACTACCTGAGATCCTGAGAAGTCCCTCCCCAGCCTTCCTGTAGGCCCCCTTCAGATACTGGAAGGCCACAATGAGGTCACCTCGGAGCCTTCTCTTCTCCAGACTGAACAGCCCCAACTCCTTCAGTCTGTCCTCATAGGAGAGGTGCTCCAGCCCTCTGATCATCCTCATGGCCCTTCTCTGGACACACTCCAGCACGTCCACATCCCTCCTGTAATAGGGGCTCCAGAACTGGATGCAGTACTCCAGGTGGGGTCTCACCAGAGCTGAGTAGAGGGGAGAAGCACCTCCCTTGACCTGCTGGTCACACTTCTCCTGATGCAGCCCAGGATCTGATTGGCTTTCCGGGCTGCAAGCGCACATTGAGAGCTCATGTTGAGCTTCTCGTCCACCAGCACCCACAAGTCTCTCTCCTCAGGGCTGCTCTCCAGCCAGTCCCTGCCCAGCCTGGATTTGTGCCTGGGATTGCCTCGACCCAGATGCAGGACCCTGCACTTGGTCTTGTTGAAGCTCATGAGGTTGGCTTGTGCCCACCTCTCCAGCATGTCCAGGTCCCTCTGGAAGGCATCCCTTCCCTCCAGTGTGTCCGCTGCACCACACAGCTTGGTGTCATCAGCAAACTTGCTGAGGGTGCACTCGATGCCACTGTCCATGTCACCCACAAAGATGTTGAACAAGACAGGTCCCAGGACTGATCCCTGAGGGACTCCGCTTGTCCCTGGCCTCCACTGGGACATGGACCCATTGACAGCCACTCTTTGGGTGCGGCCATCAAGCCAATTCTTTATCCATCTAGTGGTCCATCCATCAAACCCATGTGTCACCAGCTTGGAGACCAGGAGGTGGTGCGGGACAGTGTCGAAGGCTTTGCTCAAGTCCAGGTAAACGACATCAGTTGCTCGCCCCTCATCTATTAATGCTGTCACCTGCTCATAGAAGGCCACCAGGTTTGTCAGGCAGGATTTGCCCTTGGCAAAGCCATGCTGACTACTCCCAATCACCTCTTCACTGTTCTTCTGAGTCATTAGTGCCTCCAGGAGGATCTGCTCCATGATCTTTCCGGGCACAGAGGTGAGACTGACTGGCCTGTAGTTCCCCGGTTCCTCCTTCTTGCCCTTTTTGAAAATGGGAGTAATGTTTCCCCTTTTCCAGTCTGTGGGGACTTCCCCAGTCTGCCATGACTTTTGGAATATAATAGAGAGGGGCTTGGCAACCTCATCTGCCAGTTCTCTCAGCACCCGTGGGTGTATCCCGTTGGGTCCCATGGACTTGAACACTTTCAGGTTCTTCAGGTGATCACGAACCTGAGCTTCACTTATGATGGGCAGTTCTTCCTCCCTGTCCCTGGCATCGTCTGCCATGACACCAGGAGTGTGGCTGGAGGCCCTTGCAGTGAAGACTGAGGTAAAGAAGTGATTGAGTACCTCAGCCTTTTCCACATCACTTGTGACTAATTCACTACTTTCCTTTCTGAGGGGGCCCACACCTTCCCTAGTCTTCTTCTTGCCATTAATATACCTGTAGAAATTCTTAGTGTTCCCTTTAACCCCCTGGCTAGATTCAGTTCAAACTCTGCTTTGGCTTTCCTAACCAGGCCTCTTGCTGCTCGGGCAGCTTCCTTATATACCCCCTGTTCTATCTGTCCTTCCCTCCACTTCCTGTAGAGTTTCTTTTTAAGTGATAGTGTGTCCAGCAGCTCCTTCTTCATCCAGGCAGGCCTCCTAGCATTCCTTCCTGCTTTTCTCCTTGTAGGTATACATAGCTCCTGGACACAGAGGAGGTGGTCCTTGAATACTGACCAGCTGTCCTGGGTCCCTCTTCCCTCCAGGGCTTCATCCCACGACACTTTGGCTAGCAGATCCCTGCAGCGATCGAAGTCTGCACGCCTAAAGTCTAGGGTCGTAAGCTTAGAATATGTCCTCCTGATTGCCCTGAGGATATTAAATTCAACTGCTTCATGGTCACTGCAGCCAAGGCCGTCTCTGAGCCTCACATTTGTTACCAGCCCTTCCCTGTTGGTGAGAACAAGGTCCAGCATAGCACCTTTTCTTGTTGGTTCCTCTACCATTTGGAGGAGGAAGTTGTCTTCTGTGCAGTCCAGGAACATCCTGGATTGCTGATGCCTTGCTGTGTTGTCCTTCCAGCAGATGTCAGGGTGGTTGAAATCCCCCATGAGGACCAGGGCTTGTGACCTGGAAGCCGCTTCTATTTGCCTGTGCAGAGCCTCATCTGCTTGGTTCTGCTGGTCAGGTGGCCTGTAGGAGACCCCCACAGTAATATCTCCTTCCCCTGTCTTGCCTTTAATTCTAACCCATAAACTCTCAACCAACTCATCATGCCTCCCCAGGTGGAGTTCTGCTGATTCCAGCTGGTTGTTGACATAGAGGGCAACACCTCCTCCTCTCCTTCCCTGCCTATCCTTCCGAAAAAAAGCTTATACCCGTCTATCCCTACGTTCCAGTCATGGGAGTCGTCCCACCAAGTTTCGGTGATGCCCACTATGTCATGGCGTCCCAGCATCACGGTGGCCCTTAACTCATCTTGTTTGTTGCCCAAGCTGCGTGCATTTGCATAGAAGCACTTCAGCTGGGCTGGCCCTGTCGTCCTCCTGTGCCAACTCCCCTTGGTTTCCACAGGGTGTCCTGGTGTGTCATTTGTGTCTTGCCTCAGGGCAGCAAGCTGAGAGCCCCTACTGGCTCTCCATCCCTCCACCTCAGGTGAGCTGCCCCTCTGCTTGTCACAGGCCAGCAGGAGACCACCAACCCCTCCCCCTTCAAATCTAGTTTAAAGCCCTGTCTATGAGCCCTGCCAATTCCTGCCCCAGGATCCTTTTCCCCCTCTGGGACAAGTGTGTCCCATAATTTGTTTTTAGCTCTGCTGCCTTGAAAACCAAACCATGATTGCAGAACCCAAATCCCTGTCGATGGCACCAGTCCCTGAGCCATGAATTGACCTGTTGGCTCTTCCACAATGTTCCCTCATCCATCACTGATGTTAGAGGGATAGCAGAGAACACTACTTGAGATCCTGACCCCTTTAGCAGGTGCCCTAATGTTCTGAAATCTCTTTTAATTGACCGTGAGCCTCGCATTGTTGCATCGTCACTACCCACCTGAAAGACCAGCAGTGGGTAGTAGTCTGAAGGGCTCACAAGTTTGGGAATTTTGCCTACTATGTCCTTTACTTGGGCACCAGGGAGGCAGCAGATCTCCCTATGAAATGGGTCTGGTCTGCATATTGGGCCCTCTGCTCCCTTCAGTAGGGAGTCTCCTACAACGATGACCCTACGAGGTTTCCTTTCTGGACTAGTTTTGATAGCTGGCCTGAGGGAACCTGTCATTGGTGCAGCTTCTGTCTTCCTTGAGTCCTCATCCTCACCTATGACCTGCTCCTCCTGCAGAGCCTCATACCTATTCTGAACCTGCACTGTAGGCAGCGTGCTGCTCAAAGTAGCACGCTTGCTCCGTCTGCCCTTCTTCCGTCGGGCAGAGACCTGCTCCCATTGGCCCTGCTCATGTGGGTTACTGCAGGGAGGCTGAGAGGCTAGCTGATGGGTAGGTATCAAACTCCCTGCTCCACTGAGAGTTACCCCCTGTTCTGGTTTGGTAGAAGTTAGGTTGTGGGGATAGTCAGTGTTCCTTTCACTGTCTCTTATAGCTCTAAGCCTTTCTACCTCTTCTTTTAGTTCGGCCACCATGCTCATCAGATCGCTGATCTGCTCACAACTCACACAGGAGTTGTTCCTTCCATCCTCCATATCGAGTGCCAGGTCCCAGCACTCACTGCAGCCACCTGCCTGAACACCTGCATGCTTGTGAGTGGCCTCTGTTTGGGTGCCAACTGTTCTTCTACTAGCCTTACTAGCTGTTCTTCTACTAGCCTTACTTCTAGTAGTAACCATATTGCAGTAGTCACCCTCTGAATCACCCTATGAATCACCCTCTGAATCTCCCTCGCCACCCGGCTTGCTTTTTTTTTTTTTTTTTTTTTTTTGCCTTTTTTTTTTTTTTTTTTTTTTTTCTCTTTTTTTTTTTTTTTCTTTTCTTTCGTCAGTAAGGAGGCTGAGCCGAGCTCCTCGCTGCTGCTTGCTCTCAGCCACGCGCTGGGGTATGTTTGGTTTGCCACGGTTTCTACGGCAACCCCTCCCCCTGCTACGTCACTGCCCCTCCTCCCCTCTCCAGGAGGTCCCGAGCCACCAGCCCCTTACCTCCCAAAAAGCAAGGAAAGCAAAGGGAAAAGCAATCTCTCCGAGCCGAGCTCCTCGCTGCTGCCTGCTCTCAGCCACGCGCTGGGGTATGATCATTATCATAATACTTCCATGAAGCTGAGATAGCAAGACTGGATTGCATAGATGAGCAGAGGCAGAACCCATTGTTCTGGGTATGCCATTTCTGAAAGCTGAGTATTCAAAACCCACCTGGATGTGTCCCCATGCAACCTGTTCTAGGTGAATCGGCTTTAGCAGGTGTGTTTAGACCAGATGATTTTCAAAGGTGCCTTCCAACTGCTACTGTTCTGTGATTCTGTTAGGCATTGCTGGAGCTGGTATATGGCTTAATAACCTCTATCCATTTCCCAAATGTTTTATTGTTTTCACCAATAACCCACTGTATCTCTTTGTTCCAGCTCTTTCCTGAAGCACATATAATTGAATTTTATGTGATAAGTCTCTGTAGGCTGGATTCCTCAGGCTTCTATGAAGCTAACAGAGTGCCAAAGAACAATCTAGCTAGCAGAGGCTTTGCATCACAGAAAAGTGGGGTGAAAAAGACCTCAAGATGTCATCCATTCAGTTCTCTCAGCCAATTACCCTCTGGCATTCCTGACACTAGTCTAACTTTATAAGCCACAATTATGGGAAAATACATTGCCCTCCAAGTCAATCTCCTGAGAGACAGAAAAAAAAGTTACTAAGATTTGTAGATAGACAAAAGATAGTAAATACAGTATCTTTTACTTTAGGGAGGGTGTCAACTGTCCCTCATGACCTTTCTGTGAGTGCACTATAGCCTAAGTGGAAGCTACTGTGAAACAAATACAGAATTGATTAGAAAAATCATAATGTTAATAATGTTTCACCATCAAACCGCAAAGATATGTCAAATGGATGAAATTAATAATTCAAATCCTTGAGTAGACAATGCACTTAATAAATTTGTGTGTGTGTGAAGTGGAAAAGATTGCACTCACATTGCCAGATTGTGAGCATTTGAAATTATCTTCACAAGTCAAGGAAATAATCTGCATATGATTTTGGGTTTCTGTGGAAATAACTAACTACAGAAGTACAATATGAAGAATATCTTTGCAGCAGCTTTGCGGGAAAAGACCTGAAGATGGAATGATTCACCAAAGAGGTTGTACCACTTTTTGAAGCGTGGCATATTATATTAATAGGGCAATCACTAGTCAAAACTGAGGAACACATATGAGTACAAGCCTTACTGATGTCAATATTCTAAGTATCACAATTTAGAACCTATTAGGAAAGCTGCCAATGAAGAATAACAATAACTGGAAATATAAGGAGCAAGAAGAATGGAGGAGTGGGAAGTAACAGGGGTATTTACTGAGTTTAGGGACTACACTGCAATGAGAAAATTAATAAATATTTCCCAGTGTCTTCTGACTCAGAAGAACAGTGAAGAGGTGATTGGGAGTAGTCAGCATGGCTTTGCCAAGGGCAAATCCTGCCTGACAAACCTGGTGGCCTTCTATGAGCAGGTGACAGCATTAATAGATGAGGGGCGAGCAACTGATGTCGTTTACCTGGACTTGAGCAAAGCCTTCGACACTGTCCCGCACCACCTCCTGGTCTCCAAGCTGGCAACACATGGGTTTGATGGATGGACCACTAGATGGATAAAGAACTGGCTTGATGGCCGCACCCAAAGAGTGGCTGTCAACGGGTCTGTGTCCCAATGGAGGCCAGTGACAAGCGGAGTCCCTCAAGGATCAGTCCTGGGACCTGTCTTGTTCAACATCTTTGTGGGTGACATGGACAGTGGCATCGAGTGCACCCTCAGCAAGTTTGCTGATGACACCAAGCTGTGTGGTGCAGTGGACACCCTGGAGGGAAGGGATGCCATCCAGAGGGACCTTGACAGGCTGGAGAGGTGGGCACAAGCCAACCTCATGAGCTTCAACAAGACCAAGTGCAGGGTCCTGCATCTGGGTCAAGGCAATCCCAGGCACAAATCCAGGCTGGGCAGGGACTGGCTGGAAAGCAGCCCTGAGGAGAGAGACTTGGGGGTGCTGGTGGACGAGAAGCTCAACATGAGCTCTCAATGTGCGCTTGCAGCCCGGAAAGCCAATCAGATCCTGGGCTGCATCAGGAGAAGTGTGACCAGCAGGTCAAGGGAGGTGATTCTCCCCCTCTACTCAGCTCTGGTGAGACCCCACCTGGAGTACTGCATCCAGTTCTGGAGCCCCTATTACAGGAGGGATGTGGACGTGCTGGAGCGTGTCCAGAGAAGGGCCACGAGGATGATCAGAGGGCTGGAGCACCTCTCCTATGAGGACAGACTGAAGGAGTTGGGGCTGTTCAGTCTGGAGAAGAGAAGGCTCCGAGGTGACCTCATTGTGGCCTTCCAGTATCTGAAGGGGGCCTACAGGAAGGCTGGGGAGGGACTTCTCAGGGTATCAGGTAGTGATAGGACTAGGGGGAACGGAATGAAGCTGGAAATGGGGAGATTCAGGCTAGATGTGAGGAAGAAGTTCTTCCCCATGAGAGTGGTGAAGGCCTGGAATGGGTTATCCAGGGAGGTGGTTGAGGCCCCATCCCTGGAGGTGTTTAAGACCAGGCTGGACGAGGCTCTGGCCAGCGTGATCTAGTGTAGGGCAGGGGGTTGGAACTAGATGATCCTTGTGGTCCCTTCCAACCCTGACTGATTCTATCATTCTATGATTCTGTATGTAGGAGGAGAAGTAACAATGCTGAATATCTTTGATTCTAATGTCTTTGATTGTGTAGACATTTAAGAGCAAGAATGTATTACTTAGGAAAGATAATAACATATTATAGGAAAAAACAAACCTTTTATTACAAAACGCATTGGCAATGTTCCTGAGGTTATGAACTAACTAGATAATCTTTAAAAGTCTCTTCTAGCCATATTCTTCTTGTTCTATCTATAAGAGCTGAGCAAACAGCTCCTGTTCTCAGCTAGTTTTAGACCAACTCATGACATAATCTTGGCCCAAGGCATGCAATGACTCACCAAGTTAGATCATTAATTTCCTGCTGCAGACCTCATCTACACAACGTATACCATTCTTACGACAGTCAATGCTGCTGTCTCTCATCAACTTCTCCATCATCACTATCGAAAACTTCTGTTTCCTGACCTACCTTGTGTTTGTCTCCCTGATACATTACTGGAGGTCAGATGAATTTTCCAAACCCACAGTTGTTTGGTTTTTAATGAAGATTTATTGTTTAAAACTTTCAGTCATGGTCCAGCTACGTTTTTTTTTTCCCTCAGCAGCTCTGTGACATAAAGTTCCATATACTCAAAGACAGATAGTTCTCTATACTCAGTGCTTCAGAACGCTGGTGTTATGCCAATGCCATATGATGCAAACGTGAGCAACATTGTGTTCTCGTGCCTATTGAACACAATATGCGGTGCAGCACAATGCCATGTGTCTGCTTTTGTCTGCTGATGGCAATAAAACCTTGAGCCAAATGCATTAATAGATTTCATTCTTTTTGTTCTGTTTCTAATTTAGAAGAAAAGATGGTTTTTGTCTATTTCAGCTGTAGCCAGTTCTGGTAACAAAGCCTGGTAATAAAGTTGGACTGACACCCACATAAAACAAAGCTGTGTGTTCATGCTTTCTTCTGTTATTGCTGCAGAAAAAAAAATCTTAAGATGCAAATACTTTAAATATGGTGTATGTAACCTATTGATTTAAAAACACTTTAATTCTGTCTGCCATCGTCACACAATTATCTTTAACAAAACTTTTTTTTTTTCTTCTTCTTCCATAGGGAATTGCATAACATTGCTGAAAACAAGTTCTGGTCCTAATTGACAAGTATGATCCATACTCTGTCTGAAACAATGACTGTACCCTCTACAGACAAGCCCAGATATCAGGTTTATCATTCTCTGATTTTCATAGCAGAATAGATACAGAAATTTCACCAGTTACTTCTGAATCTTTCAGCAAAGTATTTAAAAAGTAATGAAAATTAAATTCAGACATCTGAAATAAGCCTTCAACATGGAGATGCCAGGTAAATCAGTAGTAATAGAAATTACTTGTTAATACATTAATGACTAATATGGCTTAATGGACCAAACTCTACAGCACATAAACTCCTTTCTTTAGTGAATGTGAAACAGTAGATTTAGGCTACCCAAAGGTCTGGATTTGAAAGACCTGTGTAGAAGTTATTCAGCAGGTGATCGCCACCCTAGAAGGACATTAAGAAATAGCTTATCTTCGGGGTCTGTATAGAGTTCACTGATCTACCACTGCACTGTGTGCACCCTTTTCCCCTGTTTTGTTTTCTCCAAACCCTCCACAGTCAGCAGAGATACCTCCAACTAGGCTGCTCAGGGCTACATAGAATCTGAATTTGAATGTCTCCAGGGACAAGGGTCCAACAGCGTTCCTGGGCAGCCTGTTCCAGTATTTTACCACTCTCATTGTAAAGATATTTTTCCTTATGTCCAATCTACATTTACCCTACTCCAATTTAAAACCATTGCCCCAGCCAGTTGGAAGTGAAGAAACCTGTCTGTTTTCACATTGTCACATCACAAATTTGAACTGTTTGCAAATTAAATTTAAATGGTAGACACTGAATGCTGTGTTTGTTTAATGACAATGTTGTTGGAAATGGAGATACCTAGGGTTTCATTGTAGAAAGGGCATGGAAAAACACAGGTTACTCTTAACAATGAGAGAAGCAAATTATATTTTGAAAAGCTAGGGGGAAAAAGCTGGACTGCAACACAAATGAAAAAGTAAAGTGAAATCTTCAATTTTAATTTGTATTTTATTAACGAAATTTGTGTTTTATTAACAACAAATGCCCCTTTACAAGGACCCAAATGTTGAGCTCAAGGAGAAATGTGCATTGTGTCTTGCAGAGGCAGCATGGCAGTCCGGTGTCAGAGAAATGACAGAATCGGTTAAAGCAGCAACAGCTACCCTGAGAGGAGCAAAGAAAAGGGTCACCCTTATAAGGCAGGACACATGTCTGTATGGGTGTGATGGCTTACGCCCATCCTGAAAGCAAGGGGGAAGGGCTTGTGAGAGCCTTGCTCTCCCTGGGGAACTGAGTTAGTCTGTTCCACTCCCCTTCCTGTCTGGCAAGCCTATGAAAAGGAAGACACTGCAGCCATTTGCTCTTTGGCTTCTCCTTGTCTGGACAAGAGGATTGCTGCTGTGTTCCTGCTTCTCTGCCACATGGTCAGGCCTGATCCTCCTCCCTGCTACATCCATGCCTCTACAAAGGACTTCAAAGGACTGGTTTTGTGTACATATTTTCCCCATCCATCCTTGTTCCTTACCCTTGTGAACCCTTCCTGTTATTGTTATACACACATATATACATACATATATATAAAAATATATTTTTTTTAAAGTGTTTTAGGTAAAAACACTTCTAGTGAATGACAAGAAACAAACCAATTCCGCTCTTCATGCAGGTAGAGATGTGTTTTTCTGATGATGATGGTCAAAGCTATTTGGTAATTCAAATTTTCCAGCTTTATTCAAAGAGCTGAAAAATGCTTCACAAAAAAGGAAAGTCTATATTATTTCCATGTTAAATGGAGAAACAAATGAGAGAACTGTGACCACCCTTAATACAGAGTTAATAGTGGTTTGTGGGTTTGTTTGTGAGTATTGTAAAAATATAGTGGACCTGATCCAGCCAGTCCCAGCACAGTCAACTGAAATACAAACTGACAGACCAGTCTGCAAAGAGGTGACTGATGCTGCAAGTGAGCCAAATGGCCCCATATTGCAGAATCTGTGACTATTTATTGAAAAGTTGTACATGTTTTCCTTCACTTGCCCACAGCCTACCAATCCTCAAACCCACTGTTTACATTGTCATTCCAGCAGACTTCTTTTTCCCCAACTGCTTTCCCATCCCTTCAGAAATACAGCATTTCATTATCTCCATACTCCCATCCATTCTCACACATGTCCTGTCCCTTCTCACCCCACCAGGTTTCCTCACAGACATGAAGCCCAGCTAAACATTCCATTAACTACTCCCCTGGGTTCCCACAGTGGTCTAATATGCAGATAGCAGTGCAGTTCTCCTAGAGTACAAGGGGCCCAACCCTGACCTGTCCAAAGGTATAGAGCATGCTGGGGAAGCCAGGAACCTCACTGTCAACCTCAGGTAGTACAATTTTCCACACTCTTTTACTTCCCTACTGTTGGTGTCTTTTTAGTACATCTCTTATTACTTGCCACCATGTCTTTATCCTAAGGCGGTCTTTTAGTAATGTCAGGCATTCATCTCTGCCAGTGATCCATAGGAAATAATTCCTTGTGATCTTAAGGAGATCACATGGTACAGCTGCACTATCAATAAATGTAACAGGAAATGAAATGCTGCAGGTTTATGATCACTGGGAAAAGGTTTGACAGAGCAGAGGAGAAACTCGTGAACAAAATAAAATACACCTAAGATCACTTTGTACCATTATGTCACCTTAGTTGTGCAAACATCAGCCATGAAAGTGACTTGGATTCATCCTGAAGTATCAGTTTCTATTACTTTAATTGCCTCAAGGGCATATTTCCCTCTTTTTTTTTCTTCCATTTTTCTTTTTTTCCTTTTTAAGAATAAGACTTTCATAAAGGGAAAAAAATGTTAACTCTATATGAGTGTGACAAGAAGCCAACTTATATGTATAAATTCCTGTCAGACTTCATATCTAGACTCCAGGCATGTTGACAAATATAGCTGAAATATATGACTGAAATATGACTGAAATATAGCTCAAAAATGCAAAAATGCAAAGCAAAGGAAAAAGCAGAAGAGGAGGAAATAAGATCTCTTTTCAGACTTCAGCAAAAAAGAGAAATTTTAATTAACATCAATTTCTGTTAAGGGCACCATCCATTTAATTGCAGCTGCCTTACAAACTTGCACTGCAGTCATCATTGACACTTGGAAATAAACAAGGAATATAAACTGCAAAACAAAACTCAATGGAATTTTTTTCTTATTATCTGGGAGTACAAGTCCAGAAGAATATAAAGTGATTTTGGTTTGAAGACACCATGCCATACTCAAACTTTTTAGGGTTGCCACAAAGGTAATCCTTTCTCCACCCACTCCTGAATACCCACATTAAAAAGGAGTATATACTTTTTATTGATAAATATATGATATACATACTTTATACTGCTATATGTATTGTAATCACTGTGGAAGCTGTCAGAGGCTGATCTGAACAAGTCAATGTCTCAAACATTGTGTGAAGCCATAGCCTTGCAGTTAGGACAAACATGTGTTCTGTGATTAACATAAGAGGCAAAATATGCCAGCTCAGAAGGGTTTAGAGTTCATCAGAGGATGAATGGTCCCACACCCTTGCCAAGTTTGCATATGTTCCACAAAGGAAGTTTGCTGTACACTGTGCCAAGGGTAATAAAATACAGGTTCTAAGTGAGGGCTGGGATCCAAAGGTGATTTATTTGATGTGTGTAATTGAGCTGCTGGTAGTGATTAATGTGTTCTTGTTAGTAGCTCTGATACAGAAGAAAAAGGTGTCTAAGACCTGTTTCATTTTTAAGTGTAGACTGAGGCGGAGGACACAGAGTTCTAACTCGACCCCAGAGATTTCTAGTGATGAGGAGAGTGGAGAATCTGCATCAGTTAAGAACAGACTATTGGGAAGGCTGCTTTGTGCCCCTGTACTCAGCACTGGTTAGGTCACACCTTGAGTGCTGTCTCCAGTTCTGGGTCCCTCAATTTAAGAAGGTCTTTGAGACTCTCAAATGTGTGCAGAGAAGGGCAACGAGGCTGGTGAGAGGCCTCGAGCACAAGTCCTATGAGGAGAGGCTGAGGGAGCTGGGATTGTTTAGCCTGGAGAAGAGGAGGCCCAGGGGAGATGTTATTGCTGTCTACAGCTACCTGAAGGGTGGTTGTAGCCAGGAGGGGGTTGGTCTCTTCTCCCAGGCAACCAGCACCAGAACAAGAGGACACAGTTTCAAGCTGCACCAAGGGAAGTTTAGGCTCAAGGTGAGGAGAAAGTTCTTCACAGAGAGAGTCGTTAGCCATTGGAATGGGCTGCCCAGGGAGGTGGTGGAGTCACTGTCCCTGTAGGTGTTCAAGAGGGGATTGGACGTGGCACTTGGTGCCATGAAGTCTGTGGTAACAGGTTGGACTTGATGATCTTTGAGGTCTTTTCCAACCTTGTTGATTCTATGAGTCTATGAATAAGTTATTGAGTAAGGCAGAAAAAAAGGAGTACATGGGAAGTGGTTCAAAATTCATTAGACACTTAATCTGGGAAATTACAAGCAAACAGAATGTGAGGATCACTTGGTGGATGAGAAGTACATGGAATGATTTCTCTAAAAAGAGGTTTGTAGAAAGATCAGTAGCTTCCAATAGGGTTATCTTGGATTTCCTGACATCAGTGAAAGTCTTGTCATTGAGATCAGAAGGATCTGAAATTTCATGCCTGTAGGCTTGTCATTCCTCTCAAGAGTGCCTGTTTTCCAATAATGAAATTTCCTTGTTAGAGCAAAGATCAGACTACTGCTTATCTTAGAGCCAGCAAGCATCAAGAATATCTCTAGAGAAAGTGAAATGCTACATTAGTGTATCTGAAAAGAAAAAATATTCAAAGTACATTTAAGTGGCAGGTGTTTACTCTTTAAACTCCACCATCACAATAATTTACATCAGCTGTAGCACTTAATGGTTATTTACATGCAGCAATGAGCCAGCATAGTGCTTCTGGTACCATTTAGCACATTTTCAAGGCTGTAAAGAACTGCCAAGAATTACAATAGGAGGAAGTACCTTCATTTCCTGTACCTCTACTTTACTGGGAAAAGTCCTTATCTCCCCACTAGGAGATACACCCAAGTTGTCACTGCAATAAATATTAGTTTACAAATTCTGGATGAATTTTAGCAACACAGAGTAAATGCAGGGTATATAAGGACTTCTGTCAGCTCTTTAGTTTTGAGGATTTCTATAAATACATCTATCCTATCACTCAAATTCAAGCAACAATGTTTCTTACGCTTTCTAGAAACATATTATATTTTGATAAAGGGTCTGCTACACAGGACACCTGCCTTAAGTACCTAGAGGCAGGCTGCAGGCACATCTGGTGTGCCTAGTGAATGACCCAGCACCATTGTATGCTTGGCAATAATATTGTGTGTTACTATTTTCTACCTTTTACTAATTTTGCAGATTGAGACATTTGGGCTTCAATCTTCTTCCTGTTCAATGCCCTCCTTCGGAGGTAACATAAGCAGGTGGCAGAGACCAGTGCTGCTCCTAGGCAGAACACGAGGATGCAAGAGAGTGAACAAGACTGCCCACATGCAAACACCCTTCTGCAATGCTGAAGCCCTAAGACATTTGCCATGACCTTAAGCAATTTGTTGCAGGCTGCTCAGCCCAAGTGCAGCAAAGCAGTGTGCTGGATTTGAACTGCACTTGAGTGTCACTCTATAATGAGTAGCATTTTAGGTAGTTGTTAAAACTGGGGGGAAAGCCCTAAATATTATTATAATTTGCTCTGATACAGGCAAACTGCAGCTACTTCTCTGACAAATTACGTTGCACAGCAAATTTACTGTTAGATATAGGAGACTAAGTTTCAGCAGCTTAATTCCAAAATTAAATTTCCATGTCAGATGGAATTATCTGTGGCTGCCAATAAAATAAAATAACACCTTTCAATTTCATTTTGAACAAAGAATAAAATAACAGTGACACAGCACTGTCTTTCAAGTGCTATGCAAATATTTTAGAAAGGAATGGAAGAATAAATGGGTGAGGAAGAATGAAGTAAAGCAAAAAGCAGGTTTATGACTATTGTCCTGAAGGGACAAAAAGCCTCAAAAATGCTCTGAATCAGACAATGGGGCAGGAGCCAGCAGGTCTGTTTTTTCAGGAGAATGCCTATTGCCCAGGCTTGTCTGAACATGCCCTGGAGTCCAAGCGGGGCAGGTGTGTGTGCCTTTGGCCACGTTTGGAGAAAACTCATTCTATAGGTTGAAGTGTCAGGTTTCTATCTCTTAATCTTTTCTATCATTGGCCATTATTGTCTCAGGAAATCTATAAATACTAGCCCTCCCCCCACACCAACAAAAAAAAAAAAAAGAAAATTGCCTTGCAATTGTTGAGGCTCTGGAAGAAGTCACAAGCCTTGCTTGAAATCCTAGCTGTGCTTCAGTTTACCCAGAGAAGCCTGCAAGACCCTCACTGTATAGCATTGTAAAGCCCTGGAGCCAGGCTGAGAGATGAAACCCAGGAGGAGCTGAGAGCCCCCGGGACAGTTTCATTTTATTGGAAGAAGCAAGGAGTACTGCTGCGAAGATTGCAGCTGAGAAGCCTCTCCAAATAGGCAAAGCTACAAAGCCAACAAGTTCTGCAAGCTTCAGCATCAACCTCTTTTCTACAAAGCTTTCAGCTGCAAATGTGCCTTAGTGATAACCTGCAGAAGCCAACAGAAAGTGAAACTGTGTTGCCCTAGAGAATTCTAGAGTTCCCCCCCACCCCTCTGGGCAGTCTCAGCTCTGTTGCCGATGTTCCCTTTTTGCTTTACAGTTTAAATTGCTGTTTGTTGTTTCTGGATTTTTCCTCATATTGTTTAAATTGTTACATGTTTCTGCTGGTGAGATATCTGTTCCACAACTGAATATTTTGAACCAGTAAATAGGTTTTATTAATATTTTCCACATGCTTTCTTAAATTAATAAAGTTATTAATATTTTTATTAATTGTTCCACCTACTGAATGTTAATAGCCTCCTTATGACCACAACAACTATACTGGATGCACATGTCTAAGTGTTGCCAGTGAGGCTATTTAAGAAAGGGCAGAAATACAAGACACTGAGTGAAGGAGATTAAAAATAAAAGAAGTATAAACCAGCAGCACAAACAGCATGAACACCAAGTTCTGACAAGGAGCGGTGGCAGGAGGTGCTCCATGCCAGAACAGGTATCTATACTGCAGCTCATGGAGATGAGCCCATGCTACAGCAATGCATGAAGGAATGTCCCACAGAACAGTCCCATGCTGAAGTTGGGAAATGATGTAAGGTGTAAGAAGTTGCAAAGAATTGTTATAGACTGACTACAGTCCCCATTCTTCTGCACTGGTTGGCAAGAAAAGGAGTTGGGTGAGGACAGATGAGCCTGGAAAAGCAGTTGAAAGATGCTGATTTCATTTTTTACTATGTTTCTTGTGATCCTATTCTACTTTTAGTTGGCAATAAATTAAACAAATTTTCTGCAAGCCGAATATGTTTGGCCTGATACAACAAGTGGTAAATGATCCCCCTGCCCTTACCCATAAGCTTTCTCATGCTGCTTTCTCCCCCTGCCCCTCTGTGGTAGAGTAGTGAGAGAGTAGCTGGGTGGGAGTGTGGCTTCATGCCAAAGCTGACCCACCATTTACAGAAAGTTGCACAGCAATTCACAGTGGCAAAGCTGAGAACAATAAAACCAGCTCTCTAGCTTTCCAGGTCAGGCAGCTTTCTAATCTGCCCTGGACATACCTGCAGAAGAACGATGCAAAACATACAGACTAGCACAAGAAACATCAACAAGATACAGAGAGTAGGTAATAGCAGCTCTGAGGCTGTGACTAATCCTCACCCTAGGCAGCCGACAAACTTCAAAGGAAGCACTGCATTGGCACAGCATTGCTGGGGTTTAAAAGGCCTTACAGCTGATTTCAGTAAGTTCTTTTGGCACTAGCCACATCAGAAACATTTCATGCAGTGTCTGCAGAGTGTCAAGATACCATGTCAGAGTAACGTTATGTTGGTTTTCACTTGAATTTATTATCTGCAGTTTACTAAAGACCTAGATATTTTAGAAGGCAAACTTTACACAAGAGAGCAGGGGAAAAACACAATCTCCTACATTTTTTTAAATCACAATTTTCATATGCCTTTTAAACTACTACCATGCAATACCTCTAAATTAAGAAATTTTTAACTTTTATGACATACAGTTGAAAGAAGTTTCTACCTAGATAATAAGAGGTGAAAGATAAACCACAGTCCAAGTATATTTTTATATTTAAAGTCAATATAATGTAATTTCACTTACATGTCTACAGTAAATACTTTTGTGGAAGAAGCCTTCATATTTACACAGGTCAAGGGAGGTGATTCTCCCCCTCTACTCAGCTCTGGTGAGACCCCACCTGGAGTACTGCATCCAGTTCTGGAGCCCCTATTACAAGAGGGATATGGACGTGCTGGAATGTGTCCAGAGAAGGGCCATGAGGATGATCAGAGGGCTGGAGCACCTCTCCTATGAGGACAGACTGAAGGAGTTGGGGCTGTTCAGTCTGGAGAAGAGAAGGCTCTGAGGTGACCTAATTGTGGCCTTCCAGTATCTGAAGGGGGCCTACAAGAAGGCTGGGGAGGGACTTCTCAGGGTATCAGACAGTGATAGGACTAGGGGGAACAGAATGAAGCTGGAAGTGGGAAGATTCAGGCTGGACGTGAGGAGGAAGTTCTTCCCCATGAGAGTGGTGAGGCCCTGGAATGGGTTGTCCAGGGAGGTGGTTGAGGTCCCGTCCCAGGAAGTGTTTAAGAGCAGGTTGGATGAGCCTCTGGCCAGCCTGATCTAGTGTGAGGTGTCGCTGCCCATGGCAGGGGGGTTGGAACTGGATGATCCTTGTGGTCCCTTCCAACCCTGACTGATACTATGATACTATTTCACTGTAAAAACCCTAACTTTTTTCTACCTTTTCATTTTTGACATTTAAAGAATTTCCTTAGAAACAATGGCATGTTGCCAGGCATTTACTCTTAGTGTCCCATAATTTCAGGATCTGCTTGTTTTAGCATCTGTTTTGTATCCTACTATTAAGGTACAAATGTTTCGACATTTTATTAAGGGGCGTGAAATAGTAGCAACCTACCTTATAGCAAACAATAATGTAAAAAGGTATATTCATGGACTGAAGTTGCACAGTTGTGAAACAAATCCCAAATGATCAGCTGTTTCAGGACCCCTGGCTGTACTTTAGCGTTTTCAACGCTGCTTGCAAAAATATTAGCATACAGCAGTAGAAAAGAAGTTTTGAGAAAAGACGTTTTGCACAAATTTCCCTTACCCCAAATATAAGCGGAGAGTAAAACCTTTACAGAGGTATTTATGTAACAATCACTTGCAATGTAAGGTTATTACCAACAACATTCTTATCAGTCCAATACCATAGAACTATGCTGTGTTTTGTATCACACTGTGTTACACCACCAAAAAGTGAAAGATACCAATCTATTTCTGCAGATAGATTATAGGAAATGTAATCAGGACATCTAATCACCCTCACAAATGAAATATTTTTAAATATTTTATCAGACTAACAAACACAAATATAATCTTAAAGCTTTGATTTTCTTTGAATCTTTAGGCTACAGAAAGTCTTTGATTTTATACTGATATAAGATCTGTGAATTATAGCAGGCCATAGAAAAGTAGCAACCAAATCAAAATAAGCTTGGTCAGAATAAGCTTGTGCTGAGTGCATAGCCAAGAATTAGAGAGTATATGCTAATGAATTGGGAAAGATATAAGATCAGTTGTGATAAAGCTTTTGCATTTAAAACATTAGGAAAGCCATAGGCACTGAACTCACTAAGTAATCCAGTGATGACAATCTGCACTGGTTTTGGATTTTAAACAAACAATATTCATTGCCCTAACACCTCTAGCAAGAAAATGCATGTTGCGCTTTCTATTTTATTCATAACTGTTCCTAACAGATAATGTTTCATCCTTACTCTTCACAAGTGAAATTGAGAAGGGCATGGGTGGAAAGCTTTCAGAGTCCCTGTCTTTGCTCTTTAAGTACAAGTTGTAGGGAGGAATGCTAAATAAAGAACAAGGTTCCTATATGTCACTTGTATTTCAAGAGATTACACTGTGAATTCTGGTGTGACAGGATAACCAAGTATGGCTATCATATAAATGCACTTCACTCATTATTTGAAAGTTAGGCAACACATTTCTAAGGTTTGAAAGATGAAGACCAGATTTTTTCCTTGAATTGAATAGCACCTTACAATTTAGGTAGCTCTACCCACCTCAAGATGGAGTAGAAACACAGATATGGAAAAGATTTTCATTCTCAAGTAAAGAATGCTGAAATTAAATGAACATCAGCTAACTGAGCAGTTGGAGGAACTTAAAGAAAAATTAGTTGCTCAATACTAAAAAAAGGGTAAAAAGGTGTTCAAAAGGGTGGGGGAAGCAAAATTATATAATCCATTTCTCCCTTCATGAACTTTTTGCCTTAAAAATATTTTGGCTTTTAAAAGCATCTATCTGGCAAACTCTGTGTTTCCCTAAGCACAAAATAATTTCTCATCTTACCTGTTGTGTCTCTCTAATAAGCTCAGAAAGGTCCTGTTCCTTGTCTTCCAGTTGTTTGGATCAGCAAGACTGCCATCAAAGGACTCTTGATTCTAGGACGTGGTGACTGACCATAGGCTGTGACCTCCTCTACCCCTCAGTCTTGCTTGCCTGTCACTGCAAGAGTTCCTTGTAGGAGAGGGGCAAGATCTAGACAGGTATTTTTATTGTTCACTCCTCATTTCCAGCTGAGGCACCATATCCTGTCACTTCAACTTGCATACCCTCAAGGTGTATAAACAGATGAAGAAGAAAATTATTATTTGTATCCAAGGATTGAAGCTTAAAAAGAAATACTAATAAAGCCTTCCAAGACATGAAACCAATGCTTTCATAGTCTGTCAACTTCTATTGCTGAAAAGAACTGGGAAAAAAACAGAGAGGAACTTCTCTTACAGGGGAGATACCTAACAGGAAAGCAGCTCATTGAAGAGCAGGGGATTTGCTACAGAAGCATTTGCATGACTGACAGCCTGCAGTGTCATTTTGCTTTTGATTCCTTTTCTTTCTTCTCCACAGTGAAAGGGACACCTGGATAAAAAAAATAGTGCACAGCTAGCTGTGTCCATGCTCTCAAGATATAATGTCTATTTGTGTTTTGACCCAGCTCCAACAAACAGTTATTTCTTACCTAGTTTTATTACACTCCTTGCTTCTGTCTTTGATGATTACTTTAGTATTTTACATGTCACACAGCATATTTAGCTTTTAATTATTTTGATTTTATGAAAGAACAAATCATTTAACTATAAGATTTCTGCTCCTGTTTTTGAATAAAACTTTACAGAATCGTAAGAGAGAGCTGGGTTTGTTCAGTCTGCAGAAAAGAAGGCTCCAGAAAGACCTTCTAACTGCATTTCAATATCTGAAGAGGACCTACAAGAAAGTTGAGGTGGGACTGTGTAAAAGGGTGTGCAGCAATAGGGTTCGGGGCAATGGCTTTAAGATGGAGCAGGGCAGATTTAGGTTGGACATAAGGAAGAAGGTCTCTACAAGGGAAGCGGTGTTCAGCTTTGGGCACCTCACTTCAAGAAATACATTGAGGTGCTAGAGCAGGTCCAGAGAAGGGTAATGAAGCTGGTGAAAGGTTTGGAGAATAAGTCTTATGAGGAGCAGATGGAGGTAATGAGGTTGTTTAATCTGGGCAAAAGAAAGCTAAGAGGAGACTTTATCACTCTCTCCAAATACCTGAAAAGAGGGCATAACAAGGTGGGGATCAGTCTGTTCTTCAAAGTAACAAGTGACAGGGCAAGAGGAAATGGCCTCAAGTTGTACCAGGAGAGGTTTAGTTTTCACATTAGGAAAAAAATCTTCTCTGAAAGAGTTCTCTGAAACAGGCTGCCTGAGAAAATGGTGGAGTCACCATCCCTGGAGGTATTTAAAAGACATGTAGATGTGGGTGCTTAAAGATGGTTTTAATGGTGACATGGTAGTCCTAAATTACTGGTTGTACTTGATGATCTTAAAGGTCTTCTTCAACCAAAATAATTCTATGATGCTAGGTTTTCTTAGCTGACAAAACAATTAATGGTAGTGTATCCCCCTCTATTACTTGCAGGGAATTGCCAACAGCCACATGGAGATTAAAAAGAGAATATTGGTTTGGATTTATTAGAAGACTGCTGATTTATTTATTCATTTACCCATGGTATGCCATAGTAGGGATTAGGTTACAGCTATAGTTTCAAGGTTTTGTCATCAGTGTTCTGAGAAACAACTAATTTGTCCTGCTCTTCCCCAATGCCCTTGGTTGTTCACGCTGTCAAATCACTACTTCACTTTCTAGTGAACCTTGGCAGCCACTGAGACATGAACCCCAGGAAGATGCCCTATCTTTCCAGTGCCTCTCAATTACCCTCCAGACCAGCAGTATATATAATCTGCACTTCCAGATGCCACATGACATATGCCAAATCTACTGTCATCATGAAACCATACCTTCAAAGGAGATTTCCAAGGCAGCTGAGAAATATTACTGCATGGCCTAAATCATCACCATGCTGTATTGCACACACATCCTGAGACTGTAACACATTAATTCAAAATGCTTTCTACTTCCCACATCCAGGTCAGTATCTTTTGCTTAATGAAGAACACACTGCACCAATAGTGTGATAACTTTGCCAGAAGTATTAGCATGCTTTTCTCTGTGTGGAATAGTACACATAGAGGTACAGTTGGGGTAGCACCTGAATTGTGTCTAGACAATGATCTGGTTTGGGATGGACCAAGCAGGGAATTTTTAGATCACAGACAAGTGTTGAATCAGACTGGATAAGCTGAAAGGGTTACCAATGTCTAAAGAGAGGAATACATGCCCAAAACAAGGGTGGCAAAACTTACTTTGCTTCACAAAGTGTTCTTGAAAGTCTTGAGCAGAAAGCAGAGGCTATTCTTGACCATAATACAAATTTTAGCAGAATAATGGCAAAGCATATAGAGAAGAATCAAGTCCAACAATGCCTCATTAATTAGGATTTTAAATACTTGGCAGAAGGAGCACACAAAGTAGCCTGCTTTTAATCCAAAAATATGTGCATTAATTGGGAAAAATAAATCAGCTTTGCTTTACTGAGGGAATAGATAGAAGCATATAATTCCTCATTAGTTAGAAAAATAAGTAGACTAAAAGCCACTTTTCTTTTGGTAATGGGTATTTTTATAAGCATCTGCCTTTATCCACCAATTTCTGTCCCAGCTAAACGAAGGACCTGGTTTGCAATTACATCTTATCCCCACAGTCATTCCCAGTGAAGGAGTCAAGCCTGCTCTGCTTGAGCAGCAAACAAATAGTTCGCAAACATTTCTGTCACCCACCAGAGGCTGGAACTCAGCAAAATAAGAAAGTTATTAAGAGCTCAAGTGAAGAGCAAGAGACAGATTATGTTCAACCATAAAACTTCCCCAACTCCCATCATCCCCCGCAGCACTGACCCAAACAGTAGAAAGCATGTTATGAACAGCAATCAGCTCCTAGGAAAGAATCAGGTGTAGTTACAACAGATATGGGAACATCACCTTGCTGAGGAGTTCACATCCTTTGTCAGCTCAAAAAAAAACAGTGAGATGTCAGAGGCCACAGAACACAAGGCATTTCTGGCACTGGGGAAGTCCCTACCCTCTCTCTTACAGCCCACTGGAACATTATTGCTCTTTGCTAATGTCAAAATTTATCAGAAAATGCTCCTGTGACTTATTTACTATGGGCGCTGACAATCAGTGAGAGTTCTAAGTACCACGTATTACACGGAGCAACAGGGTGCAGATGTGCCTGACTGTTAGGGAAACACAGAGAAGTAAAAGGGCAGGTGGCAGTAACAAATGAGGGTATTCTTGATAGTGGCCAGATTGTGATTTCAGTGTTCTGGAGCTGACAGCCTGATTTCTGACAAGACACGGTCCTTCAGTTCTTCTAGCCTTCATGGACAGTTGCTGGGAATGATAAAATTAAACAGTAGGACATGGCCAGGAGCAGTATAAAATGGTCCAATTTTATGAAAATACTTATGATGTAAATAAAACACACACCTAAACAAAGAAAAAAATACTTAAAAAATTACCTTATAAAGTCTGATACGAAGCACCTTACTATGACTGTCCAGATCTAGTAGCACTTCTCCTAAAAGTAGATGTAAAGCAAGAGAAAAGAACAGTTAAAGCAGGAGGCAAAATGAGACTTCATCCTATGATGTGAGAATTGATGAAGATAAATAGGGACTGTTTGACTGGAGAAAGGAACAAGAATGGGTGCAAAAGCAGTGAATGATTAGGACAAGACCAAGTCAGGTATTTTATAAAACAGACTAAAAAAACCCATTCTCCTACAACTTCATGTTCAAGACCACAGACCACAAGAAAGCAAAACCCATAACTTGATGAGACTCAGAAAGCCTTTACAATGTAGCATTCATAGGGTTCATTTACCAAAAAAATGGAGCACATTTGAATCTCAATTTTTCACGACAAATGGTTGTTTCAGTAGCTATCTATTGAGTAATTTCTGGCAATTTTCAGTCAGAAACACTGATAGTAACTGCTATAAAAAAACAGTACTCGATTGGATGAATTATTCATCTGATCCAGAACTGTAATTTTATTCCATTGTAAGTATAATTCTGTTTATGTCCTGCTGTTTGTTTCATGCTACTCTGCTATTTTTCTGGAATTCACAATCTTCAGCTGGTTTTTTTTTTTTTTCTATTGCCTCCTTTATGTTTGCAATTGGATTTGGTATCTCGAGGGTGGACAGATGTGAGCACAGCTCTCCATATATTATGCAGCGACAAGGCTAGGTCCAGTAGCAAAAGGGTATGAAATGAAAATCACAGTGACCAGAAGGCTGTTAAAAACCTGGGGCAACAGGGCCAGGCCTCTCTACTAGCATTGCTCTATCACACTTTTCTACCTGCCTGTCTTCTACCTGCATTTCTTCAGGTCTCATACCCTTATTTCTTTTTTCTTCCCAATTGAAGTTTGACAACTGAAATTAGAAAACTGAAGTAAAAGAAACCATCTGGCCACTGAGCTGTAGATCTTTAATTGCTTTTGTGGAGAAAGAGCATTATGGGTAAATGATTTTTAATGAAAACCACTTAATAACAATTATTAAATTGCTCTTTATTTTTAAAATTAAACTAATCCTGCAGTGATCTTTCAGCATTTCTCTTTGTTAAGCTTGCTCCGCATAATTTTCTATTAGCCGAGTCAGAACTGGAAAGCAAAGTAAAGATAAGTGTCACACTGTAAAAAGGAGAAAAAGGGGGGAAATCAAAAGGGAACTACATCTCTAAAAATGGCAATTAATTCTACTGCAGCCCATTTAAAAAATATGCTAAATTAGTTTGGCCCCTTTTTTTACAGCAGATACCATTCCTGTGCTCTTGAACAGTTATCTCTCTAGAGAAAGGACACAAAAGTATACCTCCCCATGTTTACTGAACTGCACCATAAAGTATTATTACTGAGCTTGTAAAGACAGAGAAAGTCTAAATCTCTCAATGCAATTGTTTCCCTAATATGTGTGAATATGATTTCAGAAGAGATATTAGAAGACATAATAATAATAAACACATTTCAGTATCTCATGATCATTCTATAAAATGATCAGTGTAATCTGAAAATAACCTTTCTTTAGGTCAATGTCAACATATAGTTTAGCTAACAAAATTGAACTGTAAATCAAATTATTACAGACATAACTAAACTAAAGAAACTGTGCTTCATTGCTCAGGATTGAATGCATGCTCTTTATATTGAGCTATGAGGAGTTCTAAATGTATAATTATCCAGTCTTCTTTTTAGGGGGTCTTCTCTACACCTCCTTGAAACCATGCTTAGCAAAGATTTCAGACTTTCTAAATATTTCTGATAGTCTTAGTGACAGCATCAGTCATAGATTCCCTTAGAATTTTCTTACTCAGCTTCCATATACTGTTAACTTTAATCTCACTAGACTGAGTAACATGATGTCCTCAGGGATCAAACCCCAAAGCATGCTCTAACCCAGACACCTAAGGACCCGTGAATGTGCTAACCTGGACATTTCCTGGCATCCAGATGGTCAAGGTAAATGTGTAGCACATGTAATTAACCTTGTAAGCCCCTGCGAGTAAGCAAACCTGGACACTTCCTAAGGCCCAGATGGTCCAGGCAAATATGTAGCATGTGTAACAGCCCTGCGAACTGTGTGTGCCCCGGCCATGTTTGGATATGCCCCACCCTATAGGTTAATCTATCAGGTCTCTCAGTTACCAAAGGACATTTATTGTCTTGGGACAGTATTTAAAACAGATGAGAAGGTAGGCCTTTGCCTTGTTCTTATGAAAGAGACAAGAGCCAAATCCTGCTGAAGTTGCAGCTGAAGGGCCTGCCTCAGCAGGCTGGCTACACCTGGACTTTGTTCTTAACATGAAAGAGACAAGAGCCAAATGCTGAAAAGCTTGTCCTAACAGGCAAGAACTACACCCAGGCCTTGCACCTGGACCAAGGCAGAAAAGGGAAAAGCTCCAAGAGAACTGAATCCTGGAAGATCCATGGAAAAGCTACAGACTTGTGATGGAGCATGCAAGAGAGAGGCCCCCAAGCCCTCCCTGAGCCAAGGGCAAGCTCCAGACCATGAACTGGGTATGAAAAGAAAGAGGCCCCCTAGCTCTCCTGGAGCCAAGGGCTGCTCAAATTATAGTCACAGCATCTGGGAAGATACTGGACAGAGGAGCAAATTGTGAGTGTCCAGCTAATCTGCTACAGAATCCCCGTTGTGGGAAATTGCAGATCACAGCACCTTTATTTCCAGTTTGAATCACTGTATTGAAAATTATTAGATCTGTGCTTAAATCATTTAACTGTCTTTATATGTGGAATGTAATACCCACAACCAAATCATAGAGTCTGTAAATATACTTTGTAAATAAGTTACAGCAGTGTTTGAAGATACCACCACCAGGAAATATTAAATATAAAACATGTAAAATATATGCTATGTACAAAATATATAACATATAAAAAATTATACATTTTATGACAGGTGATTAGTAGAACTTTAATCTGTACATAAATGTTCTACTTATATTTGTGTTCCCATAGGGAAGAAGGAGTACATTAGAAAAATTTGCCAAGTATAAAACAACCCTAAACCAAAGAAGTATAGATCCCTTATCAATTCAAAGCATGCATGTCACTTTCAAAATGGATACAGGGTTTACAAATTAATTTTAAATAAGTTCCAATAACAAGAGTACTTATTAAAGAGTAAAAATAGGTTTATTAGTATTATATAATTCTGTGAATGTCAGAGTGCAATCTGTTTTCAGATCATTTGTGGGATGCCAAAACATTATTCTGTTTCCAGATTGGTGATATATTCAGACAATCAAATAATTGTTATCATGATTATCGTTACAGTCCCAATCCAAAACTAACATCAGTTATACTCAGAGATATCTCTAATAGCTATCTTCCTAGATTATTTTATGCAAAGAGCATTAGAAATAAACCTTCAGGTATTTTTTCCTAGTCATTCCATTAAAAGCCATCTCACTGCAACCATCATGTAGGTCACAATCACAGGGGTATATCTCATCTTATTTTATGAAATTCTCATACTGTTCTGCTGAAGAAGATGAGTTGGACTTGAGGATTATGGTGGGACTACAGAATTAAGTAAAGCAGATCCAGCTGCTATGGAGACTATGTGGAAGAGGAGGGAGGATCAGTCACTGTGTAGCTGTTAATCCTTCCTTATTGCTTTACTCAAGACACATAAGAAATGCAGATCTGATTGTACTATGACAGCTTCAGCTGCCACACATTTTTACAACACAGTACCAGTGTCCATCTTAATATTTTGCCTCAGTAGACATGCATTAGTCACAAAAATCCATAGCCACTGAGAATCAAGGAAAGGCTCTACCTTTAGTAGACTGTCTGCCTAATATGGCATACATTGTTTTGTTCACCTCTTAGTCCCCATTAACATGTGGAGTTTAGGAGGATACATAGAAGACAATATTGCATTGGGGTTAAGTGAAATTTGACCCATGCTGCTGACAAACTTAAATATGGAAATATTTCCCTTATGTATGGAAAGAAATATAAATGTAAGTGTATATGATTTGAGTTGGAAAACAGAAGAGGTAAATGCAGAAAGACTTTGGGAATGATTTAAGTCTCTTCACATCTGTGCAAATCTGACCTGGAGAACCCACTGGCATCCATTTTACTGTTTTTCAGAAAGGAGCATTTACAAGCAGCCCTCCTTTCCCATGCCAATAGATTTTCCTAATAAAAGTGCTGGAGTACTTTTTAATAGAGGTGCCAGACTGTTCTTGGCATTTCAGCTTTCTGGTAACCTGATGCTGCATTCACATGGAGTAACTGCTCTATGCTACCTCAAAAAATCTTCAAGAGAGGCTCTGGAATACAAGGAAATTTAGAAGTGGGGTGAGAGATGGGGATAAGGGGTGGAGTTTCCTTTGCCTTCAGGCATAATATCTATAGCCATCCATTTTGATTGGTAAACTCATAATTTAAGATCATTTGTAAGAAGACAAAGCCAGTCACACTCCTTCCTTCCATGGTGTTCATGCAGTTTTCTGTTAGCAGGTGTTCTCATTACTGTTATACTGAAGACCATTTTGAGTTTAATATTTGCAAGCTATTCCCTTTCTTGTTTTGTTAGCAACTTCTCTTGTACATATTAATTATTGCACTTTTAATATCCAAGCACAGCCTCTTGTATATTCCATGCACAATGATTCTTCTTTACGTTCTAGAAGATTCAGCTGAGGAAAAGTAGGAATTTTTTAAGAACTACACACATGCACGCACACACACACACACACACACACACACACAGAGAGCTTATTTTATTTTTATATCTAATAGCTAGGTCTCCCTCTTTTCTGAGGAAAAAACCTAAAATTTTTAACTTACATATTTTTTTGTGTATCTCAAGTGCTAACAGAGAACTGTCAGGAAAAAAAATATCTCATTCTTCTGCCCTTTTGCTTTTCCTGACTGCATGCTTGGGCGGAATGCATTAATAAGTACTTCAGCTTCTCCTAGATGGTGTTCACTGCTTTGGACTAATTTGCTCTCACTGGCAGCTTTCCCCGCACACATCAGGAAGCAATAAGGACAGCCTTCTCTGCAAGGGAAGATGAACCTGGACCAAGCACCACAAGGATCGCAGAAGCAACAATGCACTGTGGAGGGTATAGGTCCACTGTATTTGAATGAGAGTGGTATGGAAGTGCAATAGTGACCTAGGTCACCAAGAGATGCTGTGTATCCTACATCAGCCCCGGTGGTGTAACAGGTCTGAGGTCAATACAAGGAGCCAAGACAGCAAGTTTGGGGCAAGACAGCATGTGACTAGGCACAGCATTCTTGTAATGTAGCTCAGGCAGAGATGAAGCTTGAAAGCTCAGCTCAGAAGGAAATCCCAAGATAAGGGAAGGTGAGATGCCTGGCCAGGGCTTCTTACAGCCACACAACTGCCCTGTCAGAGCTGACACCGTTCCTGGGTAGTTAAACCTCCAGTTGTAGAGAGGAGATGCTGACACATTCAACTCTGACACAATGGTTGGGGAGAGGGTCACTAGGACTACTTTTGTAGGTTATATAGAAGAAAGTCATAAGAATCAATGCTTAGATTTATAGACTAGTAGAACTAGCATTTTAATGAGGTAGAAGCAGCTATGAGAGTCAATAGTCATAATATATTTATCATCACAGGAAAAATTATTTGCATAGTAATTCTGGGGTAATTAGTGAGACTGTAATATTTACCAAAAAAATAAATCAGTATGTGTGCCCTATTAGAAGCAAAAAGAATTAAAATACATACCCAGGAATAAATATCCTTGTTTGGAACTACTCAATATCATAGCCACTTGATATATTTAATTGGTCAGTTTCCTGATATTAGCAAGTCCCTGGGTGATTTAACCAAGCATAACTTAGACACCACTTCTTGGCTTGATTTTATAACCCAGACAGTATTACCTCGCAGTGTATTCTCTTAACATTTTCAAACTGGGCTTGGTATCTCACTAATATACATTAGTAGAGATACATATGTTTCATTGTTCTCACTGGGACTCATAACTAGTCCCCACTGGTCATTTCCTAGTAAGCTAAAAGATAAAATACAGAAGCTCAAATGTTCTGCCTTATAAGCTCTGGACATTCTGTAAACAAAAACTAATGTAATTCACAGTTGCTTGTCTAGAACCTCCATGAAATCAGAATCACATCACAAAATTTAAGTCACATAATAACAATAGTTCAGTAAGCCCATAAAATACATATTTATTATCATCAAATAGGTCACATGTCTTATTTAAGATCCTGAGGTTTATACAAAATGGGTAATTAATTACCAGCATCCATTCTTAACCAATTTTCGTGTCACTGTTTAGGAAGTTTATAGTAAGAAACAGACCTTATTCCCTTGCCTGCATTTTGTCTCAACAAAGCATATAGACTCTATATTAATTTTAACAGGCACATACTTGACATAACAGTGTTTTCTAAATTAGAATTTGTATCTGTTTTCTACTGCCATTGACTTTCCTTGCTCAGATAATTTTAATAAATTCCACTTCTACTAATTGATTTTGAGTGCTGCTTATTTACAGAAGATGCAAAATGAGACCAGTAGAGTAGAACATCTGTGAGCAGCAATACCGTGTGGTAATCAGGACAGCATTGAAGTGCTGGTGCCCTCAACATGGCTAGATGCCATTTTTAAAGGCCATTTGACTTTGATATTGCATGCAGTCTTGTATTAAACTACATTATCTGAACAATTAAGCATATTTATTCTCCCACTTTGCAGCATGTTCACAAGCCAAACATCCAATATCACAAACACTGAAATGCACACACAAATACATTGAGACTTTACATAATACATTAATAGGATCATATTTTTAAAATCCCTTATATGCACAAATTGAGAGAACAGCCTGTATATGGGTCTCAGGCTGCAAATCAGAACAGTGTTTCTAGGCATCACTGCGTATTCTGTGTCTGAACAGAACTATCCATAGTGTGTTCACTCATTGGGAGGGAAAGGAAGAGCTCTCCTCCACCTACTTGGTTCCACAGTCCAACACAGAGAGAAGTGGTAGAGATGAGACTATGGCACCTGCCATACCATCACAGATGGCAGGGGCAACACACAGGTAACCTTGGGAACAACTAAAATGGCAAGAAGAGAGTCCTGTGAAAGTAGTAAAGACAAGTTTAGTGTTTCTGGAGAACAATGTAGGTGCAATAGAGGATGTGCGCACCAGAGAAGTTTTTGCAGGCACTCTGCCCTCAGACAGTTCTGGGACAGACTGCCTCAGGGTTTGTGCTTGGTAGATTTACTTCAAGGCATGCAGAATAATGTAAACAACCGAACCACTACAGATCAAAGACCCATTTATTTTCTAGTTCCCAACATTTATTCCACAAAGAGTATTCAGAATCATAGATGTATTTTGTCCTGCTGTTGGAGTACTGTAGGTTTTCACTTTGACCAGCATTCATTTCCCACCTTTCTTCTCTCATGGTGATTTCACCCTTTGATCCATGTATTTGCATCAAGAAGTTTTGCAGCTGCAGCATATCAATAATCTTACAGAAGATGCTGCATGATTGATTCACATCTATTGCTGCAAAGCAAGAATGAAGAACCAAAGTGTCTTATGAAAGTAATTGCAATTTTCCGTTCCTTCTGCACAAGCAAGACAACCAAATGGGTCATGGTTCAAAAAAGGTATTCAAATTAACTAGAGAATTCAAAAATAGAAATAAATAGGAATGCATTTATCTGCTTAGATCAAAAATAGTACAGAAAAATTCAGCAGCTTGTCACTGTATGCACAGCCTTGCTACTTTCATGGCTAAAATAAAATATACATTAAATTCAGAAGAAAAACAATGGAGCTGATGTTACATTCCTGACATCTATAATAGTTTGTCTGCAAAAGGCTCCTGGACTCAAGCTACAATACCCACACATTTCCCTTGCTATTCAAATTTAAGTAGTAATGAATTCAGTAGGCTTTAAAGAACTCTGATCTGAAGATCCTGGCATAATTACTAAGACATCAAACAAACCTTTAAAAGTGATTGAATACACTTTCTGTTTTAATTTGCCTTGTTCCAGACTATCAATAAACACTCTCCCTCCTTTTTTTTTTTTTTTTTCTTTCTTCCTTTAAATTTTAACCTACAAAGAGAAATTGCAAAGGCTGGAGATATAAATTAATGTCCCACCTGACACCGTTTCTGAGTACTGTGATGACACATAGGCTCTCTCTGAGAACCTGGACAGCTGCAAGTTCCCTACCACTATATGAAAAATAATTTTAATTTAAATGTCTATCACCTCTATGAGCACCAAACTGTGAATTTACAGTTGCTCACTTACTGCTACTATTCAGTCTTGACAGAGTGGGAACACAAAAATTATGCTTAAACAGTATCTATGCTTAGAAAGCTTAAGGAAGGAAGTATTGCAGCCACTCATGTGTAGATGTGCATCAACTCCTGAGGGTGCTTTTTGAAGAGTTTTTAGTACAGAGAAAAGGTTTCTACTAGAGGAAGATATATAGTAATTTTATAAAACAAATCACAAATCACCTCCTACCCTATCCAACACACATAACTTCCATGTGTCTAAAGGGTATCTACAAAGTTAACTCCATTAACTCCCATTGACTCTTGCATATATTGCATGCAAGACATCAGGATATATATGTTTGGATATCTTTCTTGAAACATATTTCTATTACCACATTGTTGCTAGTATCTTAACAAAACTGTAAAAATTGCTAAGAATTACAAGATTAGTACTTCAATATTTCTGTAAATATTCTGATTCACAGGATTTAGAAGCCAACATACCCTTCATTAGATTTTAATCTTTTTCTGAGGAATAAAGGAGATTTAAGGTATAATATCATGACAACACTATTATTTTTTTAAGATTGGAACACATGCTTTCATGCAAATTAGTAGAAGTGATAATAATGATTTTCTCACTTTCCATTAAATTTTAACTATTATTGAACTACATAAAAAAGAATAGGTCAATCAAACTTCAGATTTTTCCCTCAAACTAGAAAATCTGAGACTGGATTACTTGGATTTTTGATGCAACAATGCTGATTGGTCAGATGGAACTAAAAAATTAAAGTTAGTCTTTTTTAACACCCAACAATGAGCCCAAAGAGCTGAGGTAATGAAACATCCGACCAAAGCATGTTGTATGTTTGTTTGTTTGTTTGTTTGTTTAAATTAGTTATATAATGTATGATCGTAGTGTTGGTCCTTCTCTTTTCATGGTATTTCCAGGTGATGCATATCATCTGAGGGATGCTCAAGTTTATCATAATGCTGTGCTGGATATTGCCCACTTCAGACATCATCATAACACTGGTCATAGGATTAAGATGGTGTTTGTATGCATCATGATCTTTTATTAGTAATCTGGCCCAATTTATGGACAAAACAGCGAAGGAGACTTTCTCATCTTTTGAGAATTTTTAACATCCTCAGGATGTCCAAGCCAGAATGCTCAGGATGCTGTGCCTCCTAAATGTGTCCCAGGTCTTGTTTAGAGATACACATCCAAGAACACCACTCAGAGATTTGCCCCAAAGGCATATAGTTATGTGTGGCAGGGTGTATGGAAGAGTATGTGCAAGTGCCTAGGAAAGGGGTCATCTTCAATGTTTTGGAATTTCACACCCAAACAAGTGCAGAACACTGATGAAGTAGCAAAATATTTGGGAAAAAGTATGCTGTCAGTCTGGCAATTCCTGAAAGACACAAGTCACTGCAATGCGCTGGGGTCTAGCCCATGACTACCAAGTCCTTCTTATCACTATTCAATACATCCTATGGGACAAAAAAGATGGGGCCTAAAGACAGACCAATATGCACTGTGGCTACACAAACCCTGACAAGAGGTGTTACAGGTGAATCAGAAGACCAGCCTGTGCTGGTATCAGTCACCCCTATACATAAAAAGAAATACACAAGAAAATCAGTTCACCTCACAAGGGATGGTGATCAACCAGGACCATGAAGAGAACAGGAGGGAAAAACAGAGGTAATCACTGATCCCTATCCCTGAATGAAATGCAAGATAAAGTAAAAGGATTTCAGCTGCTATTCAGGCAAGCACATCAGCATCTTGGCTGCCATCACACGGCTGCTTCAAAGCTGGGATAGTGGGGGCCAAAAGTTTAGAATTAGAAGTCAGTGAAGCCAAGCAGCTGGGATCTCTGTCTAGGGAAGGGGGAATTGACAAGCCAACTAGAAAACAGGTACAAGCCCTCAGTGTCTGGAACTGTTTCTGTCAGGTGTGAAAGAAAGAAATAAGTTACATGTCACCTAGACAAGTGGGCCACTATGGAGAGGGGTATCCAGTATGTGAGGGCATTAGCTGTGCTGGAGGTGATTTATAATGATCAGAATGATGAATAGTCACTTGAAGATCCAGATACAGTCCAGTGCACACCACTTAGATGGCAGAAGTTTCTGCGAAGCATATCACCATTGTATGCGAACTCACTGGCAGTAGTGTCCTGGAAAGATGGTCAGGGACAAACCATGAATGATCTGGCTGGCAAGCTCTGCCAACATGAAGGAAGTGTCTCTTCTGTAGGGCCCAAGTTTCAGCTGTGGAGAAACTACCTCAGGAATTCAAGCAATTCAAAGAGCACATATTCTACTACATCTTACTGTGAGACGGGAATGTAAGTTAGTTTAGTGTCCTTTGTGAAAAAGGTTGAATTCTTACAACCAAGAGATTACAGTTCCTCTGGAAATGAGATTCATGGAGCTGGCTTATCAAACAACTGAAGAAGGGAGTCATGTGAAAAGAAGACACCCTGTTCCAGAGGGAGTCATGAGAAGACAACCCTGTTCCAGCTAGAACTAGTGAAACAAGGCTAAAGCAACAAAAGAAACAGCTTCAAAATCAGTTTTGAAAGCTATTGTGCTTAATTAACTGCAATTTGAGTACTACAGTTTGCATCTCTCAGTATCATAATTAGCCAGAGTACATGCTAAACATATACGGCTTTGTTACTCAACTTGTCACACAAATCCTGCAAAATGTCACCTAGAAGCCAGAGACAAACAGGGTTAGGGTATAAAAATAAATTAAAATGAGAGAAACATCTATGGTGTGGATGAAAGCCCATGGATTTAGCGGAGAGGACAGTCAATGGGCTGTGCTTCTTTTCCTCCATGCAAGACAGGGATGCCTTTTTGGTAAGAAACGTATGTTGAGTATATAGCTTAACTATTGCCAGCAATATGCCCTGATGGGTCCTGCCACACTGTGGAAAAATTGGATGGTACAATGTATTATAAAAACTACACTGAAACCAAGGGAGGGTGGGACCTCTAAAAAGCAGTACAAGTGTTTAGCACAAGTCAGCTGGTTAGTAAACACCACTGAATCTGCCATTAAAAATTTCTGTCCATACCCAATCAAAACATCCACATACTGTAAAAGGGGATAAATTCCCCATAGCACACATGAAGAATATGTTAGGAAGGACAATCTGGATTATTCCTGCTTTGAGCAAAGGCAAACACATACACAGAAACTTCAGAGAATGGAGAATGTCAATGTTTACTGGCCAGGTAACAAAATTTGGAGTGAGAAAAGTCAGTGAATTAAGTTGTATAATTTAATTATTAAGTAGTTCTGTTGGGGATGAAGTAAATAATATAGAATAATGAGTGGATAATATCTGTCATTCAGCTAGTATAGGGCTAAATTTCTCTGCAAGAACCTGGGAGGGGTCACATCCACGACAGCCAACTGAACCAGGCAATAGGTTATTCAATACCATACCTCATGCCTGGGAGGGGAGGGGTCTGGGGAGGGCAAGCACAGCGGTTTCAGAAGTTCTGGTGTGTGCAGTGTTGGTGAGCCATTAGGGTTTTATGTCAATCCCTTTATATATTACTTCATTAGTACTATTGCTATTCATTTTCTTTTCTTCATACTTTGTATTGTCTACTTGGTGTTTTGTCTTTTCTCACAACTTTCCCTCCCATCCCAGTTATGTGAGCAGCTGTGTGGGACTTATTTACCAGCTGGGCCTAAACTAAAATACATGTAATGTTTCCCCTTGCAAACTTGTTTTCATTAGTCACAAGAGTAAGATCCAACACAGACATCCATGATGATATGTGTAGCACCTCAGACAGAAGCTAGGCTGCAGTCTGAACTCCATCATGACAGTAATATGAATAATATTTTTTCAGTGCTCCAATAAGCTAACTGCATTTTTTAATAGCAGCATAACAAGGACACCTTATCAATTCATCAAACTAATCTTTTCTCAAGGCCAGCCAGAAGTGATTATGTTCTCCCCAGCAAAGCAAAACAGACAAGACCACAGGAGAAAAGAAAAGGAATGGGAATGGAAGTAAAATGTGAAAGATATTATGGAACAACTGCCCAATGAATCTGTTTAGAATAATCTTTAGTTTTCCTTTTTACACCCAATAGTGAACTATTTGTACTTTTCTACTTTTCTGCTCGAAAACTGCAGCTTAATTTTAAAGGCATAGCCTAAAACTGACACATTAATGCATAACTAATGTTATGTATTATGTACCATGAAGCAAGACAAACACACACATAATGAACATACAGATCAATGAACCAAACTAATGAAATTCTTCACAGCTGAACGATTTCCCACTCAACAAGCTATCTGACTGACATAAGTACATCTTCTATTAAGTAAAATATTTTTCATATCTAGAAGGTCTGGTCACTCAAGTAGTACATTTATTAATGCATGAACTTCTGTTAATAAAAATATTAGGTTCTCACCTAGGCTTTTGATATCCATAATATAAATTTAAGAACTCCCAGAGTTGCAAAATGCAACACAATAAGGACAATTAACTCATTGTAAATGTATTCAGCTTTAACTATCACTCATATAAAAGAAAAGTAGTCACTTACTGTAAACTCTTAACATAACTGAAACTTCCAGGAAGAAATAATTATAAGCAAATGTTCAACACACACAAGGACAATATCATTAATAAAACCACTTATTTTAAAAGCATTTCTGTATTTCAAAGCTACAAAATTCTGATTAACAACTGCCAGGGGTATTTATTATACTGACAAAACCAAATACGTTGCACATCAAAATAGTGATGCTAGTGGTCTTACCTAGCTTATTGGCCTGTAACAAAGACCCAGAATTTAGAAGTTTATGCAAATTTTAGTCCAAATACTAGCAGTAAAATATCAAAGTATAGTCACTGACAAGACAGAGAGTGAAACAACTACAACAAGACAGCCTTTGTCCCACAGGCCTAATTTGTCACTGGCAATTTTATCAAGAACATGGTGAAGAGCTGGAGCAGTAGTTCCCACCAGAACAGAAGTACAAATATCCCCCCAAGAAGACACCGTAGAAAGCCTCTGTGATTAAGAGAGAGCTATACTGACAGCAAGTGTTTTCAGCTGGAACTTAACATTACAATGTCTGTATTACATTGGTTACTCCTTGATGCACAAAGAAACCCCTCACATCTATCCTCAAGAGATGGTCACAAGAGGTCCTCAAGTGCATATCAAACACTGATCTGACACCCACTGTCTCTGCTTGAGACCCTCAATCATTAATACATAATCCCTACTTTTCTATGACCAGCAGTTTCTGTAGTACTTACAATTTCACAGATGACTACAGACTGATGGAAAAGATTGAGTTCACTTTGTATTATGCAGGTTGCTTTTCATAATTTAGGATAGATCCTGAAGGGGGAAAAGAAAAGAGAGTGCATCTGTCTTCTTAATAATCTGCAGTAAAGTCTTCTACCTGGATATTCTCCAGCCTTCTGCATAGAATACCATTAAAAGGAGAAGCCTGTTTTCCAAACATATTCATTATAGGCCATATCCAGAAAATGCTGCAGCTTTCCCAGTGGAGCAAATAGGAAGACTTTGATGGAGAGACATTCACTGAGAGCAGGTATTTTTCTGCATCAGATGCTTGCCTTCTCTCATAGACATTGTGGTGCAGTAAATCCTGTTAAAAGTGGTGGAATTGTTTTAATAATTTTTTATGTCAGCAGCTTTCCATTATAGCATACTAACTAGCAATAGCTCTTATGAACAGTACAAACACTTGGAATACAGCCATGAACAGTGCTTGAGCCTCTCAGTACCTTTATCTCTCTCTTCCAGTAATGTGTATATAGAAAGAATCCCTCCAAATAATTTAAAAGTAATTTACAGAACTCTATCTTTTAGTACTACTAGTGATAAGCTTTCAAATTGCACTTGTGTTCTTGCTGCCTTGTAACTTCCTGGTGACCTAATCAACTTATTTAAACAGACCCACAGTATCACAGTATTACCAAGGTTGGAAGAGACCTCGAAGGTCATCGAGTCCAACCTGTAACCACAGACCTCACGACTAGACCATGGCACCAAGTGCCACATCCAGTCCCCTCTTGAACGCCTCCAGGGACGGTGACTCAACCACCTCCCCGGGCAGCCCATTCCAATGGCGAATCACTCTCTCGGACCCACAACAAGCTCTCCTGCTGTTCCACCAGAAAATCTACTAATCTTTAGTAGGTAATGACCAGCAAAATTACGATAAAATTAGGGCCAGAAAAACATTCTTTAGTAGGACAAGATTTCAGCCAAATATCTGTAACAAAAATATTAGAATCATGGTCAATAAAATACTTAGTGCATTTGTGTCAATTGCACCATATTAATACAAAATAATTTTAAAAAAATATCAAAGCAGTCACTGACTAAAATTATTTCCAAATTCTCTTCAAGATTGCCTTTAAAGTGCAACATTTCAAAAGGCAGAGATATCTTTTTCTTTTTCTGCTATGCTTTTGGAATTTCCAGGGTATCAAAATACGTCAGTTATTCACACTGCATAAGATACCTGTTATGCCATTTAAGAAAGCATACATGCCTTGTGAACACCTTGTATCCATAAACTCTAGTTTTAGGCTATGCCTTTAAAAATTTTCACAGATCTTGAACAGAATGTTGTAAAATGTAAATAAATCACTATTGGGTGTAAAAAGGAAAATAATGATCATTCTAAACAATCCCTTTGGAAAGATAATGGACTTAAGCTAGTAATGTAAACAATTTCTCTCTTCTCATTTCCTCAGGCTGGGAGATACTAACTTGCCTCTGCTTGACCTTGGCTGCACTGCTTTTGTTGTGACTGGTATTAACTTTTCTGCTTGTGTCTCTTCTCCCTTTTGTTCAGAGGGGTAAGGGGAGGCAGGGACCAAGAAGCTAGCAGCTTCCCCTGGTCCCTTGCCGGGGGTGGTTCTTGCTCTGTTTATTAACCGTAAATATCTGTAAATATTGCAAATACTGTATATTTTGTATATATTCATTGCATTTCATTGTAGATTGTAGTTTTGCTTGTAAATACAGCTTCTATTTGCTTCCAACTGAGCTGGTCTCACAAATTTACTGGGGGGTGAGGGGAGGAGAGGAGGGAATTTTCAACCCACCACATCACTTTTCTTGCTTTAGGACTAAGGAGAAATCTTGCTTCAGAACTAAGTACTATAGTAAGAATTTGGCTTTTATTAATCTGAAGCACCTTAAGGTCCAGATTCAACACAATGTGTTCCACTTACACCCCATTTGCTCTTGTATATGATGACTTCTAGATACAATCAGAGTTTGAATCATGTACACCATCCAAAATTCAACAACAGATAAATATGCAATCTGTAAAACATCATCAGTAGCAAAAGAATTTAATTTCAAAAAGTTCCTACCTTATTCTTTCAAAATCTGGGGAAAACTGAGGAGGATACAACCTTGTAAAAGGCAAATAAGAAACCAAATAATTTTTAGGAAACATCGTGCTTAATAACTCTACTAAAAGAAAAATCTGTCACCTACTGTGTAAGCTAGTTCCCATTCATAATGCTTACATTTCTGTAGCACTGGATATCTGCTGTAAGAATCACTGCATTGGATTTGGCCGAGCTGGGATTAATTCTCTTGTGAGCATCTTTCTGGTGCTGTGTTTGGCAGTCCCAAAGATGGGTGTTGATAACACACCAGTGTTTTGGCTACTGCTGCACTGTGCTTTTCAAAAGTTTCCCCACCCCAAGATATGCTGAGGGGTGGGCAAGATCTCAGGATGGGATGCAGGTTATCCCAACTAGCCAAAGGGGTATTCCATGCCATATTACATCAGCTCAGATATAAGAAGCAGTGGACAAGAAGGTCAACAGATCCCTATCATCAATTAGTAAGGGATGAGGAAGATTCTGATTAAGGGGCTGATCCATCAGCTGGGAGATCAGAGGGAATGAGTGAAATCAAGCAGGAAACAGAGATTACCCAGATCCTGACCTCAGCAAAACTAAGAGATACGCGTAAGGATTATAGCTGCCAGCCAGGAGAGTAGATTGCTGCTTGGCTGCTCTGGTGATGGGATAACGGGGCTGATAGTCAATTGCTAGAAGGGAAAGAAGCCAAACAACTGGGACCCATAGCCAGAAACAGAGGGATTGAGAAAGGAATTGAAAAAGAAACCGGTATATTCAGTCTCTGGAGATGACTCCTGTTAAGCATGAGGGCAAGGAACCTGCATGTTGGAAGTTATTTGTAGAGACCTAGACAATGAGAGTCTCCACAGATCTAGAGCGTGTCCCATGAAGACAGGCCATGTGGAGAAAGGTGATACAAAGTGCCCCAGCATCATACTCAAACAACTTAGTGATGTTTTATTATTCGGATGGAGATACATGTCTATAGAGACAGTGTCACCTTGGCTCCAGAATTTTGAGGATAATGTCTATACCACCTCATTCCCAGGAGCCAGTGCCTCATCTACCAGGAATACTCCAAGAAATCAGTTTTCTTCTGCCCCAGTCAGAGGGAAGGGGAGCCCCAGATCCATGCCACATGGAGCACTGTTTTTTCCTGCATGACCAGGGGGAGGACATGAGGAAATGGGGTGGTGAACCCATTTCTAAACTGGAAGCTTGTGTATGTTAACTGAGAGGGAACATGGTGGTTAAGAAGGGATCATTTAAGAAGGCAGTAAAGGTAGCTGCTGTAGAGAGTCAAAGGGGTAATCAACAATCTTCCAGGCAGAGAACAATTGAGGTAACATCCCTCAATCATGATTAGGGACCTCTGGTCAGGCACCACCAAGGTCAGACAGTGAATACTCTGATGAAGACTAAGAGAAGAGGGTTCCTGCCTTCAGCCAGGAGGAGGAAAGGAATGACAGGGTGTACTGGACTGTGTGGATTCAATGGACTGGCACGCTGAAGCCACAGAAGTATAAGGTGTTGGTAGACACGGGTGCACAGTGTACATTGATGTCATCAGGGCATACAGGCGCTGGATCCATCTGTGAACATCAGCTCACATACTGTGCAAGAAGTTTATGCAAGACACAGGGAAAAACAATATATGTTTTTATCTCAACTTGAACTGAACTGTGAATTTAGTTTGTCATAAATTCCTTGGTTTTCTTTAAAATTTCTTTTTTTACTGGAAGAGAAAATTGTACCAAGGACTGTTGCTAGAAATTATTACTGGCTATGAGAATATTTTTCCATTGTTCAGCAGTTACCATTATAATATAAATCATATAAGGCATAACATTCAGTGTTAATATTTTTCTTAAACACTAACTTCTCTCAACTTCTCTCATAATTAACTCATTATTATTTGGAACCTTTTTAAAAGATAATAAGTTAAACTCAACACTATGCAGTGTTAGAAAAAAATGCTTCTTTTTAGAAGTTAAAACCATTCATGTGACATAGGTCATTATTCTCAAGAATTACAAGAAGCATTTGAGTCTTAAGTTTTAAAAGCACTATCTTAGACATTCTGTCTTTTAAAAAGCTGCATTCACCATGTTCTGATAGTTTGTATCAGTAATTTATCTTGCATTTTGTATAGTTACATTATGCAAAATATTTTTTACATCACTTTCCTTCACAAACTGCTTACATCCACCTCACAGGTGTATATATCTATAGATATATAAACAGCCTGACTCAATCACTATCCCACACACCAACACATAGCAAATTGAAAGAACTGCAGACTGGACATATGTCACTACCATTACGTTGGAGTCCAGACAAATTATAGCAAGAGAATAAAAGTAGTTTAAAATGAGACAACACATTTGTCATCAAACTAGACCAACAAATCTTGGAGTTGTAGGACAGAATGCCTAGCAGCTTGCTACATTTTAGAAGGAAGTGCTTATGAACGAGACATCAAATAGAAAATATGCTACCAATCAATTTGATACGAAGAATCAGAGATTACTTTATCCTCAAACATAATGGTTTTCAAGAAGTACCTTTAGTATCAGTTAAGTTCTCTGTCAAGAACCATGTGAAAATTGTGTGGCTGTGAAGGCTCCATATGCCCAGAATTACGCGCTAAATATTGCCAAAACTTGTTCCTACATGTTTTGCTCAACTCCTCCCTTCCCCCTCCTTTCTGGAGTGGCTGCTCAGCCCAGAGCCAAGTAAACAAAGGGCCAGGCATCAATCAGCCAGAGTAAGCAACCCAACCTGCCTTCTTTGGGTTAAACAAGATCATGCACCCACCTTGTGGGATGATTGTGTTTTATCCGAGTTTGGGCATAATTCTGACCACGTTTTTTTTATTGGTTTATGATGTGTTTACCAAGTTTGACTACTGGCTAAATCCAAGCCTTGAGCAACTTGTAAACAACTCACGCTTTTGCGCTGTTCTGCTTTTGCTCCATGTATGTGTACTGCCTTTTTCTGCAGTCCGGAGAAAAGCACCTCATGCCCCACTTTATCCCGGAAGAATAGAATAGAATAGAATAGAATAGAATAGAATAGAATAGAATAGAATAGAATAGAATAGAATAGAATAGAATAGAATAGAATTACCAAGGTTGGAAGAGACCTTGAAGATCATCGAGTCCAACCTGTCACCATAACCTCACAACTAGACCATGGCACCAAGTGCCACATCCAGTCCCCTCCTGAACGCCTCCAGGGACGGAGACTCAACCACCTCCCCGGGCAGCCCATTCCAACGACGAATCACTCTCTCGGTGAAGAACTTTCTCCTCACCTCCAGCCTAAACTTCCCCTGGTGCAGCTTGAGACTGTGTCCCCTTGTTCTGGTGCTGGTTGCTAGGGAGAAGAGGCCAACCCCTTCCTGGCTACAACCACCCTTCAGGTAGTTGTAGAGAGCAATGAGGTCTCCCCTGAGCCTCCTCTTCTCCAGGCTAAACAGCCCCAGCTCCCTCAGCCTCTCCTCATAGGGCTTGTGCTCAAGGCCTCTCACCAGCCTTGTTGCCAGCAAAGAGTCATTCGCTTCGCTTCACTACAGCTCACCGTCGTACTCCAGTCCCGCCCCCGCCTCCGCCTAAACTCTGAAGCTGCTCCGGAAGGGGACCTGACCTGTTCCCCCCAGAGCGTCCTGCACATTCTGCAGGACCGCCAGCAAGAGGAAGCGCCGAAGAGCCTGTCCAGGTGAACCTGCCTGCCAGCAGATGTCTACACCGCATCCCTGCAGCAGCAGGAGAAGGCTTACCTCCACTGTGTTCAGAAGGGACCGCCCCAGGAGCCAGCCCTGACAGCGACCAGCTACTGCCCCGCCAGGTCCCCGCCAGGTCCCTGCAAGCCATGGCAACCAGCGGAGCAGTAACTTAACCAAAACGTTAACAAGTGAAACTGTCTTTCCAGTGTTCACATGCTGAACATCACTTTGGGTTCTGTTTAAAATCCCCGTGCTTTAGCCCATGTGGTATTGTGAACTATGGTTTGTAAGGCAGCACCCCAGTTATGTCTGGAGCCATAATTCGTGATCAAAAATTGATTTAAGTATCTTTACAAGGTTCTTTAATTGTATGCACTGACCCTTTGTCTTCCCTAGCTATTTAGCAGCCGTTAAGTGCCTTGTTGAGTCGCCATCTGCTGGAAAAGCGGTGGAATTGGACTCTTGGTTCTAATTGGATAACTAGTATTTTCCTTATTTGGTTTATAATTGTTAAACTTTACCAGTTTATGGGATTTATCCACAGCCGTACACTAAGATCTGCATATATTAATAGATAGAAGGTTATTAATACTTTTTATATTAATATTAAAAATATTATTAATTTTTCTTTAATAATAATTAACAGCCATTAACCATCACAGTGGCAGAATTTCTGATTAAAATTATGGAGCATGATTTGAATCCCAGATTCACCAAGGCCTGGGAACAAAAAGGATCTCCTTAAGGGTCTTCAACAAGTAAGGTGAGTTTGTCAGGCAGAGAAGGCGTTAAGTCTGGCTCTTTCTGGATGACTAGTTATTGCAGGCTAAGTGAAAATAGGATTCTGGGCCCTTTCCTCTCCTGTCCCTTCGTCTGGAGTAGAACAGGAGCATTTTATCAGACTCACATATTTTTGCAGACTGGAAAGCAGTTCTTGCCCAGAACTGCTTCTAGATTGATGATCTTGCTCAGAGTTAATTTCTACTAATTACAAGGCTTCTGAATTGCTCTGGCTTTACACCAGTTTTTATGAGGAAGTCTAAAATTAGCTTGTCTGAATTCTCCACCTGTCTCTTTTTTTATGCAGTATGCAAATTCCAGTAATTACCCTGTAACTTTTTAAGGCCATGTCTTTCTCTCATACCAACTGAAAAGAAAATACTTCAAAACAGAATAGTTCTTCATCCTACAGCAGTGTATATGCCACACAAACAGAAGACCCACTTGGAGTAATCAGTTAACAAGCATTTTTTTCCCAGGAAAACTGCAAAATAAGCAGCTTTTTAGCCCAATAATGCGTGTTAGAAGATTAGCTGTAAAATCTACATTATAAAGTGTCTCTTTTCAGAGACTCAGCTCATTAATCCAGTGTTAGAGCAGAGGAGTGGCTGCTTACAGGCTACAGATCAGATTCATGGCCTTTTCTAATTATCTAATTTCAGCACTTGAAAGCTGAGCTTCTCACCTAAGTTGGTTGAGTGAACTCCTTCCATAATTGGTAAAGTTGCCATCCTGGAATGGCAACACATTCTACCATCCTTTTCCATAGCCTGAATCCTATATATTTTACTTCACTGATTGCAGAATATTTGGTCCCTATCATTTACATGGTTATAATTAGGTGATCAGTATCCTATTTATTCTCTTAAGAAAAGAGAAAATGTAATAAGATATTACATTCCATACAACAGATTAATGGTGTTTGTAATTTTACTTGTATCATGAGTTCTCATCTCCAAACCAAATAAAAATTGAAAGGTACATAGCACTTGTGCATAAAAAAAACTCCTATAGTAAATTCAGGTCAAATTTGGTCTGGTGACAAAATGGCTTTCCCTAAAATGAATGCAGTATCTTGCTGAAGAGACAACAATTGACTCTTGGTTAGTGTCACAATGCAGTTACGCAACGATAAGTAGAGGCAGAAAAAAATGACATAACAGAGAAAAAACAATAAGCATTTTCACAGAATGCCAGAATCTTAAGGCCTGGAAAGGACCTCAAAAGATTATCTAGTCCAACCCCCACTGCCAGATGAGGATCGCCTATACCAGAAGGCACAGGAACACATACAGGTGGGCTTTGAATATCCCTAGAGAAGGAAACTCCATAACCCCGCTAGGCAGCCTGTTCCATTAACTGAGTGAGAGAATAAGGCAGCAATCTGTATCCTTAGATCAGATGCATGTATTAAAAAAAACAAAAAACAAAACAAACAAAAACCATAAACCATAAACCAAAACCAAACAAAATCCATTGTTGAGGTTCAACAAGACCAAGTGCAGGATCCTGCATCTGGGTCGAGGCAAGCCCGGGCACAAACACAGGCTGGGCAGTGACTGGCTGGAAAGCAGCCCTGAGGAGAGAGGCGTGGGGGTGCTGGTGAATGAGAAGCTCAACATGAGCTCTCAGTGTGCATTTGCAGCCCGGAAAGCAAATCAGATCCTGGGCTGCATCAGGAGAAGTGTGACCAGCAGGTCAAGGGAGGTGATTCTCCCCCTCTACTCAGCTCTGGTGAGACCCCACCTGGAGTACTGCCTCCAGTTCTGGAGCCCCTATTACAAGAAGGATATGGACATGCTGGAACATGTCCAGAGAAGGGCCATGAGGATGATCAGAGGGCTGGAGCACCTCTCCTATGAGGACAGACTGAAGGAGTTGCGGCTGTTCAGTCTGGAGAAGAGAAGGCTCCGAGGTGACCTAATTATGGCCTTCCAGTATCTGAAGGGGGCCTACAGGAAGGCTGGGGAGGGACTTCTCAGGCTGTCAGACAGTGATAGGACTAGGGGGAATGGAATGAAGCTGGAGGTGGGGAGATTCAGGCTGGACGTGAGGAGGAAGTTCTTCCCCATGAGAGTGGTGAAGCCCTGGAATGGGTTGTCCAGGGAGGTGGTTGAGGTCCCGTCCCTGGAGGTGTTTAAGCCCAGGCTTGATGAGGCTTTGGCCAGCCTGATCTAGTGCAGGGTGTCCCTGCCCATGGCAGGGGGTTGGAACTGGATGATCCTTGTGGTCCCTTCCAACCCTGACTGATACTATGATACTATGATAAAAATAAAGCTGCTCGTGTGTACTAACAAGTTAGATGCTGACAGACTGCAGTTGTGGGTAAATAGCAGAGCTGGTTTTTAACTTAGCCATAAGTTAAAAACCCTATTTGCAAGGGGATGTTTGCAAGCCCACTTCACCATAGCCTTCCACCAATTGCCTGGGAAGGAGCATACTAACCACTTGGTTCAGAGGGCCAGAGGGTATGCTTCACATTACACACTTCATAACTCACTAACATCTATGAGCCAGTTCATGGGAGCAAAGACCCTTAGCACTGTTTCCTTCATAAATCCATGCCTCCACATTATATAGATTCACCTATATATAGGTTTAATGAGATCTGAGTCAAAGTAATGCAGAACATTAAATTAATTCTTCACTGAATCAGGGCCAGATTATCCAGTACTTTACAAAAACTAGCCCTTAGTCAAGTTTGCAAGTACATGAAGAGTAGCATCTTCAAGCAACAGGCAATGATAAAGCTGTAAAATCCATACACAAATACCATCCAAAAGTTTCTATACCTGTGAGAAGATCCCAGGCTAGGGCAGCAAGCCAGCAGCATTATCACCAATATGAAATAGCCAGAACACATTCATCAACAGCTATATTTTTAAGTCACAACAGATGGAAAAGAAAAATGCGCTACCTTCCTTTCCTGTCTTAGCAGTTGCAATAGATTTTCCACAAAGTTCCTGAAAAACTTACCAGCAGAAGCTGTTCTCAACATATTAATGAACAGAGTAATTAATCACACTATCTAGTGCTTCAGCAGACGTTTGCTGCATTCTACATACTCCATAATATGATCAGTCAATCAAAAGCAGTTGTACACACAACATCCCTTCACAAATATATACAGTGAAGTAAAAGAAAGATTAATGACTCCAAAGATGTAAAATTCCTTTACCCAATGCAGCAGAAATTATCCCCAAAAGTCTATTAAGTCAACATCTGATTAAGTTTTCATAACATACATAATTAGGACTGAAAAGGGAATGTCAATACAATTTGATTCCAGCAATGAGATTGTTGGCTTTTATGGAAACAAATGAAAAGAAAGACTCTATTGAAAGGTGCCACTTGAAGAAGACCTTGGCCTGTGCTGAACTGTGAAACATTCAGCAATAACTCTTCATACTTACTATGTGGATTCAGTGTCTTATTTATGTGACTGTCTTTTAGTGTACTGGTTACAACTGCAGCAATTATTGCCTAAAATCTTGAAAGTAAAAGGCCTTTCTGTCTTTGAGAGGAAGGAGGGAGGAAGAGAGAATTCTGTAAACCAGCTAAGTAGATGTAATAGATCTCCATCTATCTTAGGAAAAAGATGAGGACAAAAAAATTAAGAAAATGAATGATTGAAGTTAGAGATTTCACTATTATTGTTACAAACATTTTCCTCATACGCTTGTCTTTTTAATCTCCTTGTGAAGCAGATGTTAATGCCTTTCCCAACTCTGATAATACCAGAGTATCAGACATTATTACTCTACTTGTCTGCTAATGATTGTCATTAGAAAAAAGTTTCTGCTGATGTTCTCACTTGATGTTAATTATTTGTACTAGCATTTGTGGTTATACAGTTTACCTCCCAGCAGAACTGGACAAATTATATAATGGGACAACAAGCTTGTGTATGTCCTGATGATATACAAATGCAGCAGGAGAAAATAGTAGGATTACCAAGGAACTGAATAAAAATCAAATGGGAAGCAAATTAACAGTTAGTAAAATCAGTGGGTTTCAGACCATGAGCAAATCCTTGAAATAAATTCACTGAACATTACACAAGGACAGTTAGACTCAAGCACTGGAATTTCCATATGTGAAACTTAAGGAAGGAAACATCTGGTAAGAGGTGAATAAATGCAGTGTGACACAATACGAAGAACAGACTCAACTACTTTCATGAATTAAACACTTACAGACTTTTAAAAATTAAAAACATTGAGATACCTTCATCCTGAACTTTCTTAGATTTATTTCCTATACCAAAAAGGAGCTCACTTTCTCCTGAGGCAAGACATCAAATCCTGTAACACCTATATTTCTTAAAAGCTTCAGAAGTTTACAGTAGTCACACACCCACTAAATATTCATGGGAATCATAGAATTCCCTCCTTCTGTGCACACAATACAGTTAACAGTTTGTTAGCAGTAAGACACTGCTTTCTTAGCCAGCTGCAGTGCTCTTTACAACATCTCACTGTGGCAAAAAAGCCAAAATACCTGTGTATAGCAGTAACCATCAGCAGAAATTTATTACTGAACTACTAAAGAAACCTCAAAGCCAAGGCCGTAAAATATATATATGTCCAAGTATGAGTTATTTTGTTTTCCTCTATTTCTTGTTTCTTTAAGCAATTTTTGCTGGGAAAACGCTTTTTGAAATACTATATACCTTTAATCTTTCATTCTTCATGCAAATCTAACTGAAGGATTTTAGCCACAAGACTAATTTTTTTGAATTCTGGACTGCTCTGCAAGAGTATCTTCAGAAGTTCAGCAAGGGCTAGTGTTTGGTCCAGCATCTAGGGAGGAATAACCCCATACACCAGGGCAGGTTAGAGGCTGACCTGCTGGAAAGAAGCTCCATGGAGAAAGACCTAAGAGTCCTAGTGGATAAGAAACTAACCATGAGCCAGCAGTGTGGCCTTGTGGCCAATGCCAGTAGTATCTTTGCATGTATTAAGGAGTGTGGCCAGCAGGTCAAGGGAGGTACTCCTCTCAGCCTCTAATCTGCCCTATGTCTAGTTCTGGGCTCCTGAGTTCAAGAGAGACAGGGAACCACTGCAGAGAGTCCAGTGACAATGATTAGGTGACTGGCACATTGCTCTTGTTAGGAAAGAATGAGAGACATGGGGCTGTTTAACCTGGAGAAAAGTGAGAGGGGATCTTAACAATGCTTATCAATATTTAAAGGACAGGTGTCGAGAGGATGGGGGCAGTGTTAGGTAGGTCTGTCAATTTCATGGGAAATGCTGTTTGCCCCATCCTCTTGATTCTTGTGCTGTCTTCTGCTGAGATGATTGCAGCACTCCAGGTCATGACATAGGTATCACTAAAGCCATAGGTTATAAAATATGCATCACACACACACCCCTTTCTTTTTTTTTTAATATAATCCTTATCATGGAGATATTCTGAATACAAAAAAAGACCAAAACCCCCATTCTATAATATCCCTATATCAAACTCCTAACTTATGCTAATACAAAAATCCCTAAAAAACATAAAAATCTATGTTAAAAGTAAGCTATCAAATCAATGTCTAAAAAAAGAAAAAAAAAAAGATGTTCCATTAACTAAAGCATGCTTTTTTAAAATTAAAACCTATTTGCCACAACCCTCACCTCTATTACATAGAACTCTTTTGAGATGCTATAGCACGTGCAATAAAACAAAGAAAAAAAGGTTTGAACCGAAAGAAAAAAAATTAACCTATGAACTCCTAGAATAACTTATTCTACTTAAACTGACCCATTATCTCTTATATCTTATAATTATTATTAATCATGTTTGTTATAATCGATTACTAATTCTAATAGTATATAATTACCATATGCTTATCATATCTATTATTATTACTTATTACTTGATATACTGTATTATAATTACTAAATAGTTATGATGAGTACTCACTATTCATTATGCTTACTGTTAAAACTTAACTACTAAAAACATCAAAATAACATCTCCAAAGTGCCTTACAATCAGAAATAATGCTACAATCATTATCTATATTAGGTTTGCACTTACATAATGTTGAATTTTTTTATTTAATAAAATTTAGCACTGTTACTTTAAATCAGGACACAGATTTTGTAGACAAGGGAGAGTTATCAGAAAGAGAAGGTGGGGGGAAGGGAGGGAACTGACAGGCTCAGCAAAGCTGCTGTAGCTGCAGAAGGGGGGAAGAGGGGGAAGCAGGGGGAGAATGTCATAGCAGGCTGTAGTGTTCATTGGAGGCATAGAAAAGTTGCAAAAGTTAGCTAGAACTTGTAAAATTCTCAGCCGAAGATAACAAGCAAGTCCCAGCGGAAGGCAACAGCAGCGATCCCGAGCTCAATTGATGCCCTTGAACCTCCTGCTGAGGTGCCTGGTGTGACTGGCTCTGAAACTTGAGGTGGTTAGAGCAAACACCATTGCTTCTTCCTCAGCAGGATTTCTTAAGGCTTCTAGGACAGGTATCTTCTCCCCAGTCATGCTTTTCACTTAAAATGTCCCTTCTGTCCGCAATTAAAATATTTTGAAGAGAGTTATATCTCTTTTTTCCAAGATCTGATTAAAGACTCTGAATATCAATCTCTCTTCTTTTATGTCCTCACCTAAAAAGGAGCCTCCAACCCACTAGGATTGCCCCAACTGCTCACCTCTGCTTTGCAGTTCTGCAGATTCTCTTCAATTTCTTCTTTTTTTTTTTTTCAGAGGTGCATATTATTTTTCTTTCTTTTTCTTCTTTTTTTTTTTTTTTAAACATCCGGACATTCACACTCTTTGAGCCTTTGTTTAAGCTAAGTTGGGGACCATTACCAGCACTAGGCTACCCTTCTTACAGACTGGATGTTAGGAGGAAATTCTACACAGAGAGAGTGATTGCCCATTGGAATGGGCTGCCCGGGGAGGTGGTGGAGTCACCATCATTGGAGGTGTTTAGGAGTGGATGGGGTGCTTGGTTGCATGGTTTAGTTGATTAGGCAGTGTTGGATGATAGGTTGAGCATGATGATCTTGAAGGTCTCTTCCAACCTGGTCTATTCTATTCTATTCTATTCTATTCTATTCTATTCTATTCTATTCTATTCTATTCTATTCTATTCTATTCTATTCTAGCAATAACAGTATTTAGCAAGTCTCATAATAATACAATAATAATACAATACACCAGGTTGGAAGAGACCTTCAAGATCATCGCGTCCAACCCATCAAACAATCCAACCCACCCAACAACTAGACCATACAGCCAAGCACCCCATCAAGTCTTCTCCTGAACACCTCCTGTGAAGGTGACTCCACCACCTCCACGGGTAGCCGATTCCAATGGGCAATCACTCTCTCCGTGTAGAACTTCTTCCTAACATCCAGCCTAAACCTGCCCTGGCACAGCCTGAGACTGTGTCCTCTTGTTGTGGTGCTGGATGCCTGGGAGAAGAGGCCAACCTCTGCCTGGCTACAACCTCCCTTCAGGTAGTTGTAGAGAGCAATAAGGTCACCCCTCAGTCTCCTCTTCTCCAGGCTAAGCAACCCCAGCTCCCTCAGCCTTTCCTCATAGGGCTTGTGTTCCAAACCCCTCACCAGCTTTGTTGCCCTTCTCTGGACACGTTCCAGCAAGTCAACATCCTTCCTAAACTGAGGGGCCCAGAACTGGACACAGTACTCAAGGTGCGGCCTAACCAGTGCAGTGTACAGGGGCACAATGACCTCCCTGCTCCTGCTGGCCACACTGTTCCTGATGCAAGCCAGGATGCCATTGGCCTTCTTGGCTGCCTGGGCACACTGCAGGCTCATGTTCAGCCTACAATCAACCAGTACCCCCAGGTCCCTCTCTGCCTGGCCACTCTCCAGCCACTCTGACCCCAGCCTGTAGCACTGCCTGGGGTTGTTGTGGCCAATGTGCAGAATCCGGCACTTGGATGTGTTAAATCTCATGCCATTGGACTCTGCCCATCTGTCCAGCCTGTCGAGGTCCCTCTGCAAAGCCTCTCTGCCCTCCAGCAAATCAACTGCTGCCCCCAGTTTGGTGTCATCTGCAAATTTACTGATGATGGACTCAATGCCCTCATCCAGATCATCAATAAAGATGTTGAAGAGCATGGGGCCCAGTACTGATCCTGGGGCACACCACTAGTGACAGGCCGCCAGCTGGATGTGGTGCCATTCACCATTACTCTCTGGGCTCGGCCCTCCAGCCAGTTCCTAACCCAACGCAGTGTGCTCCTGTCCAAGCCATGGGCTGCCAGCTTGGCCAGGAGTTTGCTGTGGGGGACGGTGTCAAAGGCCTTGCTGAAGTCCAGGTAGACCACATCCACAGGCCACCCCACATCCACCAGCTGGGTCACCTGATCATAGAAGGAGATCATGTTGGTCAGGCAGGACCTGCCCCTCCTAAATCCATGCTGGCTAGGCCTGAGCCCCTGGTCATCCTGTAAGTGCTGTGTGATCGCACTCGAGATAACCCGTTCCATAATCTTGCCTGGCACTGAGGTCAGGCTGACAGGCCTATAATTCCCTGGCTCATCCAACCGGCCCTTCTTGTGGATGGGCACCACGTTAGCCAGCTTCCAGTCTTCTGGGACCTCTCCAGTGAGCCAGGACTGCTGAAAAATGATGGAAAGCGGCTTGGACAGCTCATCTGTCAGCTCTCTCCACCCTAGGATGGATCCCATCCGGTCCCATGGCCTTGTGGGGGTCCAAGCGGCTCAGTAGATCTCTAACTTCCTCTTGGAGCAGTGGGAAACTATGCAGCTCTCTGGCTCCTTCTGCCAGCTCTGCAGGCCAGCTGTCTGGAAGACGTTCTGCCCTGCTAGTGAAGACTGAGGCAAAGAAGGTGTTAAGTACCTCTGCCTTTTCCTCATTCTTTGTTACAACGTTCCCCTCCGTGTCAACTAAGGAGTGGAGGTTGTCCTTGCCCTTCTTCTTGCTATTGATGTATTTATAGAAGGACTTTTTGTTGTCCTTCACAGCAGAGGCCAGTCTAAGTTCTAAATGGGCTTTTGCCTCCCTAATTTTCTTCCTACACAACCGAGCAACATCCCTAAACATTCTGTAGGTTGCCTCCCCTTTCTTCCAAAGATGAGACACCCTCTTTTTTTCCCTAAGTTCTATTAAAAGTTCATTGCCCATCCAGGCTGGCCGTCTGCCCCAGCGGCTCATCTTCTGGCACACCGGCACAGCCTGTTCTTGCACCTTCAATAGTTCTTCCTTGAAGTAGGCCCAGCTCTCCTGGACCCCTTTGTTTTTGAGGGCTGATTCCCAAGGAACCTTCTGAATTAGTTCCTTGAGTAGCCTGAAGTCTGCCCTCCGGAAGTCCAGAGTGGAGGTCTTCTTGCTGCCCCTCTTGGCTTGGCTGCATACTGAAAACTCTATTATGTCATGGTCACTGGTGCCTAAACACCCTCCGACCACCACATCACCCACCAGCCCTTCCCTGTTGGTGAAGAGGAGGTCAAGCATAGCCTTACCCCTGGTAGGCTCACGCAGCACCTGGGATAAGAAGCTGTCCTCCATGCACTCTAAGAACCTCCTAGACTGCCTCCTCTCTGCTGTGTTGAGATCCCAACAGATATCAGGCAGGTTGAAGTCACCCATGAGAACGAGGTCAGGTGATCTTGAGACAGCCTTAAGCTGCCTATAGAATGCCTCATCAACATCCTCCTCCTGGTTGGGTGGTCTATAACAGACGCCAACCAGGATGTCTGCCCTGTTGGTCTTCCCTCTAATTCTCACCCACAAGCACTCAACCCTATCATCCCTGATCTCCATCTCAACAGCATCCAGTGCCTCCCTGATGTACAGGGCCACCCCTCCACCCCTTCTTCCTTGCCTGTCTCTCCTGAAGAGCCTATAGCCATCAATTGCAGCGCTCCAGTCATGCGAGTCGTCCCACCACGTCTCTGTGATGGCAACTACATCATAACTTTCTTGCTGCAACAAGGCTTCCAGCTCCTCTTGTTTGTTACCCATGCTTCATGCATTAGTGTACATGCACTGCAGCTGGGCTGCTGGTTTCACCTCTAGCTCTAGCTTATCACCTCCAGACTCCTGCCTGAGGGCACTGGTTTCCGACCCTCCCCCTTCAAAGCTAGTTTAAAGCCCTGTCAATGAGACTTGCTAATTCCCTTCCCAGAATCTTTTTACCTTTGGGGGACAGGCCATTCTCATGTATTGTGACCTTTCCCCTCCTCTGGGACAGATGTACTCCATCTGTTACCAGCTGACCTGGTGCAGTAGAAAGTTCCCCAAGATCGAAAAACCCAAAATTCATTCGTCTGCACCAGCCCCTAAGCCACTTGTTGACTACAGCGGCTGACCTGTTCCTTATTGTGTTCCCTCCTGCAACTAGCAGTATCGATGTAAAAATTATTTGTGCACCTGACCCCTCAACCAGATCTCCCAGGGCCCTGAGGTCATTTTTGATAGCCCTGGGAGGCCTGGTACCAACATCATCATTCCCTAACTGCATGACCAATAAGGGATAATAATCTGAGGGCTGTACCAGACTGGGCAGCCTTCTGGTAACATCTCAAACTTGGACTCCTGCTAGGCTAATAACTTCCCTATGAGATGGGTCCGGCCTACATATGGGACCTTCTGTTCCCCTCAGGAGGGAATCACCAATAACAATTACCCTCCTTTTCTTTTAGGGAGCAAGTCCTGATGCCAGGGGAAGGCTGTTTAACCTTAGGCTGCGTTGCCTTAGGCTGCTTTACCTTAGGCTGCTTTACCTTAGGCTGTTTAACCTTAGGCTGTTTAACCTTAGGCTGTTTAGCCTCAGGGAAGACCCCAGCTGGTGTGTCCTCCGGCATCAGTATCACCTCACCCTCGATCTCCAGCGCCCCATACCTGTTTTCCAAGGGCAGTGAGGGAGGTGGGGGAGGCAAGGAGGTTTTAATTTGTGTCCTTTGAGAGGAACCTGTATCCATTCCCCTCTGCTTTTTGAACAACCAGTCTCTACTGGGGGAGCCTGTGGAGCCTGCTTACTCGGGTTCATCTCTTTCCTCCTGTGGCTCATCACTTTTCTACAAGCCCATACATCTCTAACACTAGCAACCTCATCCTTTAGTCTGGCCACAAGGTCGAGCAGATAGCCAGTCTGCTCACACCTAATGCAAGAGTTGCCCCCACTACTCTGCATCTCAAGAGCCAGGCCCCAGCACTCACTACAGCCAGATACCTGAACAGCTACCTGCTTGTGTTCTACCTCAGTCTGGGTCGACACTGATTTCTTAAAGGAGATTTTGCTGCGCGTTATAACCATGCTGCCCCTGGCCACAGCCGTGGATGCCCCTGGACATTCCACCCACTGGACAAAACCACAGTATAACCACAGTATAACCAAGGTTGGAAGAGACCCCAAGGATCATCAAGTCCAACCCGTCCCAACAGACCTCACAACTAGACCATGGCACCAAGTGCCATGTCCAGTCTCCTCTTGAACACCTCCAGGGACGGCCACTCCACCACCTCCCTGGGCAGCCCATTCCAATGACGAATGACTCGCTCAGTGAAGAACTTCCTCCTCACCTCGAGTCTAAACCTCCCCTGGCAGAGCTTGAGACTGTGTCCCCTTGTTCTGGTGCTGGTTGCCTGGGAGAAGAGACCAACCCCCCTCCTGTCCACAACCACCCTTCAGGTAGTTGTAGAGGGCAATGAGGTCACCCCTGGTCCTTCTCTTCTCTAGGCTAAACAACCCCAGCTCCCTCAGCCTCTCCTCATAGGGCTTGTGCTCAAGGCCTCTCACCAGCCTTGTTGCCCTCCTCTGGACACGTTCAAGTGTCTCGATGTCCTTCTTAAACTGAGGGGCCCAGAACTGGACACAGTACTCAAGGTGTGGCCTAACCAATGCAGAGTACAGGGGCACAATGACCTCCCTGCTCCTGCTGGCCACACTATTCTTAATACAGGCCAGGATGCCATTGGCCCTCTTGGCCACCTGGGCACACTGCTGGCTCATGTTTAGGCGGGTGTCAATCAGCACCCCCAGGTCCCTCTCTGTTTGGCAGCTCTCCAGCCACTCTGACCCCAGCCTGTAGCTCTGCATGGGGTTGCTGTGGCCAAAGTGCAGCACCCGGCATTTGGACTTGTTGAATGTCATCCCATTGGACTCCGCCCATCTGTCCAGTCGGTCGAGGTCCCTGTGCAGAGCCTTTCTATCCTCTAACTGACTAACATCTATTCCCAACTTGGTGTCATCTGCAAACTTGCTGATGACTGTCTCAATTCCCTCATCCATATCATCAATGAAGATGTTAAAGAGGATGGGGCCCAGCACTGATCCCTGGGGGACACCACTGGTGACTGGCCGCCAGCTGGATGTGGCACCATTCACCACCACTCTCTGGGCTCGGCCCTCCAGCCAGTTCCTAACCCAGCGCAGAGTGTTACTGTCCAAACCATGAGCTGACAACTTAGCCAGCAGTTTACTGTGGGGGACGGTGTCAAAGGCCTTGCTGAAGTCCAGGTAGACCACATCCACAGGCCTCCCCACGTCCACCAGACAGGTCACCTGATCATAGAAGGAGATCAGGTTGGAGAGGCAGGACCTGCCCTTCCTAAATCCATGTTTTCTGGACCTGAAAATTTAGAAAAAGTGCGGCAGCGCGCGAGAGCACAGAGAGTACCAGAGAAGGGGCTTAAAGACTCCTATTCTTTAAGGGGCTTAAAGACTCCTATTCTGTAGCGATGGCAAACAGCATCTCCTCAGGTCTGATGAAGCCAGATTTTTTGTTGTTGGTGCAAGCTGGAGTCATTATCTATAGGTGTTCAAGGTGCACGTTCAGGGTCACCATTTGTGGTAGTATAGGTGTTCAATCACCCTGAGCACAGCTTCTAGGACAGGATGTAAGCAGGCAAAGATGTTTATTATGTTATACAGCAAGGTAATATACTCTATCAGAAGGCACATATGTCACATCTTAATTGCTTATTTTCTATTGGCATGTGTGTAATTAAGGCATACAGTAGGTTAAAATACCAAAATGATATTTTAACACATCCAACCAAATTCTGCCCAGTTTATCTCCTTCAGTTACAGGATGTTTACATTCTTTTCTAAGTCAGAGACTAAACATAGCCTTCCAAAGCTATCTGAAAATGCCCTTCTCCTATACATTCCTGGTGGAATTATTCATTCATGTGAGCACTAAAGAATCAGCATATAATCTAAGGGTACTTTTGGTTATTACTTCATTATCTTTTTTGGAATTATCTTGAATTTTCTTCTATTGTCTGTTGTCACCTTTCTTCAAAGCCTGTGATAGCTGGTGGTATCACCTCCCAGGAACAGCAAGTCTAATCACAAAGTCATGACAACATAGCTCTAAAACTCAAGAGGATATGAGGTAGGACTGTTCTCATCACCAATAGTGTTGTTTTCAATATTCAGGATGTTTCTGTAAAAGACAGAAGTGTGTGTTTGTGAAAACTGTTCCATCCCTCACCTCTGTGCTTAAATTCTGTGCATAGTTTAAAAAAAAATGGAAAAAGAGAAAATAAGCACACTTTGGAAAGCAATGAAACTAAATTACACAGAAGTAAGATTTGAACTTTTAAAACTATTGCTATTTTTGTGAAAATCTTTGATATTTTCATAAAATAAGCTTATCTTCAAGAGCAACTGACACACTTTTATTGTTACTTTGATGACAAGGAAAACACAAATACTACTTACTAAAAAAAAATAAACAATTTGCAGATAGGGAGAGATAATTACTTTGAAAATTTAGAAGATTGCAGGATTACAGAATCACAGGATGTTAGGGGTTGAAAGGGACCTCCAAAGATCATCGAGTCCAGCCACCCTGCCACAGCTGGACCATAGAAGCTAGCACAGGTTGCACAGGAATGCAACCAGATGGGTCTTGAAAGTCTCAAGATAAGGAGACTCCACAACCTCTCTGGGGAGCCTGTTCCTGTGCTCTGTGCTGTCCTCTCCCTCTTGACCCCCAGCCCTCAGATATTTATATTATAAACTGCTTACTCTGAAGAAAGACATGGAAAGGTTCTACTCCATCAAAGCACCACTGCTTCAAAGTTTCCTTTCAATCAGTAGAAAACTCCCAGCAAGAAGATGCACTTCTAAAGGGATTTACTATCAATGCATATGTAGGGATCAAACCAACCAAAAAAATGGGGAAAGTGCATTAGGTCATTTTAGTTTTGGCTACCAATACTTTTCCTGAAAACAAATGATACTAACATCTCTGGATTTCTAACCATATAAGGTATACATATACCACCGCATGCACCATTTACCTGAAACTTAACAGTTTGTAGCAAACATGTTAATTTTCAGCGTAGAACAGTTGTAAGTAAAAAGCGCTTTATGACCAGAATCATGCACATGCAACATGTATGGGCTACCCGGCCTTTATTTTTTGTCCTAACAGATAAGATGGAAGAATTTTCTCTCTCTAATGCTCTATTTAAATTCATTGGGACAGTGAAATGAGAAAACTTAATTAATCCTCCTACTTTGATTTAGAATTCTTCATACAAAGACATGCTATATACAAATTTAGGACACTACGAAGTTATCCTTTCCTCCTATTAAATACAATTCTATTTTTTAATGGTCATCATAATTGTCAGATACCCTCTACTGTATTGCTTAAATTTATGTAATGAGCACTGACTCTTATTGTGCTACATAATCCAAGATTTTTTCACAATCAGTTCCAGTCTTCCCAGCAGTGTAGACAAAAGTGAGTTTTTCCATCCAAGGAGTCATGAATCAAAGAGAAAAGAAACAAAGTTTGCCAAATGGCAGAAGAGGGAAGGATGTCTTCTGTGAGGGATTCCCCATCAATTACCATCATTTGCTCACAAACAAAGGTAATCCTGCAGGAGCTGGTAGCTGAGGTGTTCCATTTGCAACACAGGCAATCTAGGCTACAGAATTTTTAGTATATCACAATACACAGCCATGTGTTGAGTTTGTCAGCTCCCTATTCTGACTGTGTCTACAATCAACTTTGCTTATCATACAATAACTGCAAGGAGAACAACAACTAAGAGAACCTGCAGGCCCACACCAAGCTACCCAACCAAACCCATACATGGTATCACTGAAGCACAGCTCACCTCAGCTGTCCTACCAGCAGTGACATGCTCTGAAAAGCATCAGAAATAAGCTAAAGCCCAGTCCCCAGAATCAGCAACTGCTACTACCGAACTGCTGTTGTACAACCTCCTTGCTCCCCATGTAAAGCATATCCCATGCTTCCATTATCCTATTCTCAATGCTCCTACCAGAGTTTTACATCATCCACAGAAAAAGGACAAACAAAGCCCTCCTCACTGCACTTGTAAATTCAAACATTGGCCATCTGGACCGTTGTCCCAGGTTAATACAGATATCTTCACCCAAGCACAGACAAGAGGGAAAGTAACACACCCAAAAATAAAGAGCTTTACTGGAAATTATATAATACATTAGCTTATTTGCAGAAAAGCACAGCAAACCCCAGAAGCAGAAGTCAGTGACATACCCCCCGCCACCTGACCAGCAGCCAGCCTAGTGGAAAAGACCAACAACCCAAACCCAGAAACTAAAAAGCAGCAACCAGAAGAGGAAGCTTCTCGTCACAATCTGAACTTCAAGCCCCAGGATACTCTGCTCCACCCAGCACTTTCATTTTGAAGCTGGCATGATGGCAGCATGGTGTTGAGTATCAGCAGCAGTTTCAATTCAACCCATGACAACCACGTGGAATAACCTTTGCTTTCATGACTGACAAAATACTTCAGGAACTGAAAACACTTTGTGCTTTGTATCCTAGGGTAATTAGTGTCAAATGGAGAACCACACAGAAGGCCATATAAAACTGGTTTCCAAACATGCTGCATGACAATCGGACCATCTGTGGGTAAAAGAAGAAGAAAAGTTGCTGGTTCATCTGCATTTGTGGGAAGATGGACACCATCATGCTATAGTATCCAAAAAAAGACAAGGAGAAGTCTGAGGACAATTTTAGAGATATGCTTTACAATATCTTAAAACTGTGTACAATTTCAGGCTTTCTTAACATTCAGCATTTGAAAAAGTTCCCTCTTGTATCAGTTCTAAGTAGTGTTCAACTGCTAACACACTGAATTTAATATTTCTGTGAATCAGATAAGAATGAAAAGCAGTAGTTTTTTATCTTCTGCTGTCTCCCAAGTTGTAGAAGATCAAAGAGCAGTGAGTCATTCACCAAAGTAGCACATTTTTCCAGAGTCTACCTTTTATGTGCATTTTTATGAGACCAATACAACTGTAAGATGCTGTACACACAGATGGTGAGAAACGATCCTCTCAGAGGATAGAGAACATAAGTCAAAAATTGAAGTTTTCAAATTATACTTTGAGTATATGATTTGAGCTCATTGTTTTCCTTTAGTATTTGCGTAAACCTGAGGTGCCAATATCACAATAATCATAGGAGATATTTATGCATTGAAAACTGACAAGATCTGTTGCTTACAGAGTATATATATTTCTGAATTTATGAGTACTTGTGATGGCTTGAATCAGAAAAAAATGGGTCAAACTTAACTGGGATTGAGACAAAAAAAAAAAAATAGTGAGAGAAGAATAGAGTTTACTGATAAAAAATCAGATACACATGGTACAAAATAATTACCTAGCCTATTTGCAGAAGAAGCATGGCACAAAGCAGCAACAAACAGGAGCAAGCGAGCCAAAAGCCCAAGCCAGAAAACTACCCCCCATTCCTCTTTGGTTCCCCTCCATCTCAGTGAAAAAAACCAACACCCAAAAAAACCCAGAGCCCAGAAGCAGCAACTGGGGCAGGAAGCCTCCCATGTTGCAATCTGAACTTCAAGCCCCATAATACTTTGATCCAGTCAGCACTTTCGTTTTTGAAACTGGCATGACTGCAGTGATATATGAATAACAGCAACAGGTTCAATTCAGTCCATGACAGTATTCACAAGATATAGGACCATCAGGACAATTTTTTCAGGATGATCTTCAAATGTTTTCAGGAACTGCTCGAAGTTCACTCAGTATCATTAGAGAAAATGAAAATTGACACAAACTCAGAGACAGAAGCTAGAGCAGACGGGCAAGTGGTGGTAGAAGGAGACATAAGTAAATTTTGCCTCAGCAAGCCTCTACCCTGCCCTGTGATGCTGAAACAAAAGTTAACCAGATGAGTTTTTGAATTTCTAGTTGTACTGAGCGCTCAGAAAGGTAGAAATTATACCTATTTTGTTCATAAATCAGTGACAGGTCAAGTTTTGTTTGTGAGCCTGCCTGAGGATTCCTCAGCAGCAGTTCTGATACCTCTTTAGTGGGTGCTGTGAATTTTCATTATCATTTTATTGGAAAATAAAAGCTGTAATTTGAATTTTCCTTTCTCATGGTTGTAAAAAGACAATGATATTGCTCTGCAAAGCTTTCACAACATGGCCTGAATTCTCAAAATGCCTAATCCTTACTTTGAATATAAACATGCTACTTTTAAGTTTCTCTGTGCTAATGCCTTGAACCACAATTCATAGCCTCTTCCAATTTCAATTCACAGAACCAAGCATTTCTTTCGACTTTTTACTTGCATTGTGCTATGCAAAGCCATCTGTTTGCTTCAAGGCAACACAGTCAGATTACTTGTGAATGAAGTTGTGAATTGTGAGGGATATAATAATGAATTGTGATAAAAGTATAAACTCAGGGTGCACTAAGATTAAGGGTCACGAGAGCTTGTTTTGAGGAAAAGTGGAAAACTGCATATTTTACAAACTCAAACAAAGGAGACAGTCTGTTTGTGTAATTAATTAGACACACCACGACTAAGAAGAAGCTGTACCAAGATAAATGTCCAGTTCTGTCCAGAACTGTGGAATGTGTTTTCTTCATATAAGAGACCTGAATAACATGAATGCATAAGAGTGGGGTTCTTCAGTGGACACTTTGAAGATAATTCCTTACTTCATCCCTCAACCCCCAGGATGACCCCTACTATGCAGAGTGTGCATGACCAAGGAAGTCCCACCTACTCCAAGATGATGGTTAATGGTTTTCTCAAGGAATCAGTAAAAACCTTGACTTGGAAGGGTTAATCACACATTATGTTGGATTGGGCAACGCCCATTCCCAAGGTCCCTTAAAAATCATGTTGCCGAAGATTCAGGATCTGACTTATCTCCACTAACCAAAATTGCTGATTCTGGTATATTCTACTTGACAGTCTGAGATATATTCACTCATATATTTCTTCAATTTCAATAACATCATTTAGTTGACTTTGATTACTGATACAAATTATTATGAAATTAGCTGAAGTTTTTTTTTTTTTTTTTTTTATTTCCACTATTTAAATTTTTTTACCTTCTGTCCACTACTTACTCTAAATACTCTCTTTTTACATGCTTTGAAACTCTTCCAAAATTACATATCCATTTCAAGGGCCATTGTGTTACTGTCAAAACAATGTATTTGGCTTGATAAATACATATTTTTTGGTGTGCTACTATCATCTCTGGCAGTCTTGAGTAACTATATAACTTTGTGCAGTTTCTATTTTCACATGTTTGCTGGCATTGTTCATTATGCCAGAAATACCAAGAAATTATTTTCAAGAATACTGTCCTAGGTTTGAGCCATGAACTGCCCAAGACAACAGGACAGAAGGATATTTTACCCCCAAGGGAGTAAAATAAAAACACTTGCACAGAACTGGTGGTTAAATTTGAATGCTATTTACAAATATATACAGAAATACAACAGGTATTCAGGGAAAAGTGATACGTACACAAATAAATCCCAGTTCTCCACCTGGGCCAGAACCATCCAAAACCTTCCTCCCCACTCAACCTCAGAAGGCCCAGGAGCAGGGCAAACTGCCCCTCACAAGGGACAGGCCTACCATAGCCTCAATTCCCCCTAAGCCCTGCTGCCCAACCTGCCTTGCCCCCTCCAACCCCCACCTTGCCCCCTCGGCCAAAACTGCATAGAATGAAATTCACCACACAAGGCCCAAACCTCCCCCACGCTACCACAGAGATAAGAGGAGTCATGCCACTTCAGGAGCAGAGAAAGGGAGGAAAAGAGAAAGAATAGACTGTTCTTATAAAGGAGGTTGCAGGATAATGGGAGTGAAATAACAAAGATTACACTTTCCTGTGCCCAACCCATTGTATTTCTCTGGTACTTCTGGAAGACTTTTTCTCTGTGATTAAGATATCCAGTCCTAAACCCATAACATTCCACCACTTTGTTCATCCCATCTCCTACATCAAGCTATTCATAAAACTAGAAACTGTCTCTAAATGATATTCAGTAAAGTTCAAACAGCAAATCATTCTTCATTCCAGCTGTCTATCACTCAGGATCAGGAAACAGTTCTCTCTCTCATCTGATGAGATGAAACAAGACTTCCAGGTGACATAGAGTTCATAGAATCAAAGAATCAACCAGACTGGAAGAGACATCCAAGATCATCAAGTACAACCAATCATCCAACCCTAACTAATCAACTAGATCATGGCACTGAGTGCTTCATCCAGTCTTTTCTTAAACACCTCCAGGGACGTTTAACCCCACCAACTCCCTGGGCAGCTGTGATGGGTTACACCCATCCTGAAAGTGGGGGGGTGAGGGCTTGTGAGAGCCTTGCTTTCCCCCAGAGGGGTTTTCCCCCGGGAAACTGAGTTAGTCTGTTCCATTCCCCCTCCCTGTCCAGAAAGCCTATAAAAAGGAAGACACTGCAGCCATTTGCTCTCTTTTACTTCTGCCTTGCAGGGATTAAGAGAGTTGCTGCTGGCTTCCTGGTTCCATGTGGTCAGGCCTGGTCCTCCTCCTCCCTGCTACATTCATGCTTCTTCAAATGACTTCAGAGGACTGGTTTTGTATATATATATATTTTTTCCCCATCCATCCTTATTCCTTACCCTTGTGAACCCTTCCTGTTATTGTTATATATACATACTTTTTTTTTTTTTTTTTTTAAAGAATATTTTTACCTCTCTACTTCCAAACCAACTCCAAATTATTTCCTGGTGGATTTTCCCCCTTCCCTTTTTTTTTTCTCTATCAGGAAAGAGGAGGGGAGAGCAGGGGAGGGATTCTCAGTCTTGCCTCCCATCTGAGCTCTTAAATCCCAGTTAAGGCTCAAACCACCATTCCATTGGCGAATCACTCTGTGAAGAACTTCTTTCTAAGACCAAGGCTAAACTTCACCCTGCACAGATTGAGACTGTGTCCTCTTGTTCTGTTGTTGGTTGCCTGCGAAAAGAGACCAACCCCACCTGGCTACAACCATCCCTCAGGTAGTTGTAGACAGCAGTAAGGTCTCCCTGAGCCTCCTCTTCTCCAGGCTAAAATTTACCATGTTCATGTACTGTGAGTTCTCCATAGATCTTATGTGGGTGCCATGGTCATCTGAAAAATACCTCACAACAACCTACATTACACACTCTGAACTCAAACTCTCTCAGCTAAAGTCAGATTCCTCTGTGGAACACACTGTATTTCACCATTTTCTTGCATTACCCAATATGTTATGTCTTGGACCTTCATCAGAGACTACCCCTTTAGATAGGTTTAAGCCCTCTGTTTTATATTATTTTTAGCAGGTGGCTTTTTCCCCAGTTGCTTTTCCTATCTATTTCACAGTATCACAGTATCAGTATCACCAAGGTTGGAAGAGACCTCAAAGATCATTGAGTCCAACCTGTCACCACAGACCTCATGACTAGACCATGGCACCAAGTGCCACATCCAATCCCCTCTTTCAAAGATACAGCATTCCATTATCTTTACTCTCGTTCTATCTCACACGATTCAAGGTACAGCATTACTTTTCACACTCCAGGCTCCCACATAGACATGAAGACCATCTAAACATCCCATTAACTACTGCCTTGGGTTCCCACATGCTAAACTCAAACTGACTCAAATGGTGAGGCACTCATACTTTCAAGGTGAGTTTCACATATGTGGGTAAACCAGCTAGAAAAATAAGCTATTCTGTGTGACTGTAGCATTTTTACCACATAACACATATGAAAACACCCAAGAAGCAGAGAAGACCTCATCTTTGCCTTACCAAAGGTACTTGCACAGCTTTGGATACAGTGAAAGTTAATATGGGCAGTGAGTAATTTTGTCACTTCAAAAGAACCTACAGAAGACTTATCAGTTAAGCTGCATCTATAGCATCAAAAAGTTATCTTTGGTCATTTAGCAACTGCATTATTTCCTTTGTTCTCGTGAACCTGCAGCTCTGATTCCTCTTGATGGCTGTGTTTAGTTCAAGGTTCTGGAATGTATCCAGACAACAGCAATGAGGCTGGTTAAGGGCCTGGAGCACATGGCCTATGAGAGATGCCTGAGGGAACTGTGGTTGTTCAGTGTCAAGATGAGGAGGCTGAGGGGAGACCTCATCGCGCTCTGAAACTACCTGAAGAGAGGTTGGAGTGAGGAGGGGGCCATCCTCAGTGCTTGGTGCCATGGTTTAGTTGTTTAGGTGGGTTGGACTGGTTGATGGGCTGGACATGATGATCTTGAAGGTCTCTTTCAACCTCGTGTATTGTATTGCATTGTATTGTATTGTATTGTATTGTATTGTATTGTATTGTATTGTATTGTACTGTAAGTGACAGGGCTGCACAAGGGGAGGGAGATTCAGGCTGGATGTTAGGACATATTTCTTCACAGAGAGAGTTCTCAAACATCAGAGTGGATTGCCTGGAGCAGTGTCACTGTCCTGGAACAGTGATTAACCAAACAGCTGAATCTGTTTTGAGCCACTGCCCCTCTCTCCTCCCTCTCTGTTGCAGGGTCTGGATTGAGGTCGAGAAGCCTAATAGGAAGCGCCATTAAGATTGCCTGGAGGAGGTGGAAGCTGAACTCAACCCCCAAGCCTCATGTTTCAGAGAGGTGACTGCACATGTCAGACACCATGAAAGAAGGCGTGGGCAGTTTACTTGCCATATAAACATTTTGAATTGATTGGCAGGATTTGAATGGCTAATATGCCATCAGGCCATTCCATTTTCACAAAGGCAATTTATAGGGGAAGACTTCATATAGTCATTGCTCGTTACACTCATTCCTCGCATGCTCTTATTCTCTTCTCTCTCCCTCTCTGCCCCTCCACCCCCCCCCCCCCCAACCCCCCCCCCCCCCCCGTCGTTTGATTCAAGGCAGCGACACACACCCTACTTGCTTTATCTGCAATGCAATTAGCTTCTTTTGTTTCAGCAGCATAGTGCTCAAGTTGGGCCTCCACTACAGCAGCATGTTCTCTCATTTCCTCTAATTTTTGGATACTGCCCTTTGGACTATAACTACAAACTCAAAACATCTCTTCAATCAGCAGATGTTTTGGTAGTTAACATCTTGGCAGTTTGTGAGTAAATTACACTAATTTACCCGGTTATTTCTGAGGTTTATTGCTTGTTAGCTATTGGTTAGCTCCATGTGAACTCAAGGTGATCCATCTATGCCACCCAAAGCAGCATTGCTGTTTGGTTTCACGCTTATAGGGAGATTCGAGTTTGTTCCTCTGTATTCCACGTTCTGATTGTTCTAGACTGTTACTATACTGTTTATCAGCCTTCTCTCATATGTAATCAACCTATCATTGACTGGACAAATGAACCTCAATCAAATTGGCTAGGGAAAACATTTTTTTAATATTTAATAAATCATCTTCATATTTTATCATATTCTGGCCAATAAATTGATATAAACTAAAACATTAATGGCACAGCAGAGATAAGGGTGCCCAGTTGTGATGGTTTTACACAAATTAGGCTATGAATTAACAGTCTCAGACTTGGAATGGGTGAAACAAAGTTGTAAAAATGTGAAGAACATTGCCAGTAAATTAGCCGATGCTGACAGCATCCCCAGTATAATTTTGGAAGCCTGTATTATCCAAGGGCTAGCTGAATTTAGTACATATGGGGAAAAAAATGCTTAGTTTTGAGGAGAGGATTTTTTGTTTAGAAAAGGAGCTAGAAAGGTTGAAGGCAAAGTATATGTAACTTGCTGATTTATTTGCGCTACAAATCAAGAAGTCTAGTGCTGCTATCAGAGCAACCACAGAATCGAGCACTGGTTCTAATCCCAGCTCACGCAAAAGCTCGAGCAGAAGTTTTTCCAGACTGTGCAGCCCCAACGCGGTCTGGACCGCCGGAACTCAGTCCTCCATGCCATCTTTGTAGTAGCAACCTGAGCCACAATCCCACAAACAGGACTTTGAAGGGACAGACCACCCCAAAATGGTGTCTTTTAGATGGGCACAACATTTTGAGCAGCTTATAGTTGAAGGAACATTGGCTTTGTCCTTAGCTCTAGACAAAGCACAGCCAAGTCTTGCCATGGCAGGCATCTTTAAAGATAAACACAGTATCACTAAGGTTGGAAGAGAACTTGAAGATCATCGAGTCCAACCTGTCACCACAGACCCCATTATTAGAACATGGCACCAAGTGCCATGTCAAATCCCCTCTTGAACACCTCCAGGGACAGTGACTCCACCACCTCCCCGGGCAGCCCATTCCAATGGTGAATCACTCTCTCGGTGAAGAACTTTCTCCTCACCTCCAGCCTAAACTTCCCCTGACACAGCTTGAGATTGTGTCCTCTTGTTCTGGTGCTGGTTGCTAGGGAGAAGAGACCAACCCCCTCCTGGCTACAACTACCCTTCAGGTAGTTGTAGAGAGCAATAATGTCTCCCCTGAGCCTCCTCTTTTCCAGGATCAACAACCCCAGCTCCCTCAGCCTCTCCTCACAGGCTTTGTGCTCAAGGCCTCTCACCAGCCTTGTTGCCCTTCTCTGGACACGCTTAAGCATCTCAATGTCCTTCTTAAACTGAGGGGCCCAGAACTGGTCACAGTACTCAAGGTGTGACCTAACCAGCGCTGAGCACAGGGTCACAATGACTTCCCAGCTCCTGCTGGCCACACTGTTCCTAATGCAGGCCACCTGGGCACACTGCTGGCTCATGTTTAGGTGGCTGTCAATCAGCATCTCCAGGTCCCTCTCTGTCTGGGAGCTCTCCAGCCACTCCGACCCCAGCCTGTAGGTCTGCATGGAGTTGTTGTGGCCAAAGTGCAGCACCCAGCACTTGGACTTGTTGAATATCATCCCATTGGACTCCGCCCATCTGTCCAGTCGGTCGAGGTCCCTCTGCAGAGCCGTTCTACCCTCTAACTGACCAACATCTGCTCCCAACTTGGTGTCATCTGCAAATTTGCTGATGACTGTCTCAATCCCCTCATCCAGATCATCAGTGAAGACATTGAAGAGGATGGGGCCCAGCACTGATCCCTGGGGGACGCCACTGGTGACTGGCCTCCAGCTGGAGGTGGCACCATTCACCACCATTCTCTAGGCTCAGCCCTCCAGCCAGTTCCTAACCCAGTAGAGAGTGTTGCTGTCCAAGCCACGAGCTGAAAGCTTAGCCAGCAGTTTGCTGTGGGGGACGGTGTCAAAGGCCTTGCTGAAGTCCAGGTAGGCCACATCCACAGGCCTCCCCACATCCACCAGGCAGGTCACCTGATCATAGAAGGAGATCAGGTTGGAGAGGCAGGACCTGCCCTTCCTAAATCCATGTTGGCTGGACCTGAGCCCTTGGCCTTCCTGCATCATGTGTCTAAGCACTACATGTACACATCAGAGATATCCTGGAGGTTAACTCCAAGGATGGTGACAGCACAGCTTCTCTGGGCAGCATGTTCCAGCATTTGGAAACCCTTTTGGAGAAGAATTTTTTCCTAATATCTGGTCTGAATCTCCTTTGGTGTAAGATGAGGCTATTTTCCATCAACTATTACTTTGAAGTAGTTGCGGAAAATTATAAGGTCTCACATGCTTCTCTTCTCCAAGCTAAACAACTCCACTTCTCACAGTCACTCTTCACAGGACTTGTCCTCTAGGCCCTTCACCAGCTTTGTTGTCCTGGTTTGGACATGCTCCAGCATCTCAGTGTTCATCTCAGGTCAATTCATGGCTCAGGGACTGGTGCCATTGGCAGGGATTTAGGTTCTACAATCATGGTTAGGTTTTCAAGGCAGCAGAGCTAAAAACAACTTATGGGACACACTTGTCCCAGAGGGGGAAAAGGATCCTGGGGCAGGAATTGGCAGGGCTCATAGACAGGGCTTTAAACTAGATTTGAAGGGGGAGGGGTTGGTGGTCTCCTGCTGGCCTGTGACAAGCAGAGGGGCAGCTCACCTGAGGTGGAGGGATGGAGAGCCAGTAGGGGCTCTCAGCTTGCTGCCCTGAGGCAAGACACAAATGACACACCAGGACACCCTGTGGAAACCAAGGGGAGTTGGCACAGGAGAATGACAGGGCCAGCCCAGCTGAAGTGCTTCTATGCAAATGCACGCAGCTTGGGCAACAAACAAGATGAGTTAAGGGCCACCGTGATGCTGGGACGCCATGACATAGTGGGCATCACCGAAACTTGGTGGGACGACTCCCATGACTGGAACGTAGGGATAGACGGGTATAAGCTTTTTCGGAAGGATAGGCAGGGAAGGAGAGGAGGAGGTGTTGCCCTCTATGTCAACAACCAGCTGGAATCAGCAGAACTCCACCTGGGGAGGCATGATGAGTTGGTTGAGAGTTTATGGGTTAGAATTAAAGGCAAGACAGGGGAAGGAGATATTACTGTGGGGGTCTCCTACAGGCTACCTGACCAGCAGAACCAAGCAGATGAGGCTCTCCACAGGCAAATAGAAGCGGCTTCCAGGTCACAAGCCCTGGTCCTCATGGGGGATTTCAACCACCCTGACATCTGCTGGAAGGACAACACAGCAAGGCATCAGCAATCCAAGATGTTCCTGGACTGCACAGAAGACAACTTCCTCCTCCAAATGGTAGAGGAACCAACAAGAAAAGGTGCTACACTGGACCTTGTTCTCACCAACAGGGAAGGGCTGGTAACCAATGTGAGGCTCAGAGACGGCCTTGGCTGCAGTGACCATGAAGCAGTTGAATTTAATATCCTCAGGGCAATCAGGAGGACATATTCTAAGCTTAGGACCCTAGGCTTTAGGCGTGCAGACTTCGATCGCTGCAGGGATCTGCTAGCCAAAGTGTCGTGGGATGAAGCCCTGAAGGGAAGAGGGACCCAGGACAGCTGGTCAGTATTCAAGGACCACCTCCTCTGTGTCCAGGAGCTATGTATACCTACAAGGAGAAAAGCAGGAAGGAATGCTAGGAGGCCTGCCTGGATGAACAAGGAGCTGCTGGACACACTATCACTTAAAAAGAAACTCTACAGGAAGTGGAGGGAAGGACAGATAGAATAGGGGGTATATAAGGATGCTGCCTGAGCAGCAAGAGGCCTGGTTAGGAAAGCCAAAGCAGAGTTTGAATTGAATCTAGCCAGGGGGGTTAAAGGGAGCACTAAGAATTTCTATAGGTATGTTAATGGCAAGAAGACTAGGGAAGGTGTGGGCCCCCTCAGAAAGGAAAGCGGTGAATTAGTCACAAGTGATGTGGAAAAGGCTGAGGTACTCAATCACTTCTTTACCTCAGTCTTCACTGCAAGGGCCTCCAGCCACACTCCTGGTGTCATGGCAGACGATGCCAGGGACAGGGAGGAAGAACTGCCCATCATAAGTGAAGCTCAGGTTCGTGATCACCTGAAGAACCTGAAAGTGTTCAAGTCCATGGGACCCGACGGGATACACCCACGGGTGCTGAGAGAACTGGCAGATGAGGTTGCCAAACCCCTCTCTATTATATTCCAAAAGTCATGGCAGACTGGGGAAGTCCCCACAGACTGGAAAAGGGGAAACATTACTCCCATTTTCAAAAAGGGCAAGAAGGAGGAACCGGGGAACTACAGGCCAGTCATCTCACCTCTGTGCCCGGAAAGATCATGGAGCAGATCCTCCTGGAGGCACTAATGACTCAGAAGAACAGTGAAGAGGTGATTTGGAATAGTCAGCATGGCTTTGCCAAGGGCAAATCCTGCCTGACAAACCTGGTGGCCTTCTATGAGCAGGTGACAGCATTAATAGATGAGGGGCGAGCAACTGATGTCGTTTACCTGGACTTGAGCAAAGCCTTCGACACTGTCCCGCACCACCGCCTGGTCTCCAAGCTGGCGACACATGGGTTTGATGGATGGACCACTAGATGGATTAAGAACTGGCTTGATGGCCGCACCCAAAGAGTGGCTGTCAACGGGTCCATGTCCCAGTGGAGGCCAGTGACAAGCGGAGTCCCTCAGGAATCAGTCCTGGGACCTGTCTTGTTCAACATCTTTGTGGGTGACATGGACAGTGGCATCGAGTGCACCCTCAGCAAGTTTGCAGATGACACCAAGCTGTGTGGTGCAGCAGACACACTGGAGGGAAGGGATGCCATCCAGAGGGACCTTGACAGGCTGGAGAGGTGGGCACAAGCCAACCTCATGAGCTTCAACAAGACCAAGTGCAGGGTCCTGCATCTGGGTCGAAGCAATCCCAGGCACAAATCCAGGCTGGGCAGTGACTGGCTGGAGAGCAGCCCTGAGGAGAGAAACTTGGGGGTGCTGGTGGACGAGAAGCTCAACATGAGCTCTCAATGTGCACTTGCAGCCTGGAAAGCAAATCAGATCCTGGACTGCATCAGGAGAAGTGTGACCAGCAGGTCAAGGGAGGTGCTTCTCGCCCTCTACTCAGCTCTGGTGAGACCCCACCTGGAGTACTGTGTCCAGTTCTGGAGCCCCTATTACAGGAGGGATGTGGACGTGCTGGAGCATGTCCAGAGAAGGGCCACGAGGATGATCAGAGGGCTGGAGCACCTCTCCTATGAGGACAGACTGAAGAAGTTGGGGCTGTTCAGTCTGGAGAAGAGAAGGCTCCGAGGTGACCTCATTGTGGCCTTCCAGTATCTGAAGGGGGCCTACAGGAAGGCTGGGGAGGGACTTCTCAGGGTATCAGGTAGTGATAGGACTAGGGGGAACGGAATGAAGCTGGAAATGGGGAGATTCAGGCTAGATGTGAGGAGGAAGTTCTTCCCCATGAGAGTGGTGTAAGCCATGGAATGGGTTATCCAGGGAGGTGGTTGAGGCCCCGTCCCTGGAGGTGTTTAAGACCAGGCTGGACGAGGCTCTGGCCAGCGTGATCTAGTGTAGGGTGTCCCTGCCCATGGCAGGGGTTGGAACTAGATGATCCTTGTGGTCCCTTCCAACCCTGACTGATTCTATGATTCTATGATTCTATGATTCTTGTAGTGAGTGGTGTAAAACTGAACAAAGTGTTTGAGGTGTGGCCTCACCAGTGCCAAGCACAAAGAGACTTCCCTAGTCCTGATGGCCACACCATTTCTGATATGAATCAGGCTGCTGTTGGCCTTCTTGACCACCTTAGCACATTATTGGCTCATATTTAGCCAGCCAGGTCCTTTTCCACTGGGCACCTTTCCAGCAATTCTGCCCCAAGCCTGTAACTTTGTGTGGGGTTGTGGTGACCAGGTGTAGGACCCAGCTCTTGGGCTCATTGAATCTCATACAACCAGCCTTGGGTCTCTGGTCCAGCCTGTCCAGATCCTTTTGTAGAGCCTCCCTTCCTTCAAGCAGATGGACACACATGCCTAAATCAGTGTCAGTGCCCTTGATTCCTTCATCCAGATCATTGATAAAGATATTAAAGACAATTGGCCCCAATATTGGGCCTTGAGGAGCATCTCTTGTGACCTGCTGCCAGCTGCATTTAACCCCAGTCTTCATGCTCCTTGGGCCCAGGGCAGCAATTTTTTATCCAGTGAATCTTACATTCATTCAAGCCATGAGTAACCATTTCCTCCAGAATAGTGTAGGAAACCATATATTTTTTTATATTTGCATTCCCTAGATATCAGGTTCTTAAATAATGGAAGCTGGTCTAGATGTTGATCAAGATTATCTTTCGCACAGATATTCCCAAATGTCACACCTCTTGCATCTGTACAAGACATACCATAGACATACCATACTTGTTATCCTTCTCCTACTCTCTTAGGAAGAGATTTTGCACGTAACTGCCCTTCTTAGCCTCTGAGCAGCTAATCTTGGCTGCTGCAGATGATCTGTTAACAGGGTTTGGTAAAAATGTTCCATAATCATTGGGCCAGCCACTTAGATGACCTCAGTCAGATGCGGTTACTAGTTTAAGAATGGTAATAACTATCTCATCTCCTGTTTCTCAGGAACTGGCATGAAGAATCAACCATTGTGTAACAGTTGAAAACAATAAAATTTCTTAGCTTATTCTCCACTAAACTTAAGGTGGGTAACAATAATGATGCTTAGATATGCTCTTTATAAAACCTCAAAAAAATTATTAAAACCAGTGCCACATTTAAGGATAGTATCTATCTCAGATCAAAGATAACAGCCTGTTCAGAGTTAAATGGCAGAGTTAAATGACTTTTTAAAAAAATATATAATTATTTTCTCAATTTTGAATTAATAACGAGACTGTCATCACTATATTGTTCTGTGTTTTGTTCTGGCCATGTTAAAGCAAACCATACAATGCCACGTACTCTGTTCAGGCAAGATTCTGATATGAGAGAGGATTAGCCTTTTTGTACAAAATAAGAATTAATACAGGAAAAGATTAACCTTTTTGTATAAAATAAGAATTTTAAACTGTCTGCAGAAAAATTGCACAACTTTCAAAACTGTTTGAGCTTAGTTAAGCACACCAAAATAACCACACTAGAAGGCTGAGTGGCTGATAAGAAAAAGAAGAAAACATCAGCAGGAAAAAACAGTATCAGCATCAAAGGACCAGTATCAGCAAAAACCCACAGAAAACAAGAAAAGAGCATGAGTCGGCTCTTTGGGTCAAAAGAACAGAAGCAAGGAAGATTTGGAATCTGTCTCCCAATGACCACCAAATATGACCCCCAGAGTGCTTGAGCAGGCTCAGTAACATGCTCTGCAATATTAAAATGACTTAGGGGAACTCGTAGAATATGCAACAGATTTCTGGGAAATAATTTTACTAATCACTCCCACTTCCTTTTTTATGAAAAGAAAAGGAGCTTGTAAAATTCTGCTCAGTACATGGGACTTTAGGAAATATACTGTCTGTGTCCAGTGCTCTAATAAATCACATAAAGCTACATAACTTATTTGAGTCATGGAGTTTGCCTTTTTCCATAGATCAATTTGCCCTATGCAGACCTTGAATCAGATTAGGACAGTAGTGCCAGGCACTTGTTTTTACCTTGCCCTTTGTTGTTGTGCTAGTGGCCTGGATCAAAGGGACATGAGGGACTCTGTATAAAAACAAGATCTGTGCAGATTTCCCCATGACTCATTCACAAAAACCTAAGACAATATCAGTTCTTCTAAACACATAAATGAAACACATGAAAACCACTCTTTTTGAAGGATCAGGCATAGAGGAAGGGTGTTACTTGAAAGAACTGAACAGAATCAACTGACTGATTAAAAGATCATATGCTGTCCTCCCAGACATCCTAATATTACCTTCAAAGTGCTCACTTCAATATGTGTAAAGGCATTTCTAACATACTGATTTCAAGGATAGCCAAGCATGAGCTTGCAAGCATTCATGTTTCACTATCTCTCTGTCTGTCCTATACAATTAAGGACTAATTTTATCTTTACGGTTGAATGCTTCCCATCTTTATCTGTAAAAATAGCTAATTCTTCCTTCATTCTTAATGCTGTAGACTTCATGTCTTTTAGTGTGTGAGCATAGAAAATGAAAGGATTTATTTATTCTACATTGAGTCCATCATCAGTAAATTTGTGGATGACACAAAGCTGGGGGCAGATGTTGATCTGCTGGAGAGTAGAGGGGCTTTGCAGAGGGACCTTGACAGGCTGGACAGATGGGCAGAGACCAACGGCATGAGATTTAACACATCCAAGTGCTGGGTTCTGCACATTGGCCACAACAACCCCAGGCAGTGCTACAGGCTGGGGTCAGAGTGGCTGGAGAGCGGCCAGGCAGAGAGGGACCTGGGGGTACTGGTTGATGGTAGGCTGAACATGAGCCTGCAGTGTGCCCAGGTGGCCAAGAGGGCCAATGGCATTCTGGCCTACATCAGGAACAGTGTGGCCAGCAGGAGCTGGGCAGTAATTCTCCCCCTGTACACTGCACTGGTTAGGCCACACCTTGAGTCCTGTGTCCAGTTCTGGGGCCCTCAGTTTAGGAAGGATGTTGACTTGCTGGAATGTGTTCAGAGAAGGGCAACGAGATTGGTGAGGGGTTTGGAACACAAGCCCTATGAGGAGAGGCTGAGGGAGCTGGGGTTGCTTAGCCTGGAGACAAGGAGACTGAGGGGTGACCTTATTGCTCTCTACAACTACCTGAAGTGAGGTTGTAGCCAGGCAGAGGTTGGTCTCTTCTCCCAGGCAACCAGCACCAGAACAAGAGGACACAGTCTCAGGCTGTGCCAGGGGAGGTTTAGGCTGGACGTTAGGAAGAAGTTCCACACAGAGAGAGTGATTGCCCATTGGAATGGGCTGCCCGGGAAGGTAGTGGAGTCACCGTCATTGGAGATGTTCAGGAGGAGACTTGATGGGGTGCTTGGTTGCATGGTTTAGTTGATTAGGTGGATTGGTTGATGGGTTGGACGTGATGATCTTGAAGGTCTCTTCCAACCTGGTTCTGTTCTGTTCTGTTCTGTTCTGTTCTGTTCTGTTCTGTTCTGTTCTGTTCTGTTCTATTCTATTCTATTCTATTCTATTCTATTCTATTCTATTCTATTCTATTCTATTCTATTCTAGATTAGTACTTCCATCAGATTTTTCCAGGGCTTCACTTTTCAGGAATTATTTCATAACACAGATGTGTTCATGCTGCCACTCTGTGGCTGTAAAGAGATAAATAAATCAACAATGCCCCTGTTTACATTGCCCTCAAAAATCTCTTGGAATTATTCCTAAGTTAAGAGAAATGTCATGCACACATTTTCTGACTGCAGAAAAGGAATTTGCTGATACAATTCAGGTGCTCAAGCTCATACCAGGCATATACAAGCAGTGCTTCCAGTGATACCATGACACTGCTCCAAATTTCCCAAATATTACACATATACTCAAGAGTAGAATTGAGTTCTCTTTATTTCATATGGGGCTTTTAGGATAACATTACTGCATACTGTGTACATAATAACTTCATACTCATCTTCCCACATCCAATGGAGATATTTTAAGTGGAGTTCCCTCTTCTTTGCTGATATGAATCATGAGTCAGGCAGAAGACTCTGTATTTGCTACAGGTGCAACAGAATAAACTTTTATTTCTGACCCAGACAGCTGGTCAGATGACAGCTCTCTGCTTTCTCTGGAGCTCATATGTATTAGCCAGGACCAAAATATCTACAGCCCCAACAGCTGCTTTACTGCAGCAGAATACACAGAACTTCAAGAGAGGCAAGAGAAAGTGTTGATCGCAAGCAGGGAGGCAGCTGACAGGCTCCTGTAGTTAAATTCCTGGCACTGTTGGTATGGTTTTTATTATTTTCATTCAGTCAGCAGATAAAATTAAGTGTATTGGCTCCCAGAACTCACTACATATTCTTTAAATGTCACATATATTTGCAGTACACTGCTCAGCAAGGCTCCCAGAGTTCTAAATTTACAAATATAATTCCTTAATTGTTTCTGAAATATCAAACTACACATGACTTCAAGCCTCCAGCGATTTCAGGCCTGCACCCTTTCAAACACGGGCATACCATATGGTCATGTCTTTAGCCAAAGCCCTCCTACTTGGATCATTATTTGATAAGATCTCACAGACCTCTGTATTTTAAAAATTGTCCTCACTGGCAGCTTTCAGTTAAAAATAAAACCAAACAAATAGTACAGTGAAATGAAACAGCTGTCATTTCCTAGCAGTTTAAATCAAAGAGCACATTCCTTTCCTACAACAGAGCTAATCTCCAACAAAATCACTCTGCAGCCTTGAATCTCAACACAGTTATGTGATTTAAATAACATGATTCCTTTCCTATTTCCCTACAGTCCCCTGATTCTGTAATATTTCTGTTAATTACCAAACACTTTTTTTCTGTCCTGCCAATGAAATATTTTTATAAATTCATTGAAAGAACAGTGAAATTAAAGTAAACAAATATATTTGTGTGTATACACACACACACATATATATTACCCAAGCCTCCCCCGCAAAAAGATGCAAACCAAAAACATTCACACACACAAAGCAAACCAAACAACCAGGAAATTAAAAAAAAAAAAAAAAAAAAAAAAAAAAAAAAAGCACACCAAACAAAACAACCCGAAGAGACCTAGAAGATACTAAAATTCAGATCTGGTTTATACCAAACTCTAAAGACAGACCTTCAACAGCAAACCACCTGCAGAGAAGAATGGAAAGCTGATCCCAGGCAAATTAGCAAAGGTGAAACTCTCAAGTTGCCTCATTTTCTATTTCTGCCAATCTTTGTACAGCCATTCCGTTTCAGTGCACCAGAGTCACAGCAAGGCAGCTTTAGCTTGGTGCTGATGAAGGATCCTCCACTGTGTTCACATTACCTTATCATGCAGCTTGTCATTTCATGGGATCACAGAGCTAAGCCTCTCAACCGTAGAGGAAAAACCTGTTTCAGCACTACAACCTTTACCCCACAACAAGAGCAATCAGGTAAGACCCTGGCTTCAAATGGCTGCTGTCACAAAACAAGTGAACCTGCATTAAACCTGCATACTTCCATAACAAGCTTTGCAGGACGCCTTAGACATCTAACCACTATCTTGGTCCTGCTCTTGCATGCATTCATACATGCCCTTACAAAAGGCCAGCAGTTGGGCTGAGGTCTGAATTAATTTAAACTTCTCAATTATAAATGAAAAGTAAGAATCTACTTCAGTGTTGTTACTTTCTGGTTCTTCCTACAGAATGTAAGCCTGAATGTTAAATACAATTTCAAAGAATAGCCCAGGTCCACAAGCAAGGATGGTCCATTTTACTGTCAAATGTTGCTTTATCCTATCTGTTTATAAAGCATGGAAAAGTCATGAATAAATGTTAAAGCACAGGAGATTTTAATGACCCTTCCATCTCCTCTGACTTCAATACCATGGACGCATTGTGTGTACGGTACAGAGATCAATGGTCTTTCAGAGAAACCAAAGTTGTGCAGTGCCAAAGGCACCTGAAAATGAGAAACAATGGCTACCTTAATTTGCTCTATGCCTTCTTCCAAAGATCTGATGCTAGAAAACTAGGATTACTCAAGTGCTTTCTTCATTTACAATACACTTATTTTCTTCAAACCTATTATCCATCAGGTATCTCCCTTTTATATTCAGGTCCCTTTCTCATATGATTGCTTAGAGCTCCATAAAGAGGATTGGAAATGTCTACTTATCTTCCAATACATATTTCAATTATACTGAAAGGAAGTAAAGCGTAGTCAGTAATTCTATGATATTTCAAAACACTAAGTTTGCATTAACTTTGTATCCCAGCAGCACAGGGCTAAGATATCAACAGAAATCCTTAGAACAGCCTACAGCAGGTATGAGAGGCACTTCTCTATGCCACAGAGAATGACTGAGAACCAAGGATTGCTGACATCAATGGTTGCACAGGATGTCCAGGGCAGACTGTAGTCCATAAACATTGTCAAATACTTTGTCCAGCCTGCTACAACAGCAACTCTGAGCTCGCTTTCATAAAATTCTCTGCAAGTATTGTGACTCCACCACAAGTATGTAAAATAATAAGGATTTGTTAGTCAAAATACTTTTTCTACTGCTTTTGTGTATTCTATATAATTGTGCTTTACTGTTCCTGTAGTATTGAATCTGTTTAGCAATTTTAGAGCAAAGACTGTTGTATTTGTGAGTGTAAGTCATTTGAAGCAGTTTGCAGGTCTGCTTTTTATAATACAATAAAGTGCAAGCAATTGTAAGTGTCCTGGGTTGAGCCTTTCCAGCTCAGAACAGAATGTAAAATTTACCCCAAAAGAGTACATAAAAAAATGTGCACAAAATTGAAAGTTAAATAGAAATAATATTTACAAAAATAAACCAAGTACAAAAGGCAGTAAGGAATTAAGGGAAAAGGATATATACAATCAGAAGGTGAAGGCCTAGCCCCATGCCCAGAAAAAGCCTGAGGTAGGCCTGTTATGCAGCAGAAACAGATTCCAGACAGCCAGGCCTCCCTCTCACACAGTCAAAAAAGAAAACACCTGCTGTAGCCAAAATGCCCAGAGCCAAGAGAAAGCTGACCAGAAGGGCTGCTCCTTATATAGGAATAATACAGGAAAGGGAATGGGAATTGCATATTACAATATCCTGTGCCTCCCTCTTGGGACTTTCTAGTCCCTTGGGAGAATTTAATCTCTGTGGTTTTACAATTAATCCCTAACCTACAACAATAAGCTGATTTTACCTAAAGGAACTCCAATATTTTCCATCAAGACCTGTAAGTGAAGACTGGCTCATGATATGTTTTAACAACAGATCTGAACACTCATCAAAATGAACTGTCTTTACATTACAGTGACAAACTTTCTCTTGTGACTGAAACTTGTGACAAACTTTATTACAGTGACAAACTTTCTCTTGTTCTGTGTGACAAATTTTAACACACTCTTCGGTATGTACAATTTACCACAAACCTGTCTCCTGGCTCATACATAATTGGTGATTATATTTATTTTAGGTAATGTAAAGATTTATCAATACAATTACTTCCAGATCTAAAGCAGACTATTAAACTTGATGATGACTTCAAAGACATTAATCTTTTTTTTTGAAACATGCTACTTAAGATACAAAAAGAAGAAAAAAATTAAAAGTAGAAAACATTTTCACACTGTTTAATGCAGGCTTCATTTCAGCCAGGATATTAATCACTGTGGTGGGTTATGCCCATCCTGAAAACAGGGGGGAGGGCTTGCGAGTGCCTTGTCCTCCCTGCAGGGCATTTTCCCCCTGGGAAACTGAGTCTGTTCCACTGCCCCTTCCTGCCCAGCTAGGATATAAATGGGAGGACACTGCAGCCATTAGCTCTCTTTATGGCTCCTGCCTTTCCTGGACGAGAGCTACTGCAGCTGCCTTCCTGCTCCTCTACCACATGCTCAGGCCTGATCTTTCTCCCTGCTGCCTCTGCACCTCTTCAGAAAGACTGGTCTTGTACACTTGGTTTTTATTCCCTCCCATCCATCCATGTTCCTTGCCCTTGTGAGCCTTGCCTGTTATTGTTAGATAGATAGATATATCAATAGATAGATAGATAGATAGATAGATAGATAGATAGATAGATAGATAGATAGATAAATATTTCAAAGAAAACTCTTTATACTTCCAAACTGACTCCACATTGTTTCTTGGTGGATTTGCTCCCACCCTTTCTTTTTATTCCTCTCTGTTGGGAGGGAAGAGGGGGAGCTGGGGAGGGATTCTCAGCCTGTCCCCCATCTGAGCTCTTAAGTCCCAGTTAAGGCTCAAACCAGTACAATTTTTGGTGCTCCATCATGGAGTTTGGAAATTAATATTTTATTTGGAAAATAATGCTTTGTCTGAAAGAAAGGGATTGGAAGTAGAGATGGCAATTTTGAAGAATCTGATGTTCCAAGCTTTTGCATGGGTGTTTGGCTGGATCTTTTGGACCCATGTCTACAAATTAATAACGTACCATGTGATGTGGTTAATGATAGAGATGCTGCTCAACTGGATAAAAACTTTACCAATGCAGTTGGGCGTGTATCTCTCGAATTCTTTGAATTTTACTGGCAGTGGTAACTTCTCTAACACAGGAAATTTTCCTGAAGTAAGCTATGAAACCAATGGTGTCGATAAAAATGTCTGGGATGGAAAATTGCCTTACATTGCATTTGCTCCATATGCTTAAATACAATCCTCATAGGGGCATTTGCTGTGACCGTGTTGGGTGGGGGAAGAGCTAACCCATTAAGAGCTATTTGGAGGGTGATAATGCAGTCCTTTGTACTCTTTAACAACCAGGGGTGTGTCTGCTGTGGGCATTGTGAACACTTTGTAAACACAAAGAAGGAGGGGTTGGGTTGTAATGAGTGTGCCAGATCTCAGCCTGAGCCCCACCACCAGCAGTTCCACACTTAACCCTGGTACTCCTGCCAATGCAGTTTCTCTAGCAGTGGTCACCACATACAGGAAAAGAAGGCAAAAATAATCTCCAAGCACAGATGGTGAGGAAGGCACATCAGCAGGGCCCAGCATCTCACAGAACCCAGCGGGGGATGAAGATGATTCAGATCAGGATATAACTGTCACATCTCTACCCAGAAAGGAACTAAGGCAAACTCATCTGGATTATGCAAGGGATAAGGGTGAGTCAATACTAAGCAGGGCCCTAAGATGCTGGGATGAGGGGTGGACACAGTGGACCTGGATAAGAAGGAAGGCAAAGCTTTTAGGCTCCCTGACTCGTGATGCTGGTCTGGACCCTGTGGGCCCAGATCCTCAATGCCATAAAGAGCCATCTCAAGAGATGACCTGCCCTGTGCCCCAGTTAGATGGACAACTATGGAACAGGGCATTCGGTATCTGAGACAGATGGCTGTGCTGGAAATAATTTATGGGGATGGCCAGCTCCCTTCAGACCCAGATGAGGTGCCCAGGAGACGGCCCTTCGTAAAGAAACTCACCCAGGGTGCTCCTCAGAAATATGCTCACACATTAGGAGGGATACTGATATTCCTGACTGGACAGGATGGAAGTCCTAAAACTGTCTGTGAGTTTGCCAATGATTCAAGGGAATATGAGGACAGTGTAAATCAGAAACCTCTAATCTCACCCATAGAAACTATGGCTAAAGACATTGTCAAAGAGATCAAGACCTCCATGTCTGAACTGAAAAAGGGGAGCGATGCCTCCTTTTCCCCTTCTCCTTCAGAATGGGTCCAGGTTTCAGCAATCAGGAACAGGCGACCTTCCCCTAGGAGATCACCCCAAGCCAATCGGGGGATGTCAAGGGGGTGTCTGTGGAGGCTCTTCTGTGACCATGGAGAGGACACGGACACCTGGCATGGCCAACCCAACTCTGCCCTCTGGAACAGAGTGCGGGAACTGCAAGGTGGCCACAACAGGGATAACTCATCCAGGATAAGGGCTGCCTCAGTTTCCCAGAGTGGTCCATCTCACTCAAGAGACCCTTCCCCTAGTAACACAGGACCCTGTGATAAGTGTGGGCATCACTGCCAGCATTAGAGGTGCGCTACCTCTAGCCAGGTGGAGGCCAGGGACAACAGAATGTACTGGGATGCCTATGTGAAATGCCCTGGCACTTCAGAAGCCCTGAAGTACTGAGCTCTGGTGGACACAGGGGCCCAATGCACCCTGATGCCATCGAGGTACAAAGGGGCTGAGCCCATAAGTATTCAGGGCATCACAGGGGGCTCACAAGACTTAAGTGTGCTGCAGGCTGAGATAAGCCTGACCAGGAATGAATGGGGAAAGCACGACATAGTGACTGGTCCAGATGCACCTTGCATTCTTGGCATTGACTTTTTGTGGGAGGGATGCTTCAAGGACCCTAGGAGGCACAAGTGGGCATTTGGCATAGCAGCTGTAGAGACTGCAGGCAAAGAACAGCTGTCCACCACACCTGAACTGTCAGATGTCCCCTCCATAGTGGGCAGCCATAAGGTGCAGGATTTGAAATTATTTATTGCCTCTCACATAGTACATTGCAGGCAATACAGGACCAACAGAGACTGTCTGCACCCCATACACCAACTGATTCAACAACTGGAGAGCCAGAAGGAGATCAGCAAAGTTCACTCCCCTTCAACAGCCCAATATGGCCAGTGCAGAAGGCAAATGGGGAATGGAGACTGACCGTGGACTACTGTGGCCTGAATGAAGTGACTCCTCCAATCAGCGCTGCAGTGCCAGACATGTTGGAGCTCCAGTATGAGCTGGAATCACAGTATCATAATATCATAATACAATACAATGCAATACAATACACCAGGTTGCAAGAGACCTTCAAGATCATCGCGTCCAACCAGTATCAATCAGGGTTGGAAGGGACCACAAGGATCATCTAGTCCCAACCCCCCTGCCATGGGCAGGGACACCCTACACTAGATCACGCTGGCCAGAGCCTCATCAAGCCTGGGCTTAAACACCTCCAGGGACGGGGCCTCAACCACCTCCCTGGATAACCCATTCCAGGCCTTCACCACTCTCATGGTGAAGAACTTCCTCCTCACATCCAGCCTGAATCTCCCCACCTCCAGCTTCATTCCGTTCCCCCTAGTCCTATCACTACCTGATAGCCTGAGAAGTCCCTCTTCAACCTTCTTGTAGACCCCCTTCAGATCCTGGAAGGCCACAATGAGGTCACCTCGGAGCCTTCTCTTCTCCAGACTGAACAGCCCCAACTCCTTCAGTCTGTCCTCATAGGCAAGGTGCTCCAGCCCTCTGATCATCCTCGTGGCCCTTCTCTGGACATGTTCCAGCACGTCCAGAGCTGGGCTGCGGTGGCGGCTGAGCTCGCCACGCTTCCTGAACGCACAGCGGCACTCGGGCGGCCCTGTCTTCACGTGCTTACGGCTCGTGAGGCCAGCGCCTTCGGCGGCGGAGTTTGAACAGCGGACAGCGGTTCGCACGCTCCGCTCGGCAGCAGCCCCTTCGGAACAGCGCCGGATCGGTGGCCACTTGGGCGGGCTTTCACGCTTCTCCTCCTCGGGCTGCGGTGGCGGCTGAGCTCGCCACGCTTCCTGAACGCACAGCGGCACTCGGGCGGCCCTGTCTTCACGTGCTTACGGCTCGTGAGGCCAGCGCCCGGCGGCAGAATTTGAACAGCGGACAGCGGTTCGCGCGGGGCTCCGCTCGGCAGCAGCCCCTTCGGAACAGCGCCGGATCGGCGGCCACTTGGGCGGGCTTTCGCGCTTCTCCTCCTCGGGCTGCGGTGGCGGCTGAGCTCGCCACGCTTCCTGAATGCACAGCGGCACTCGGGCGGCCCTGTCTTCACGTGCTTACGGCTCGTGAGGCCAGCGCCTTCGGCAGCGGAATTTGAACAGCGGACAGCGGTTCGCGCGGCTCCGCTCGGCAGCAGCCCCTTCGGAACAGCGCCGGATCGGCGGCCACTTGGGCGGGCTTTCGCGCTTCTCCTCCTCGGGCTGCGGTGGCGGCTGAGCTCGCCACGCTTCCTGAACGCACAGCGGCACTCGGGCGGCCCTGTCTTCACGTGCTTGCGGCTCGTGAGGCCAGCGCCTTCGGCGGCGGAATTTGAACAGCGGACAGCGGTTCGCGCGGCTCCGCTCGGCAGCAGCCCCTTCGGAACAGCGCCGGGACCAGCAGCCCCTTCTCTGGTACTCTCTCGCGCTCTCGCGCACCGCCGCACTTTTTCTAAATTTGTGTCCAGTGGGTGGTGTGTCCAGGGGCAGCCACGGCCGTGGCCAGGGGCAGCATGGTTATAACGCGCAGCAAAATCTCCTTTAAAAAATCAGTGTCGACCCAGACTGAGGTAGAACACAAGCAGGTAGCTGTCCAGGTATCTGGCTGTAGTGAGTGCTGGGGCCTGGCTCTTGAGATGCAGGGTAGTGGGGGCAACTCTTGCATTAGGTGTGAGCAGATTGGCTATCTGCTCGACCTTGTGGCCAGACTAAAGGATGAGGTTGCTAGTCTTAGAGATGTATGGGCTTGTAGAAAAGTGATGAGCCACAGGAGGAAAGAGATGAACCCGAGTAAGCAGGCTCCACAGGCTCCCCCAGCAGAGACTGGTTGTTCAAAAAGCAGAGGGGAATGGATACAGGTTCCTCTCAAAGGACACAAATTAAAACCTCCTTGCCTCCCCCACCTCCCTCACTGCCCTTGGAAAACAGGTATGGGGCGCTGGAGATCGAGGGTGAGGTGATACTGATGCCGGAGGACACACCATCTGGGGTCTTCCCTGAGGCTAAACAGCCTAAGGTTAAACAGCCTAAGGTTAAACAGCCTAAGGTAAAGCAGCCTAAGGCAACGCAGCCTAAGGTTAAACAGCCTTCCCCTGGCATCAGGACTTGCTCCCTAAAAAAGAAAAGGAGGGTAATTGTAATTGGTGATTCCCTCCTGAGGGGAACAGAAGGTCCCATATGTAGGCCGGACCCATCTCATAGGGAAGTTATTAGCCTAGCAGGAGTCCAAGTTGGAGATGTTACCAGAAGGCTGCCCAGTCTGGTACAGCCCTCAGATTATTATCCCTTATTGGTCATGCAGTTGGGGAATGATGATGTTGGTACCAGGCCTCCCAGGGCTATCAAAAATGACCTCAGGGCCCTGGGAGATCTGGTTGAGGGGTCAGGTGCACAAATAATTTTTACATCGATACCGTTAGTTGCAGGAGGGAACACAATAAGGAACAGGTCAGCCGCTGTAGTCAACAAGTGGCTTAGGGGCTGGTGCAGACGAATGAATTTTGGGTTTTTCAATCTTGGGGAACTTTCTACTGCACCAGGTCAGCTGGTAACAGATGGAGTACATCTGTCCCAGAGGAGGGGAAAGGTCATAATACATGAGAATGGCCTGTCCCCCAAAGGTAAAAAGATTCTGGGAAGGGAATTAGCAAGTCTCATTGACAGGGCTTTAAACTAGCTTTGAAGGGGGGAGGGTCGGAAACCAGTGCCCTTAGGCAGGAGTCTGGAGGTGATAAGCTAGAGCTAGAGGTGAAACCAGCAGCCCAGCTGCAGTGCATGTACACTAATGCATGAAGCATGGGTAACAAACAAGAGGAGCTGGAAGCCTTGTTGCAGCAAGAAAGTTATGATGTAGTTGCCATCACAGAGACGTGGTGGGACGACTCGCATGACTGGAGCGCTGCAATTGATGGCTATAGGCTCTTCAGGAGAGACAGGCAAGGAAGAAGGGGTGGAGGGGTGGCCCTGTACGTCAGGGAGGCACTGGATGCTGTTGAGATGGAGATCAGGGATGATAGGGTTGAGTGCTTGTGGGTGAGAATTAGAGGGAAGACCAACAGGGCAGACATCCTGGTTGGCGTCTGTTATAGACCACCCAACCATGAGGAGGATGTTGATGAGGCATTCTATAGGCAGCTTAAGGCTGTCTCAAGATCACCTGACCTCGTTCTCATGGGTGACTTCAACCTGCCTGATATCTGTTGGGATCTCAACACAGCAGAGAGGAGGCAGTCTAGGAGGTTCTTAGAGTGCATGGAGGACAGCTTCTTATCCCAGGTGCTGCGTGAGCCTACCAGGGGTAAGGCTATGCTTGACCTCCTCTTCACCAACAGGGAAGGGCTGGTGGGTGATGTGGTGGTCGGAGGGTGTTTAGGCACCAGTGACCATGACATAATAGAGTTTTCAGTATGCAGCCAAGCCAAGAGGGGCAGCAAGAAGACCTCCACTCTGGACTTCCGGAGGGCAGACTTCAGGCTACTCAAGGAACTAATTCAGAAGGTTCCTTGGGAATCAGTCCTTAAAAATAAAGGGGTCCAGGAGAACTGGACCTACTTCAAGGAAGAACTATTGAAGGTGCAAGAACAGGCTGTGCCGGTGTGCCGGAAGATGAGCCGCCGGGGCAGACGGCCAGCCTGGATGGGCAATGAACTTTTAATAGAACTTAGGGAAAAAAAGAGGGTGTATCATCTTTGGAAGAAAGGGGAGGCAACCTACAGAATGTTTAGGGATGTTGCTCGGTTGTGTAGGAAGAAAATTAGGGAGGCAAAAGCCCATTTAGAACTTAGACTGGCCTCTGCTGTGAAGGACAACAAAAAGTCCTTCTATAAATACATCAATAGCAAGAAGAAGGGCAAGGACAACCTCCACTCCTTGGTTGACACGGAGGGGAACGTTGTGACAAAGAATGAGGAAAAGGCAGAGGTACTTAACACCTCCTTTGCCTCAGTCTTCACTAGCAGGGCAGAACGTCTTCCAGACAGCTGGCCTGCAGAGCTGGCAGAAGGAGCCAGAGAGCTGCATAGTTTCCCACTGCTCCAAGAGGAAGTTAGAGATCTACTGAGCCGCTTGGACCCCCACAAGGCCATGGGACCGGATGGGATCCATCCTAGGGTGGAGAGAGCTGACAGATGAGCTGTCCAAGCCACTTTCCATCATTTTTCAGCAGTCCTGGCTCACTGGAGAGGTCCCAGAAGACTGGAAGCTGGCTAACGTGGTGCCCATCCACAAGAAGGGCCGGTTGGATGAGCCAGGGAATTATAGGCCTGTCAGCCTGACCTCAGTGCCAGGCAAGATTATGGAACGGCTCATCTCGAGTGCGATCACACAGCACTTACAGGATGACCAGGGGCTCAGGCCTAGCCAGCATGGATTTAGGAGGGGCAGGTCCTGCCTGACCAACCTGATCTCCTTCTATGATCAGGTGACCCGCCTGGTGGATGTGGGGAGGCCTGTGGATGTGGTCTACCTGGACCTCAGCAAGGCCTTTGACACCGTTCCCCACAGCAAACTCCTGGCCAAGCTGGCAGCCCGTGGCTTGGACAGGAGCACACTGCGTTGGGTTAGGAACTGGCTGGAGGGCCGAGCCCAGAGAGTAATGGTGAATGGCACCACATCCAGCTGGCGGCCTGTCACTAGTGGTGTGCCCCAGGGATCAGTACTGGGCCCCATGCTCTTCAACATCTTTATTGATGATCTGGATGAGGGCATTGAGTCCATCATCAGTAAATTTGCAGATGAGACCAAGCTGGGGGCAGCAGTTGATTTGCTGGAGGGCAGAGAGGCTTTGCAGAGGGACCTCGACAGGCTGGACAGATGGGCAGAGTCCAATGGCATGAGATTTAACACATCCAAGTGCCGGATTCTGCACATTGGCCACAACAACCCCAGGCAGTGCTACAGGCTGGGGTCAGAGTGGCTGGAGAGTGGCCAGGCAGAGAGGGACCTGGGGGTACTGGTTGATTGTAGGCTGAACATGAGCCTGCAGTGTGCCCAGGCAGCCAAGAAGGCCAATGGCATCCTGGCTTGCATCAGGAACAGTGTGGCCAGCAGGAGCAGGGAGGTCATTGTGCCCCTGTACACTGCACTGGTTAGGCCGCACCTTGAGTACTGTGTCCAGTTCTGGGCCCCTCAGTTTAGGAAGGATGTTGACTTGCTGGAACGTGTCCAGAGAAGGGCAACAAAGCTGGTGAGGGGTTTGGAACACAAGCCCTATGAGGAAAGGCTGAGGGAGCTGGGGTTGCTTAGCCTGGAGAAGAGGAGACTGAGGGGTGACCTTATTGCTCTCTACAACTACCTGAAGGGAGGTTGTAGCCAGGCACAGGTTGGCCTCTTCTCCCAGGCATCCAGCACCAGAAGAAGAGGACACAGTCTCAGGCTGCGCCAGGGCAGGTTTAGGCTGGATGTTAGGAAGAAGTTCTACACGGAGAGAGTGATTGCCCATTGGAATCGGCTACCCGTGGAGGTGGTGGAGTCACCTTCACAGGAGGTGTTCAGGAGAAGACTTGATGGGGTGCTTGGCTGTATGGTCTAGTTGTTGGGTGGGTTGGATTGTTTGATGGGTTGGACGCGATGATCTTGAAGGTCTCTTCCAACCTGGTGTATTGTATTGTATTGTATTGTATTGTATTGTATTGTATTGTATTGTCCACATCCCTCTTGTAATAGGGGCTCCAGAATTGGACACAGTACTCCAGGTGGGGTCTCACCAGGGCTGAGTGGAGGGGGAGAATCACCTCCCTTGACCTGCTGGCCACACTTCTCTTGATGCAGCCCAGGATCTGATTTGCTTTCCGGGCTGCAAGTGCACATTGAGAGCTCATGTTGAGCTTCTCATCCACCAGCACCCCCAAGTCTCTCTCCTCACGGCTGCTCTCCAGCCAGTCACTGCCCAGCCTGGATTTGTGCCTGGGATTGCCTCGACCCAGATGCAGGACCCTGCACTTGGTCTTGTTGAAGCTCATGAGGTTGGCTTGTGCCCACCTCTCCAGCCTGTCCAGGTCCCTCTGGATGGCATCCCTTCCCTCCAGTGTGTCTACTGCACCACACAGCTTGGTGTCATCTGCAAACTTGCTGAGGGTGCACTCGATGCCACTGTCCATGTCACCCACAAAGATGTTGAACAAGACAGGTCCCAGGACTGATCCCTGAGGGACTCCGCTTGTCACTGGCCTCCACTGGGACATGGACCCGTTGACAGCCATTCTTTGGGTGCAGGCATCAAGCCAGTTCTTTCTCCATCTAGTGGTCCACCCATCAAACCCATGTTTCACCAGTTTGGAGACCAGGATGTGGTGCAGGACAGTGTGGAAGGCTTTGCTCAAGTCCAGGTAAACGACATCAGTTTCTCGCCCCTCATCTATTAATGTTCATAGAAGGCCACCATGTTTGTCAAGCAGGATTTGCCCTTGGTGAAGCCATGCTGACTGACCAAATCACCTCTTCACTATTCTTCTGTGTCAGTAGGCTGCCAAATGGTATCCCACAACTGACATTGCTAATGCCTTTTTCTCCATTCCCATTACAGAAGAATGCAGGCCACAGTTTGCTTTCACCTGGAGGGGAGGACAGTACCAATGGAATCGGTTGCCTCAGGGCTGGGTCCATAGCTCAACCATCTGCCATGAGGTGATCCAGACTGCCTTAGAGAAAGGTGGAGCCACTAAGCATCTGCAGTTCATTGATGACGTCATTGTATGAGGTGAGACAACAGAGGAAGTTTACCAGAAGGGTTAGAGGATAATCAATATCCTGTTGGAGGTTGGCTTTGCCATAAAGAGAAGCAAGGTAAAACAGCCTGCCAGGGAGATCCAGTTCCTGGGTGTTCAATGGCAACATGGCCATCACCACATCCCTCAGGAGGTGGTGAACAGGGGGGCCACTATGGTGCAAGCCACAAACAAGAAAGAGACACAGTCCTTTTTGGGGCTTGTGGGTTTCTGGAAAATGCACATTCCTGGATACAGTCAAATTGTGAAACCTCTCTCCCATGTAACAAAGAAGAAAAATTATTTTCTATGGGGACCTGATCAGCAGGTATCATTGGACCAGATAAAATGAGAGGTGGTCCATGCTACGGCTCTGGGACCTGTTTGAACTGGACCAGAGATCAAGAGTGTGCTGTACACTGCGGCCGGTGAGAATGGTCCTACCTGGAGCTTATGGCAGAAGGCTCCTGGTGAAACCAGGGGCAAGCGCCTAGGTTTCTGGAGTAGGGGGTACAAAGGCTCCAAGGCCAGCTACACCACAACAGAGAAGGAAATCCTAGCTGCCTATGAGGGTGTCCAGGCTGCCTCTGAGGTAATTGGGACTGAGTCACCTCTATTTCTAGCTCCAAGGCTTCCAGTCCTGACCTGGATGTTCAAAGGGAGAGGCTCAACCCCACATCATGCCACAGATGCCACCTGGAGTAAGTGGATGGCCCTGATGACTCAGTGAGCTCGGATGAGGAGCTTCAAATGCCACAGTATCACAATATTGTTAAGGTTGGAAGAGACCTCAAAGATCATCAAGTCCAACCTGTCACCACAGACCCCATGATTAGACCATGGCACCAAGTGCCACGTCCAACCCCTTCTTGAACACCTCCAGGGATGGTGACTCCACCACCTCCCCAGGCAGCCCATTCCAATGGTGAATGACTCCCTTGGTGAAGAACTTTCTTCTTACCTCGAGCCTAAACTTCCCCTGGTGCAGCTTGAGACTGTGTCCCCTTGTTCTGGTGCTGGTTGCTAGGGAGAGGAGGCCAACCCCTTCCTGGCTACAACCACCCTTCAGGTAGTTGTAGAGAGCAATGAGGTCACCCCTGAGCCTCCTCTTCTCCAGGCTAAACAACCCCAGCTCCCTCAGCCTCTCCTCATAGGGTTTGCGCTCAAATTAAGCTGGGTTAAGCTAGTATTTATATGCTGCATGGTCACTTACTAGTAATACCCATTTTATGGATGAGACAGGGGAGGAGACTTTCTTAACTTTTGAAAGCATTGAATATCCTCAAGATATCCAAGCCAGCATGCTTTTGTTGCTGTGCATCCTGAATGTGTCTTGTGTCTTGTTCAGGGTCACATGTTTTTTCCCTCCCAAGAATACCACCCAAAGATCTGCCCTGAGGCTGGGTGGTTATTAGTGGCAGGATGTGTTGGAGAGTATTGGCAAGTGCCTAGGACAGCAGTGACCTCTAATATTTTGAAATTTCACCCCTGAACAAGTGCAAAAGCCTGATAAACTAGTAAAATATTTGGAAAAAGTGTGTTGTCAACCCTGCAACTGCAGTGATTTGTGTCTCTCAGAAATGTGCTGGGGCCTTGCACATGCCTACTGAGTCCTACTCAGTGCCCTCAAAGGGAAGAGAAAGTCTCTGATCCTAAAGGCAGACCAACAGGTACTGTGGCTACTAAAACCCCAGCAGCAGATGCTGCAGCTACACCAGAGAACCAACCTGTTCTGAAATCAGTCACCCCTATACAGAACAAAATGCAGGAGAAATTTAGTTTGCCTCATGAGGGATGATGATGAACCAGGGTTATCAAGGAAATAGGAAGAAGAGCCAGATGTAATCACCTGATCACAGTCCCCAAGTGAGCTGAGAATTGTGCAAAAGTATTCTAGCGGCCATCTAGGCAAGCATATTATCACCTGGCTGCTCTGATGCTGGGATAATGGGGCAAATAGCTTGGACCTGGAGGGTGGGGAAATTAAGCATCTGGGATCCCTGTCTAGGGAAGGGAGCATTTACAAAGTGGTTGGGAAATCAACATGGGTCTTCAGCCTCTGGAGACAGGTTCTGTCAGGTGTGAAGGAAAAGTACCTCTTCAAGGAAGATGTTGCGTGTCATCTAGGGAAGTGGACCACCATAGAAACAGGTATCCAGTACTTGAGGGAATTAACTATGCTGGAGGTGGCTTACAATGATCAGAATGATGAGCAGTCACCTACAGATCAGACAGTCCAGTGAGCACCACTCATGGTGGAAGCTCTTACGAAGTGCACCACCATCTGCCAGTTCATTGGCAGTAGGGCCCTGGAAAGTCAGCCCTGAGGAGCCTTTGAACAAATTAAACAGGAGATTGTGTATGCAGTAGCCCTCAGGCTAGTCCTGGCAGGACAAGATGTTAAAAATGGTCTCTGCATCACAGCTGGGAAGATTGGTCCTACCTGGAACCTCTGGCAGAAAGGATCTACGGAGACCCAAGGCAGACCCCTAGAATTTTGGACCCAGGGATGCAAGGGATCCAAGGTCAAATATACTCCAACTAAAAAAGAGAGACAGATACTGGCAGCATATGGAGGAGTTTGAGCTACCTTGGAAGAGGCTGATGCTGAAGCACAGCTCCTCCTGGCACCCCAACTACTAATGCTGAGCTGGATGTTCAATGCAGCCCCCATGCTGCCAATGCCACATGAGGCTGCACTCATAGGACAATGGGCTTGAATAAGGAGCCCTAGCTGCCCAGAAATCATAGCAAGGACCACAAACTGGCCAGAGGGTGAAGATTTTGGGATGTCACCAGAAGATAAGGTAACATTTGCTGAAGAAGCCCTACCATATGACAAACTGCTAGATAACGAGAAACAGTAAGCCAAATTCACTGATGAAATATCAGGAAAATATTAGCCTCCTAATATGGAGGTGAAATCCTGCTGTGTGGAGTCCTAAACAAGTTTCTTAAATTGCTGGAGGAAAGGTGAATGGAGTCCGTTTTCAGAGGTGAAAGCCATCCAATTGGTTTTAAAGACACTGAGTAGGAAAGGTAAGTAGTGTTCTGTCTCTATATTGACTCGTGGGTGGTGGCAAATGCTCTGTGGAGGTAGTCACAGCAATGGAAGCAAAGCAACTGGTAGAACAGAAGTAAACAAGAGGACACAGTCTCAAGCTGCACCAGGGGAGGTTTAGGCTGTAGGTTAGGAGGAAGTTCTACACAAAGAGAGTCATTGCCCATTAGAATGGGCTGCCCGAGGAGGTGGTGGAGTCACCATCACTGGAGGTGCTCAGGAAGAGACTTGATAGGGTGCTTGGTTGCATGGTTTAGATGATTAGGTGGTGTTGGACGATAGGTTGGACATGATGATCTTGAAGGTCTCTTCCAACCTGTTTGATTCTGTGATTCTGATTCTGTGATTTTTTTCAGGACACTGTAGTCTTGTGTTTGCCTACTCCTAGTATGTTTACATGGTCCTAAGTCCATCTTCTATAACTAAGTAATCACAATATGGAGGTTGTTCCTGTAGCCCCAGTTCCACTACATGGGATATGTGTCAAAAAGATGAATACAAAATCTGCTTAAAAAAAATTAAAAAATTGATAATTAATTAGAAGAGATGCCAAAAAAAAGAGTAATATATAAAGCTACACTGATTAAACAATTTAAAATGTAAATTCACTCATTCTAAACTTAGATAACATTAACTAAGGGAAAAAGGAAGACAAAAAACAATTGCTAGCCTTTCAGTTTGGTGGAGGGATCATGTGTCCAGCTTACACCAAATCTGAGACTGTGGCTCATCTCTGCTTTATTCAAAGCCAGACTCCTCAAACTTCCTGTACCCAGGAAAATGTCCTAGTTGTCAGTTTACAATGATGCTGGCACTGTTTTCCTTTTCTGCTTGGTTTTATGAAAGTCTCCAAAGTCACCTCATGACTTAAAGGCTAGCTTCATTAAAAAATAAAGAAATTAGAACCCTAACTCAGAACTGGAAGTCAAAATACTTTTGGGTTTTTTTTTTTGACTGAGGTTCTCATTCTAGAGGAAGTGTCCATAAGTAGATTTTTTATAATTTTTAAAGAAATTGTTTTAGTTTGGTTGTGCTTTTTTTGATAGTTTTTTTGGTTGGTTGGTTTATGTTTTGTTTTGTTTTTCATATCAGCAGCTGATTTGAAAAAAGCCAAATAGTTAAGTGAAATCACTTTAAGAATTCTATATGAGGTATAGAAAAGTGCTGCTGGTCTAGGACCTAAGCTGTATGTGTAATTATTCTGTTGAAATGACAGATTCATAGAATCATTTCAGTTGGAAAAAACGTGTAAGGTCACCACATTCAAACATTATCTAACTCCACAAGTCTGGTACTAACCTGTGTTCCTCTACCAATTCTCATCTTTTAAACACCTCCAGGGACTGCGATTTCCTCACCTTCCCAGGGATTCTCTTTACATGCTTAACCATTCTTTCGGTGAAGAATTTTTTTCTAATATCCAATCTAAACCTCACTTAGTGCAATTTGAGGCCATTTCTTCTCATCCTATAACTTGCTATAAAGGAGAAGAGACCAACCTCCACTTCACTACAACCTCCTTTCAGGTAAGTGTAGAGAGCAATAAATTCTCCCTTCAGCTTTGTTTTTGTCAGACTAAACAACCCCAGTTCCCTCAGCTGCTCCTCATAAAATTTGTTCTGCAGACCCTTTGCCAGCTTTGTTGCCCTTCTCTGGACCCACATCAGCACCTCAATGTCTTTCTTGTAGTGAGGGATCCAAAACTGAACACAGAACTGAAGGTGTGGCCTCACCAGTGCCAAATACAGGGGTACAGTCACATCCCTGGTCCTGATGGTTACTCCTCTTCCTGATCCAGACCAAGATGTTGTTGGCCTTCTTGGCCACCTGAGTACGCAGCTGGCTCAAGTTCAGCTGGCAATTGATCCACAGTAGTGTTGTGACCTAGGTGCAGGACCCACCATTTTGCCCTATTGCAAAATAGCCTTGGCCCATGGATTCAACCTGTCCAGATCCCTCTGTAGAGCCTTCGTATCATCAAGCAGATCAGCACTCCCTCCAGGCTTGGTGTGATCTGCAAATATCTGCTTCCTTTCCCTCATCCACTGAGCAGGTCACCTTGTTGTAGAAGGAGGACATTCCCTTCATGAACCCCTGCTGACTAGGCCTGATCACCTGACTGCCCAACATGGGCTCCATAATGGCACTCAAGATAATCTGTTCTATGACCTTCCTCAGCACTGAGGTCAGACTGACTGATCTGTAGTTCATGTACTAATGATTCAAAATGGTTTGAATGATTTTTAACCACCGATTTTATTTTTTTTTTGTTTTGATGAATGAAATATCAGGTTTTTTAATTTTAAGTTAGTTCTTGGAAGGCCGAGATCTCCTGGAATAATTGGTAAGTTTTACACTAAATTTAGCTAACAATTTCAGACTAGCAGTTTCACACTTCTTTAGTGAAAGAAATTGAGTTTCATAATCTAATGTCTTTTATAATTTCTTGCCTCCTACCTATCAAAGGTAATTTTGAAGATCCACCCTAAGAGACAGAAGAACAAAAAGAGGAAATATTTCTGTCATAGTTTGGTCTTTTAAACAAAATGGAAACAACTTCAGAGGGTTTTGGCAGTGGAATAACTTAAGAAACCCTGATTAGAAAGAAGGACGTGATGGTAGATCGTACTTTTGCTACAGACCAGACTTTCATTGCACATGCCATCAAACTGGCAAAGCTGAACAGGAATCTAGAGGGCTAAAGCCAAATACCATGTACAGTTTCTCTGAGAAGGAAGCAAGGCAAAAAGAGATGAGGTGGGCTGCAAACATTCAGCTTGAAGTTAGAGAAATCAGATGTGTATTCAGGCACTGCAGTTGAATCTCAGTATATTCCATGAAAACCCATGCTTAAATTTCATTTTAAAGGTAATAAATACTTTGGCGTTTAATGAGGGAAAAGAAAGGAAGATTAACAAGCGACATAAGTTCTTTACCATATTTTCCAAGGATTTCTGAAGTCGTCTCCCATAGCAAGCAAAGGTCTAACTACAGTATTCTCAGTGCAGAAAAGGATTTTTTACGTGGTGTTCAAAATACAGTTTCTGGCAGGAGGCAATTATCTCTGACCTCTGTTAAACCATATTGGTAACTTATCTATACAGACCTAAAAGTAGAGTTCAGCACATACGAAATAAATAACTGAGATATAACTTTCTATACCATCTGGCCGTCTGCTATAATTTCTATACCATCAGGCCTGTCAGCCTGACCTCAGTGCCAGGCAAGATTATGGAACAGGTCATCTTGAGTGCAATCACACAGCACTTACAGGATGGCCAAGGGATCAGGCCCAGCCAGCAGGGATTTAGGAAGGGCAGATCCTGCCTGACCAACCTGATCTCCTTTTATGATCAGGTTACCCACCTGGTGGATGTGGGGAAGGCTGTGGATGTAGTCTACCTGGACTTCAGCAAGGCCTTTGATACTGTCCACCACAACTCCTGGAAAACTGGCAGCTCGAGGCTTGGACAGCAGCACTCTGCGCTGGCTTAAGAACTGGCTGGAGGGCCGAGCCCAGAGAGTGGTGGTGAATGGTGCCACATCCACCTGGCAGCTAGTCACTAGTGGTGTCCCCCAGGGATCAGTTCTGGGCCCAATCCTATTTGATATCTTTATTGATGATCTAGATGAGGGGATTGAGTCCACCATTAGTAAGTTTGCAGATGACACCAAATTGGGAGCAGGTGTCTATCTGTTTGAGGGCAGGAGAGCTCTGTAGCGGGACTTTGACAGGCTGGACAGATGGGCAGAGTCCAACAGGATGGCATTTAACAAGTCCAAGTGCTGGGTGCTGCACTTCGGTCACAACAACCCCATGCAGTGCTACAGGCTGGGGTTGGAGTGGCTGGAGAGCGGCCAGGCAGAAAGGGACCTGGGAGTAGTGGTTGACAGCCAGCTGTGTGCCCAGGTGGCCAAGAGGGCCAATGGCGACCTGCATCAAGAATAGTGTGGCCAGCAGGAGCAGGGAAATCACTGTGCCCCTGTATTCAGCACTGGTTAGGCCATACCTTGAGTACTGTGTCCAGTTCTGAGCCCCTCAGTTTAGGAAAGATGTTGAATTGCTGGAACGTGTCCAGAGAATGAAAGCAAAGCTGTTGAGGGGTTTGGAGCACAAGCCTTATGAGGAGAGGTTGAGGGGGCTGGGGTTGCTTAGCCTGGAGAAGAGGAGACTCATAGGAGAACTTACTGCTCTCTACAACTACTGAAAGGTGGTTGTCGCCAGGTAGGTGTTGGTCTCCTCCCAGGCAACCAGCACTAGAACAAGAGGACAGTCTCAAGCTGCACCAGGGAAGGTTTAGGCTGGATGTTAGGAAGAAGTTCTTCACAGAAAGAGTGATTTGCCATTGGATTGGGCTGCCCAGGGAGGTGGTGGATTTGCCATCACTGTAGGTGTTTAAGAGGAGACTGGATGAGGCACTTGGTGTCATGGTTTAGTTGATAATTTGGTGTTGGGTGATAGGTTAGACTCTATCTCAAAGGTCTCTTCCAACCTGGTTAATTCTATTCTATTCTATTCTATTCTATTCTATTCTATTCTATTCTATTCTATTCTATTCTATTCTATATTTAGCATATTATTTAATGGTTTCTGTTGCACTCATAGCAATTACATTAACTGAAGAATATGATGTCATTGATAAAAGTGGCAAAGGAAAAACAAATCATAGCAGTATGTGCTTCAAGTTCCTGAAACTCTAGCTCTAAGATGGCTTGATTAATTATATTGGATCAACATAAAAAGATAAAATTTAAACACAGAACACAATCCAAACTATCTTGGCTGTTAAATTAATATTTCTGTTTCTGCCAAATGGAAGGAACCTACCTATCAATGTGAAACTTCAAAAATAAAAATTAAAAAAAGAATTGAAAAAAAAAATTAAATTTAATGAGATTTCAAAATATATCTGTGTAGTTCAGTTGAATCAACTGATGAGTATTTGATACCATGCTGCCATCGTACCAGCCTTAAGATGAGAGTGCTGGCCATAGCAAAGTATCATGGGGCTTGTATTTTAGATTTTAACATGAGAGGCTTCCTGTTTCCAGCTACTGTTTGCTGGTTTTGGATTTGGGGGTTGGGCTTTTCCACTGAGCTGGCTGCAGGCTTAAGGGGTGGGAGGACAGTCACTTTATCTCTGACTTCTGCTGCTCCTTCTGCTGTGCTATTTCTGCAGAATGGGGTAAGATGATTGTAGATTGTATCATTTCCATTAAACTCCTTATCTCAGCCTCAGGGCTTTTTGTGTTACTTCCCTTTGTTTTTTGGGGAGTGCTTTACTTGTAGAGCTGGCTGTCTTAAGCCAAGACAGTCTATTTTGGTGCCCAACATGGGACATGAAAATGATTGAGATAATGAGAAGCAAAATAATGAGAAGATTCAATCAAGGCTAGTTAAAAGAATTTCATATAGGGTATTTTGTTTGTGTGTTTGTTTTCTGTAGTACATTTGGCATGTTGATGCATTTACTTTCCAGAGATTGCTGGAACCTGGCCCTAGTTCCGTCACACAAAACTCATGCACTTGCGCTTGATGTGCTCTCTTGGTGGTACTTATGGCCCTGGGGGAATGGATTGCTGCTACCATGTGTTTGTACTGAATACTATCATATTATGATATGATTACTCCCGCAGCCTCTTGGTTTGTATTTAATCTCACCCAACTGATGAGCCAGGTCTCATCCAGAGTGATGTAGGTCTTTCCCAAGAATACCACCTGGTGATCTGCCCCAGGACTGGATAATTACGAGTGGCAGGGTGTGTGGGAGAGCATGAGAAAGTGCTTAGGCCAGTGGTCACCTCCAATTTCTTGGAATTTCACCAGTGAGTAAATACAAAATCCTGACAAGATGGTGAAATGTTTGGAAAAAGTCTGTTGTCAGCCCAGAAGTACCTGAGAGACAGAGATTAGTGTGATCTCTCTGGGCCTGGCCCATGCTTATTAAGCCCTTCTCATCACTCTTCAGAGTGAGCAGGGGCAAGAGGAGGTCTATGGACCTACAGGCAGACTGGTAGGCACCATGGCTGTTCAGGCCCCAACAGCAGGCATGGCAGCTACACCAGAGAACCAGCCTGTGCCAGTATCAGTTACCCCTGAATGGAAAAAGGAACATACAAGGAAAGCAGTTCATCTGGCAAAGGACAAGGATGAATCAGGGTCATTAAGGGAACAAGAGGAAGAGCGAGGAGTGATCACTTGGTCTTTATCCCTGGCCTTGGAAATGGACAAGGACAAATGGTAGATTAAATGCCTTACAGTCCCTGGCAATACAAAGAAGGTCTCTGTGATGAAGAGGTTATTAATTTATTAATATGAAATACAAGTTATATAAATATTATTTTATTAGTAAAAAATTAATAACCAATGAATCACTATTTTATATACATGTTCTAGTGCATGATTGTGAAATACAATCCATAAGTGGTTTGGTATTTATAATTAAAACTCAATTGGAATATTTACAGAATCATTTTCTGTTTATATAACAAAGGGTACAATTCTGCAGCTTGTCCACTAGATGGCGACTTGACGGGGCATGGACAGCTGTTAACTCTCTACAATGAATGTTTCTTTGTGTCAGAGGTTATTGCTAGACACGGATGCTTTGAACCGAATGTTAGCGAGTGGAAAGCACGTGGAAGATATACTGTGTCCTTTGTTTTTAGTGAGGTTAGGTTCTGGCAGACCGCTGTCACTGGACTCATTCCTAGGCTGGTCTGGATGGCAGCGCTGGGTGACAAACCTCTCTCCGCGGCAGTGGAGAGGAGATGGAACCTAGGCTTAACTGGTAGGCAGGTTCCCTTCACAGAACCTCTGGCAGGTTCCTTCCAGACGATAAGGAGCAGTCCTGCGGGGTCAGCCCAGCAGGACCAGTAGGGCTGGTCCTGGATGGGGTCAGCCTGCACAGAGTCAGTCCTCACAGGGTCAGCTCGCACTGCAGGGTGGGGTGACAGTTCGCGATAGGTGGGCTCAGAGGTTTCTGAACTGGCATGGTAGCAGACAGGGCTGGACCCAGCAGGGTCAGGCCTGCTACAACAGGTTTCAGGGCTGGCGTTAACAGCCCTGGGGAAGAATTGCAGCTGCCTGGAGTGGTGGCTTCCCCTTTACTTGGCTCCTGGAGCGGCAGGAGCCTCCCACAGTGGTCCTGGCTTCAAGATGCAGGCACAAATGGTGCTCTAGGTCTTCCCTGATGTTTACAGGGCATGGAGTGGCAGAAGTAGAGACACCTCTCCCGCGATAGCAGGGTTACACAGGTATGTGATCCTGCTTTCCGATCTGACACAGACAGGCTCCTCCTCCCCAACAGTTGGGCAGATCTTACCCTCGGGCGTCCTGTCCTCTCGAGACACGGTGAGCTCTCCCAGTCAGTGAGGCTGGCAGTATGATGCTGGAGCTTCTTAGGATCAGCAAAGGTCCTTCCTCTGGAGATATTCTCAGGACTAAGGCTCAATGGGCCTGTCTGGATGTGGCTTCTTGTCATGCAGAGGCTACTAGTTTGCTTGCATATATGAGAGAGAAGACTTAATAGCAATAAGCTCAATGGCAGAGGCTATGGCATGAGCTTTGTCCTCTCGAGCAAGAGGAGAGAACAAAGTGAAAGAGGGGGCAACCTGTTTACCAACTGGAGTAATACCTACAGGTTCCTCGAGGCTGGATTTGACCAATGGGCACTCTTGTAAACAACTGGCTTCAGCCTATAGGAAGTGTGAATCTCGAATCATGCCCATACTTAGTATTCACACGAGCATCCCATGCGATAGGTGCACTCAGGGGTCCGTGCCGGCCTGGCTAATGCCTTGGCCTTTGTTTCCCTTATGAAGGAGGGGTACTTGTCCACATGCTGGGACAAGATTCAATATCTGGGCATAATATGCCTTCACCAGTCTCTTTTCCTCTATACAGGCCTGTGTTTCAGCTGTAATGGAACTGCCCTAGGAAGTACATCAACTCAAAAAGAACATGTCCTATCCCAAGCTGTATGGTCTCATATTTCAGCTGTTAGGACCAGGTGCTTCCCTGTGCAAGAGAGAATCTGGGAGTGTTGTGAAGAGGTTATTAAATTTATGAATATGAAATATGAATTATGAAAATATGAATTTTTATTATCAAATTATTAATAACCGATGAATCAACAACTTATATACATGTTCTAGTGCACGTTCGTGAAATACATTCCATAAATGGCTTAGTATTATGATTAGAACTTAATTAAACTATCTACAGACTATCTCTGTGTTTTATATAACCAGGGGTGCAGTTCCGCCGCTTGGCCACTAGATGGCGACTCGGCGGAACGCGGGCGGCTTCTGGCTAATATACAGCGATACTGCAATCTTTGTGTGCGTCAGCGATGACTCTGCCACACGCGGAGACTTTGAACTGAGTGCTAGTGGGTGGAAAGCACGTGAAAGATATTCTGTAGCTGTTGTTTGTAGCAAGGTGGGGGTCCGGCTGGCTACTGCCGCTGGACTGGTTCCTGGTCGCGTTCGGCCCGTGGGGTCAGCCCTGGGAGTCGGCTCGCACCGCAGGGTGAGGCGACGATTGCCGATAGGCGGGCTCAGAGGTTCCCGGTCGGACAATAGCTATGGGGTCGGCCCCGTGGCAAACGGCCTTAGAGAATGCGGCTTCTCTGTTCCTGGGCTTAAAGGAACAGCGTGACGCTTGAGATAGTCCCTTCTCCCCGACAACTGGGCAGATCTTACCCTCGGGGCTGGTCCAGTCCTCCGATAGCACGATGGGCTCCCCTGGAGATGTGACCGGCTATAGCGACGCTGGCTTCTCGGGCTCAGCGAAGGTCCTCCTCTGGGCTGATCCTCACGATCAAAGTGCTTCTCATGATGCAGAGGCTTCAGTATGCGTGCATGTATGATAGAAGCTAAAAACAAGCTCAACGGCAGAGGCGGTGGCTATGATAGCTGCTCTCTCAAGCAAGTACAGAGGCAAAGTGAAGAGGAGGCAACTTGTTTACCAACAGGGGTAATATTTATAGATTCCTCGAGGCTGGCTTTGACCAATGGGCACTCTGATAGACAACTGGCTTCAGCCTATAGAAAGCGTGAAGCTGGAATTATGCCCATACTTGGTAATGGTCTTCCTCCTGAAGGAGGGGAGACCTATCCACATGCTGGGGGGCCAGATCTAGTATCTGGGCAGAATGTGCCTTCACCACAGGGAGGCACACACCACAGTGTACCCTGTGGATATACTTGTGTGACCATGGGGAGAACATGAAGAAGTGGGATGGAAAACCCACTTCAGTCCTAGCTGTGCAAGTCTGCGAATTACAAGGCAACTCTTCCCACAAGAACATCGCTCTGGTTTCCGGTGGAAAATTGCCCCAAATGAGTAAACACACTGATACTGCTTCTAATCCTCTTGAAAGGATTAGAAAAGGATTGAAAGCATCTTCACAGGGTGCAAGTGATTCCAGTCATAATTAGAGGGGCCCCTGCCTCCCACCACATGGAAGAGAGAGAAAATCTGGTTTATTGAACTGTGTGGATCAGATGGCCTGACGTGTCAAACCCAAGAAAATATAAAGCTTTAGTAGATGCAGATGCACAGTGTACTCTGAGGCCATTAAACTATGAGAGGTGGAACCCCTTTATATTTCTGGTGTGACAGGGGAATCATAGCTGAGTGTGTTGGAAGATGAGTGCCAATGCAGGCCACAATTTGCTTTCACTTGGTGGGGAGGAAGGAGTCACTGGAATTGACTGCCCCAAGGGTGGAAACATAGCCCCACCATTTGGACTAGTCATGGACTGATCCAGACTGTACAATACAATACAATACAATACACCCGGTTGGAAGAGACCTTCAAGATCATCGCGTCCAACCCATCAAACAATCCAACCCACCCAACAACTAGACCGTACAGCCAAGCACCCCATCAAGTCTTCTCCTGAACACCTCCAGTGAAGGTGACTCCACCACCTCCATGGGCAGCCGATTCCAATGGGCAATCACTCTCTCCGTGTAGAACTTCTTCCTAACATCCAGCCTAAACCTGCCCTGGTGCAGCCTGAAACTGTGTCCTCTTGTTCTGGTACTGGCTGCCTGGGAGAAGAGGCCAACCTGTGCCTGGCTACAACCTCCCTTCAGGTAGTTGTAGAGAGCAATAAGGTCACCCCTCAGTCTCCTCTTCTCCAGGCTAAGCAACCCCAGCTCCCTCAGCCTTTCCTCATAGGGCTTGTGTTCCAAACCCCTCACCAGCTTTGTTGCCCTTCTCTGGACACGTTCCAGCAAGTCAACATCCTTCCTAAACTGAGGGGCCCAGAACTGGACACAGTACTCAAGGTGTGGCCTAACCAGTGCAGTGTACAGGGGCAGAATGACCTCCCTGCTCCTGCTGGCCACACTGTTCCTGATGCAAGCCAGGATGCCATTGGCCTTCTTGGCTGCCTGGGCACACGGCTGGCTCATGTTCAGCCTACAATCAACCAGTACCCCCAGGTCCCTCTCTGCCTGGCCACTCTCCAGCCACTCTGACCCCAGCCTGTAGCACTGCCTGGGGTTGTTGTGGCCAATGTGCAGAACCCGGCACTTGGATGTGTTAAATCTCATGCCATTGGACTCTGCCCATCTGTCCAGCCTGTCGAGGTCCCTCTGCAAAGCCTCTCTGCCCTCCAGCAGATCAACTCCTGCCCCCAGCTTGGTCTCATCTGCAAATTTACTGATGATGGACTCAATGCCCTCATCCAGATCATCAATAAAGATGTTGAAGAGCATGGGGCCCAGTACTGATCCCTGGGGCACACCACTAGTGACAGGCCGCCAGCTGGATGTGCTGCCATTCACCATTACTCTCTGGGCTCGGCCCTCCAGCCAGTTCCTAACCCAACGCAGTGTGCTCCTGTCCAAGCCATGGGCTGCCAGCTTGGCCAGGAGTTTGCTGTGGGGGACGGTGTCAAAGGCCTTGCAGAGGTCCAGGTAGACCACATCCACAGGCCTCCCCACATCCACCAGGCGGGTCACCTGATCATAGAAGGAGATCAGGTTGGTCAGGCAGGACCTGCCCCTCCTAAATCCATGCTGGCTAGGCCTGAGCCCCTGGTCATCCTGTAAGTGCTGTGTGATCGCACTCGAGATAACCCGTTCCATAATCTTGCCTGGCACTGAGGTCAGGCTGACAGGCCTATAATTCCCTGGCTCATCCAACCGGCCCTTCTTGTGGATGGGCACCACGTTAGCCAGCTTCCAGTCTTCTGGGACCTCTCCAGTGAGCCAGGACTGCTGAAAAATGATGGAAAGCGGCTTGGACAGCTCATCTGTCAGCAATCTCAGCACCCTAGGATGGATCCCATCCGGTCCCATGGCCTTGTGGGGGTCCAAGCGGCTCAGTAGATCTCTAACTTCCTCTTGGAGCAGTGGGAAACTATGCAGCTCTCTGGCTCCTTCTGCCAGCTCTGCAGGCCAGCTGTCTGGAAGACGTTCTGCCCTGCTGTGAAGACTGAGGCAAAGGAGGTGTTAAGTACCTCTGCCTTTTCCTCATTCTTTGTTACAATGTTCCCCTCCGTGTCAACCAAGGAGTGGAGGTTGTCCTTGTACTGCAAGAAGGTGAAGCTCCAGAGCATCTGCTGTGAGAAGACTTCTGTGTATCACAAGGAGATCTCATTTTCACTGAGAAAGGACAGTGAATCTTGTATGATGTTAATTGCTGCTGAGTATGAGGCAGATAGTATAGATTAAGGGGTGGAGAATCTTATGGATTTATCCAACTGAAACTCCTGAAGAGTATTCAATACTGTACTGCCATCATGCCAGCTTCAAAATGAAAGTTCTGGTTGGAGCAAAGTATCACAGGGCTTGTAGTTCAGATTGGTTTATGAGAGTTCCAGTTGCTGCCTTTGGTTTTTGGTTTTGGGTGTTGGGCTTTTCTGTTGGGTGTGGGCTTGAGTGAGTGGGTGGGGGTCTCATTTTATCTCTGGTTTCTGCTGCTGCTTCTGCTTTTGCTGTGCTTTTTCTGCAAAATTAACTAAGTTAAGTGTACATGGTATTAATTCCATTAAGCTCAACCTTTATTCACAGAGTGTTTTGTGTTACTTTCCCTCCTGGGCTCTTAAACTGGGACAATCGACTATCAGTACATTCTCCAATTTTGAGATAACAGTGTTCTTTCCCTAGCATTTTGAGCTCTGATTAAATGACAAGGATTTAACTACTAGTCTTTGTAGACATCATAATGATTGATCTTTCCTTGTTCTCCTTTATGTATTCCGTATCAAATGAAAAACAAAATAATGTTCTCATTTCTAAATACTAAGGAAACTTTGTTTCACTGGAGTTTGGGTTTTTTCTTTGATTGTTTTGGTTTGTTTTGGTTTTGTTTGGCTAGTCCAAAGTTGATCAGGAAATGCAGTGTTGAATATTCTTTTTTATATAAATACCTGAAATCTTCACTAAATGTCCGGCTGAGCTGACATCATCTTTTAAGAGGCATATACAAATTTAAACTGTAAGTTCAAACTGTCAATGTCACCTGACACTTTGCAACTGTAAAAGGGCAAGAGGCTCTCCTATTCCGTTATTCTTCCACAAAAGCAGTGGAATTCACAGTAAAAGTTAAACTTGGATTATTCATCCCTTGTTAATCCATTATTCAAGACAAAGGATTCTGTCATCAACATTAACATCTGTCTTCCTAATTTGTCAGAATTGTTTGCAGATTTCTTACTATGAAAACAGCCACCAAAACTCCAGTTTTACTCAAGTGTTTACTATCCTGAATGCACCTGAAGCTGCAGTGGGGTTGGGAGGTAGCCCACTAGATATACTCCATTGGCCTACAAAGGAACACCCTAGAGCCCGGAAGTATGTATCTTGATATGACTCAAATCTCCACTCTTTTTAACTTCAATCCTGGACTGCAGAAGCAGAGCATATAACACACGCATTTCTAGTTGCCCTCAAATAACACACAAAATCCAGACACTATTAAAAGCATTCATTTACCCTCTTATCTGGCTGGAGTGGGTTGATACCAAACCTACCAAGCCCATGGTTGACTTAAGTGGTGACTTCCTTAAAAAGTATCATTTTAGGTCCAGATCCAAAAGCATAACCATGTTGTCCTGAAGAGAAATGCAGAAAACATAATCAGCACTCATCTGAGATCTAAAGACACTCTGCATTTGAGTTACATTAGCTCCTTACCACAAAGTGACTATGGGGAGGAAGAGTAAGCAAGCACCTGCAACACTACAGGTCCTCAACAAATCCACTTCTTTCACCCACTCCCAGTGGTTATCTAAGTCTGCTTTTAGATATTTTCACAGCATCACCTCTTTCCATTACCTTTAGTAGGAAAGTGTTTTATTGTTTCACTTGCTTAACATTTTATTACTGGAAATTACTCAAGAAAAAGCATTGTATACATATAAAAGCAAAGAGGCAGGCAAAATACACTGAAAAGGAAAGACACCACTTTGATGCTTCCAGATGCCTGACAGAGGCTATTAAAACAGATTGCTTTCTCAGAAATAAGTAAAGAACTGGAGGGACATCCCATTACTGCACATATATACAACTAATTTCTAAGCAGATTACTTTGAGATGCTAACATCAGTCTGGTGATTCAATGGTGGAGAAAACATTATTTAGCTGCTATGCAAAGGACAAACTACAAACAGGAAAAACTTACAGTATATCAGTTCCTGAAGCCCTACTGATTTGCATTTACTGAGGAGAAATTTCTAATTTCAGTGCCATTCAGGTTGTAATTCCCACCATAAATAACATATCACTACCATTTCCACCTGGTTGCCACCCATATTTGCTGTACTGCAGGCAGCCACTTCTCCCGGGGGAGAAAGAAACTCTGCACTCTGTGCAGCCTTTTCTGTGAGCAAACAGCACTGCAAGGTCCTCCTGCTTTCCAAGCACTCTCGTCAATCCTCCTTTAGGGGACAGGGCTCCTGATATAAGTTGACTTTAGTCTTAGCACTGAAAAGTTATGCTGAAAAACATTACCTCTGAAAATCTTGTAAAGTTTCCAGCATCACTATTGCAAGTTCAGAATGATAACCAAGCTCGTCCCTGCACTCTGCACATTTGGCACAGTGTAACTAGCCTAAAACAAAATACTTCCAAAAAGGGATATTGTGTCTTCCTTTCAGGTGAACACTGCTTCCAAACAGTTCTTCTTGTGGTCTGGATTAAACTAAAATGTCCACTAACACCTCTCTGTGGTCTCTGAGAGAAAGAGCTGAGAAGGACTTTGTCCTCTCTGATGTCTTCAAAACTGAATTGGACCCAGATTATGAATCAAGCTAGACAAGGTAACTTTACCAAAAATGGAGTATAGCTGTTGTCAGCACAATACCTCATTATTTGATACTACCCTGGAGGAAAAAAAAAAAAAAAAGGAAGAAAAAAGAAAAGCCACAACATCTCTCATCTATAGTCTTTTCTACATTGTACACTCTTCTGTGTCTTGACCTTGGATTCTAGGAAAACAGAACACAGACATCCATACGTCTTTCCATGGAGAACAAAGCATAAGGCTGTGCCCTAGAGAAAGTGAATACTCATCATCACTGATTTCCCAGAATTACACAGGAGAGGAAGAGTGTAAAAACATTTTGCACACTTGCCAGCTAGGCAAGCACAAGTTGTCTAAACACTTAATTTCTTATTCAAGGACACTAAGCCTTTCTACAGTTAATGCACACATGTGAAAACTTTGCACCTTCTCTCTTCCTTCCCCCACCACCTCAGGTATCAGCTCCCTCCCTCAAAAGAAGGGTGTACCATAATATTTCTAACTGCAAGAGCAGCAAACTGTATTTCTCAGCATAGCTGAGGACTGTGAATGGTGTAAGTAGTTCTCACAGCAACTGACACAGAGCAGGACATCACCTAAAACAGCACTCATAAACCCTTTTACTTCTCTCTCACTCACTATAGCATAAACAAATGGTAATTTCCAGTTATCTAACAACTCACACCAAAAAATCACTAATGCTAATCCTCTAAGTCTCTAAAATCCCCCTCTGCCCTCCAGTGATGGATTCTGTGGATGTGGACATTAAAGCAGAGTGAAAGCATGCTGACATTAAAAAAACACCCTTCGACTCCACAGGGAGAAAAGACCAATGGGAGTTATTAAGTCACACAAGAAATTTCCTGTAAAGGTCACATGTCTTTCTTCCCAAATAATACAATAGCTGTTGTTATCTTTCATTAATTCCCCAAAACCTAACATTGATATTGTATAGTCAGCAAAGAGTTAGAAGACAAGGTAAATAAATGTCAGTTCATAAATCAAAAAAGAACAGAAAAAAAAACCAGCTGAGCTACTGCTTACTTCTACCTTTTCAGTTCTCTTTCATGCTCACTTTCTTTTTTGTTGTTGCCTTAGACTTTACAGGCAAGGTATGCATATGCAGTGAGTGATAAGTAATGAACTGGCAAGGCATACAGAAAAAGGACAGAGGAACACAACTGTGGCTATGAATATATCTGACTTTGTGCAAGCTCTCATTCTTAAAGGACATAAGGACAAAAATAACAAATTATAATTGACATAAAACTAAACTGGAATTTGTATGCATTCTTTTAAACTTATGTATTTGTGTAATACCAGCCTAGATTAGAAATTCCCATTCCACAGTTTTGATTTCCCAATGGATTATTTTATAGGATATTATAGTAACGAATTACAATACTGTTGCTCAATTATTTTCATTATATAGACTTGGCTATTCTCTCTTTAATGAAGGAACACTGTTAATTTCTATAGAGAAATGTGAACATTCTTAATCTTAACTTACAGTGAGTCATTAATTTATCAGTATGTAAAATTATGAAATTTTGCTTTATTTTCATGTCACATACCCCAACTAATCAGATTAAACAAAAATTGAGGACAAATAATAGTCTAGATTTTTTAGTGCTAACTAGCACTGTCTATTAGGAGCTCAGAGTAGGCAGATTGCAGCTTAATATATGACAATTTAAAATAAAATATGAACTACAATTTAACCACAAAACGTAGATGATCAGACAAAATAATTTCATTCTTTCAGAAAGTTCTCCAGAATACATGGATCTAAACCACGCTCTGTTTTAGACTTTTTCAATATGGACAACTGAAAGAAATGAAGGTTAATGACTGACAACTTGCAGACTTTATAACTATATGCTTCCATGATGATGTACATCACAGTCATCAAGAAGAATCAGAGCTGCAGCTTCAGAAGAACAAAGGAAATAATGCAGCTGCTAAATGACCAAAGAACTTTTTGACACTACAGCTGCTGCTTCTGTAGGTTCCTTTGAAGTAACAAAATGGCATACCACCAATATTAAATTTCATTGTGTCCAAAGCTGTGCAAGAACCTTTGGTAAGGCAAAAAAGGAGGTCTCCTCTGCTTCTTATGCCTTTTCATATGTATTAGCAGATATAAATGCTGAAGTCACACAAAATAGCTTGCTTTTCTAGTTGTTTTACCCACACATGTGAAACTCACTTTGAAAATATGAGTGCCTCACAATCTGGGTCAGTTTGACTTTAGCATATGCAAATGTTTAAGTATTGAAAGTCAGTTCTGCTTTCTGCACACTATTTCCTTTTTTTAATGTGTGATTTAGCAAGGTATGTAACAAATACAGGATATAGCCCTGGATTTTTAACTTTTTTACTAGTCTCCATACTTAATCTGTTCATTTGTAACATACTTACACAACAAAAATACAGTGGTGGACAAAATTAAGCAGAGTAATATTTACATTTTTTTTTTTTATTAGAGCTTCATACAGGCATAAGAGATTGGAAATGGCATTCTCTCAGAATAGTTCTTTGTTTCATGTTTCATAATCATGATATCATTTTCGCAAGACCAGTGGCATCTCTGAATAAACTTCACACCTGACCCATGCAGAAATGGAGCTGCAGCAGAAACCATGACAAATACTGTGAAGTCACAGAATCACAGAAAACATCTGGTTGGAAGAGACCTCAAAGATCACCCACTCCAGCCTTCAACACAGCACCAAAGCATCAATACTATACCATCTCCCTAAGCACCAGGTTCCCACTCTGCTTAAACACCTCCAGGGATTATGACCTCACCACTGCTCTGAGCAGATCATTCCATGTTTGATAACCCTCTCTGTGAAGAACTGTTTCCTAGAATCCAGCCTGAACCTCCCCTGGTGCAGCTTGAAATCTTTTCTTCTAGTCCCATCACTCAACACCAAGGAGAAGAGGCTGGCCCCTTCCTTGCTCCAACATCCCTTTACGTAGTTGTAGAGGTCTCCCCTCAGCCTCCTCTTCTCCAAACTGAACAAATCCAGTTTCCTCAGCTGCTACTCACAGGACATGTGCCCTAGGACCTTCATAGGCTTCATTGCCCTGCTCTGCACATGTTGCAGCACCGCCATATCCTTCTTAAGGTGAAGGGCCTAGAACTGAACACAGTATGTGAGTGTGGCCTCACCAGTGCTGAGTAGAGGAGGGTGATCACCTCCTTGTTCCTGGTGGTCACAGTGTTTCTAATACAAGCTAGGATGACATTGTCTTCCTTGGCCGCCTGGGCACACTGCTGTCTCCTGCTTCATCAACTGTGACCCAGAGCCCCAGGTCCCTCTCAGAATTGCACCTTTCCAAACACACATCCCCAAGTCTGTAGCTTGCCATAAGGCTGTTGTGACCCAGGTGGAGGACCTGGCACTTGGCCTTGTTAAACTTCATATATTTAGTCTTGGTCCAACAGGCTAACCTGTCCAGGTCCTGCTGCAAAGCCTCTCTACCCTCTGGCAGATCGAGACACCCACTGAGGTCAGTGTCATCTGCAGGCTTACTGAGGGGGCACTCAATCCCCTCATTGAGATAATTGATAAAGATATTAAGGAGGACAGACCCCAGTACTGAACCCTAAGGGATGCCACTAGTAACTGAGCACCAGCCAGACTTAAATCCATTCACCACCACTCCTTGTGCCTGGACATTCAGCCAGATTTTATCCAGTGCAGAATGCAGTTATAGAATCATAGAATCAATAAGGTTGGAAAAGACCTCAAAGATCATTAAATCCAACATGTCACCCAAGACCTCATGATTACTAAACCATGGCACCAAGTGCCACATCCAGTCCCCTCCTGAACACCTCCAGGGACGGTGACTCCCTGGGCAGCCCATTCCAACGGCTAATGACTCTCTCTGTGAAGAACTTTCCCCTCACCTCGAGCCTAAATGTCCGCTGGCGCAGCTTGAGACTGTGTCCTCTTGTTCTGGTGCTGGTTGCCTGGGAGAAGAGACGAACCCCCTCCTGGCTACAACCACCCTTCAGGTACTTGTAGAGAGCAATAACGTCTCCCCTGAGCCTCCTCTTCTCCAGGATCAACAACCCCAGCTCCCTCAGCCTCTCCTCATAGGACTTGTGCTCCAGGCCTCTCCCCAGCCTCGTTGCCCTTCTCTGAACATGTTCAAGTGTCTCAATGTCCTTCTTAAATTGAGGGGCCCAGAACTGGTCACAGTACTCAAGGTGTGACCTAACCAGTGCTGAGTACAGGATGTGGTGGTTTAGTCTGGGTGCTGGCCCTGATGCCACTGCACAGGCCACACCTGGGATGTTCCAAAGGGGGCCCAGCCCAGTGGGTGGTCACAGGAAGCCAGGTATTTCCTTCCCATAATGCTCTGCCCCCCTATAAAACATCAGTGCGGGGTCCTTTCTCTCTCTTTCCTCCATCACCGCTGCCTGGGTAAAATGGCATGAGCTGCCTCCCTTGGGCCTGCCCAGGCCCAAGGCTGGGCTGGGGGGGAAGAAAGAGCCCTGGGGGGTTTTGGGTGTACCCCCCAGGTGGGGGATGGGACGTTCTTGGGTGTGTTCTGGGATCTCTCTCTCTTTGTCATGGTGGTTGTGGTTTTCTGTAAAACTTTCATTGTTTTTTTTCCATTTAAACTTTCCACCATTTTTGCAATCCATTTTGTCCAAGTCTTTCTTTTGCCTGTGGTGGGAAAATTGGTCTCCCAACCCACTACACAGGAGCACAATGACTTCCCTGCTCCTGCTGGCCACACTGTTCCTGATACAGGCCAGGATGCCACTGGCCTTCTTAGCCACCTGGGCACATTGCTGGCTTGTGTACAGCCAGCTGTCAACCAGTACCCCCAGGTCCCTTTCTTTTTGGCAGCTTTCCAGCCACTCCGACCCCAGCCTGTAGCTCTGCATGGGGTTGTTGTGGCCAAAGTGCAGCACCTGGCACTTGGACTTGTTAAATCCCATCCTGTTGGACTCTGCCCATCTGTCCAGGTGGTCAAGGTCCCTCTGGAGAGCCCATCTACCCTCTAACCAACCGACACCTGCTCACAACTTGGTGTCATCTGCAAGTTTACTGATGACTGACTGATACAGTCAATAAAAAGGTTATTTTAATATTCAATAAGTGGAGCTATTAATAAAAGTTAATAATTTTATTAATCATAAAAAAATCCCATGAAAAATATTAAATACAACCTATTTACAGGTTCAAGATGTTCGGTCATGGAACAGATACCTCACCATCAGGAACAAGTAACAATTTAAACAATATATACAAACATCCAGGCACAACAAACAGCGCTTTAAACCGTAAAGAAAGGGAACATCAGTAATGAAGCCAGCGATTGCCCACAAGGGGGCGAAACTCCAGAATTCCCTAGGGCACCAGACCTTCAACAGATGCTTATAAAAATCAGATATTGTAATTACTCACTGATCCTGATACCTCCTGGCACACATTAGGATTTAAACAAAACCAAAATTACATCAACCACTTGGAAGCTGCAGGAGCACAGTTTCACTTTCTGTTGGTGTCTGCAGCTTATTGCTGAGACAGGATTTACTTCCTCAGGATTTGTAGCTGAAAGCTTTGTAGAAAAGAGGTTCCTCTTCTGCAATCCGTTTGCAGCAGCGCTCGCTCCTTGCTCCAGTCAAATGAAACTGTCCTGGGGACTCAGCTCCTCTGGGGTTTTGCCTCTCGGCCCAGCAAGACACGTGTCTGTTCCTGGGCTTTACAATGCTGAAAATAGTGAGGAGTCTTTGCTGTCCTGTCTGGGTAAACTGAAACACATTTCAGCTTCCAAGCGAAGCTTGTGGCTCCTTCCAGAGCGTGAACAATTGCAATGCAATGCTCTGGCTCTTTGGGCTGGTACTTATGGATTTCCCAAGACAATAATGGCCAGTGACAACACAGATCTAGGGATAAAACCCTGATATTGCAACCTATAGAAAGCCTTCTTTCCAAACGTGGCTGAAAGCACTCCCACCTGGCTCATTCTGGCTCTAAAACATGTTCAGGCAAGCCTGAAAAAACAGAGCTACTAGCTTCTGCCTCATTGTCTGGTTCAGAGTATTTTTGAGGCTTTTTGTCCATTCGGGACACTGACTCAAACCCCTCATCCAGATCATCAATGAAGATATTAAACACGATGGGGCCCAGAACTGATCCCTGGGGGACACCACTAGTGACAGGCCGCCAGCTGGATGTGGCATCATTCACCACCACTCTCTGGGCTCAGGCCTCCAGCCAGTTCCTAACCCAGCACATCCAAGCCTTGTGCCATGAGTTTTTGAAGGAGAATGCTGTGGGAGACAGTGTCAAAAGCTTTACCAAAGTCCAGGTAGGTAAATTCCATCGTACTTCCCTCACCCACTAGGCAAGTGCCTGGTGCATGAATGCCTGTGAAAGATGACCACACGCCCCTCATATAGTGAAGACAGTACATCAGGTGATGGCTGTACAGCGCACCTACTACTTTTATCCACTGGCTGAGCCCTAAAATCACACATGCACATGTATGACAGTCCACTGCAGACCAGATGATGCAGTTTTGGCTTCAAGGAGGAGGTAAATCCCATCCCTCTCTAACTGCTAAATGCTCTCACTCTACAAACTTTGCATCTAGTTTACTGGTGACAAACTTACAGCTAATAAAAGCACTGGGATTATATCATATTGCTGAGCACAGGGCTCAGCTGCTAGTGATTTGAGCTCCCAAATCTGTAAAATCAATATAGCAAAGATACCCCAAAACGTAGCTGCAAACCTTTCTCATCACCAACTCAACATGAAGTTGCAGGAATTTTTACTAGATATTGCCATCACTCATCCTAATAGTCTGTGAGTTTTCATTTCCTTTAAAAAGTACATTGTTAACATTTTAAATTTGTAAACGACATCAAGTTTTGGGTACACAGTTTGTGAATAAGGAATACTGCTCACAACCATCTCAATTTAAGGTTTTTATCAGAGGGCAGATGAGCTAAATGTGCAAGCAGAAATAGCAATGAGAGCCACAATATAAGAACCCAGACAAAACAAACAACCACAAACCAAAAACAACAACCAAAAAAACCCAACCCACAAACAAACAAAAGCCTGAAAAGAAAGTGTTTGGTTGCAGAACATTGCGAGTAATGATGGATATGTTTAATGGTACAGAACAGAAGATGCTATTTTGTTCTCCACATAAACATTATTGCCTCACTTCTGCTGACTTCTAGCTGCAGAGTTTAATTTTGGTGCTAACCTAAGAACATGATCTAACATGTAATATAAGAAACACTTCATACAACTAGACACATGTGGAAGCATGGAAAAATCCATTTAATAGCAAAGACTGCATATCTGCTTTTTGCATACTGATTTCCTCCGTTGCACTGAGCTACTGAAAATCATAAACTACACTGTGAATGCTCCCATCTATCTATTGTCCATCCTTTACAAGTATCATAACAGTAATATAATTCATGCTAGATACCAAATGAAAAGACTTTGACAGCAGGAGAAGTAATTGTTAACAGACAGAATGGCAACAAAAGATGGCAAAGGAACACCACAATATTACAGTAGGACCAATGAGTTTTTCATAACCTACCATGCTGGAATGGAAGGAAGTATTTGATTTCACCATAAAAACCCAGACATCCTCTTTTATAATTAAATTCATCTTTCACAGAGCTTTTTCTGCTTTATACATCCTACAGTCTGCTTGCATTAGTCACATTAAAAGCAAACTTTGAAAGAAAATAGCACAAGTCATTCTCTTTGTCACAGAGTTCCACAAACAAGTAATCTTTTAAAAAGTAGTTTCTACTATTTTCCTACTGTTCAGGGCCAGGAAAAGGGTACCAAAATGAACTAGGCAGTACATGGCATCTATGTAATATAGTAAATGAGCAATTTACAGCCATTTTTCTGTGTTTGTTTCTTCCTTCCTGCACCCTTTGTCCTTCCTAGTATGCAAAGCAAGTTAAAGGAGACAACTTCTTGTTTCATTGTTCACTAGATGGAGAGTTATTCCATTGGCATTCTATTTATAGATTTGCTTTCAATTCCACTGGGGAGTTCACAATTTTCTTTTCAGCATTTTATGATTAGCTAGTCACCTGGGGACACAACACTTTCATAAATTCCATGAATTGCACTACGATTGCCCCTAATAAACCATCTGCCCTTGGATTCCTTGCACAAAATCTTATTCTACCATCATTTCCTAGGTTTAAAGAATACCCTCATTATTTCATAAGAGAAATGAAAAGGAGGCAAACAATCTCATTACTATGGAAAGGTTTTTATGCAGTTTTTGATAATATTACTTATTACAGCCTTGCAGAAAAGCTATCACTGAAATAAGCAAAGTTAAGCAATGTGGTATTACATTTATTAATGAAAAAAGAAGGACTCACATGATATATCATCACCTGACATAATACCACCATACAGAAAAAGATATGTAGATCCATTTATGTTATAATTGGCAAGCTGAGTTCTCAGATGCAGCTGCTCATTTGATGCTGTTGCAGTAAATCCCAGCCACAGTGTGCTGCTAAAGTGAACAGACTCGGTTAATGGCCTCCCTCTCTTCTCTGTAATTTAGCAGCACAGAGAGATCTGAACTAGTCACATAGAAACCAAAGGTGATTTTCTTTAGAGCAGCCATAAATGGGATGCACAAAATCCAATGCAGCAGGGAAATATGCCACATACTGAAAAGACTGTGGTGAACACTTCCACGATGTTCCTCTAGTAACAGGAAACTAGGTCTACAGCGTAGCCAGCCAATCACTTTGTGGAAAATATCTTCATCTAGAGCTCATTTCAACTTTCTCCAGCTCTTTTGGCATCAGTTTTCTCTTAACTGCTTCTGTTCCTACACAGGCCTTTCTGTCCACCTCATGATGTACCACATTGAAGGACAATGAAAGGTGCCAGCTAGAGAGTGTTGGACAACAAGACTTGCAAAGATAGCAGACAGAAGACTCCACTGCACGTGGCAAACAAAATGCAAAATCATACCTTCAAAGAGCATACAGAGGATCCCCACAAACTGTCTTACATCTTTGGGGAAATTTTTATTGTACCCCTTGAGGCAGATTAAATATATTTGTGCTTATGTACACAACAATTAGTGGACAATGTATTGGGCAGAGATCTGGCATCATATGCAGTTCTACAAGAAGTCTGCATGGATGTATCATAAGCCAATTTTTTGTATACATTTATATCAGCATCAGTCCTCAGCTGGACTTCAGGACTATGCCCCAGTCCATCTCTGCTGCTCAGAGGTGGCCTCTGAATGCTCTCACTCCATGATGGCTACAAGACAGTGATAAGGCTGTGTCTTACCTCATCACCAATGGAAAGTTCACTCCCTTACATGGACTCCATCTGTCTCTGTCATCCCTGCCTACAGACATCCTAGCCCCTTCTGCAGTTGGCCCTTCTTGCCCTCCATGCCAGGTCATTTCTTGGTCACAAACCATCACTGCTAAGCAATTATAATTTGAATTTCCTTTTCACATCGTTTAGAATACACACTATCTTTATACTCCAGGTGTGGACATAAGACCTGTAGCCTGCTCTAGCTGAAGACAGTAGCTGTATTTCCAGGGTGGGAACAAAGGGTCTGGAAGAATGTCACAGCAAACACAGGCCAGAGGAACCAGGCAACTTGCAATCAGGGTTCCCTTGTTGAAAATAAACCTACCATGGGGCACCAGATGGAACACTAAAGTGGAATGTTTCACACCCACACCATCTCCACCTTTTAGATAATCCCTTCATGCTGTTCAGGTGTCTTCAGGGAAGACACCCTGAGGGAGGTATTTTCCATCTTGATAATCCATATGCCTCGAAGTGTGAAAGGTTTCCACTTAAAAGAAAAATAGTAGTAAAGAAGATTTAATCTGCATGCCAGCAAAACATGTAGCATTTTACTGCATGTTGATAAGCACCTAGACCAAGCAAACAACCACCACCACCCCCCATACCATAATTGCTAGTTCATGGGTTTTAACTAGGAGTTTAGACAGTAAAAATACATCACTTTGCATGTTCACCAGCCTTATCCTTTACATGTTCACCAGCATTATCCTTCTCCCTCTTACTCCATGCTGAATTTTGCAGTGGGCTTGGGCAAGTAATCTTGCTATGCTAGAAAACCAAAGGCAGCACAGTACAATGATTAGAGGGATAGCAAAATACTCAGAAGATTGTGTCCTTACCCTGATGCCTATTTCCAGTATGTCATTGGGTCTCTCGTCTTTATGACAATATTGTCGTGTTATCTCAGATTTGTAAACAAACTCACAAGTTACCTATAGCACCTGCATGGGTCTCCTGTTGCCTGCAGTGTAGAACAGGCTACTTTAGCCAGATTATCTGATGTCTTGCTCAGACAAAGCCTGCAAGAGAGAACTCAGAGCCCACTGAAGATGCCATGAGCTTCTCTCTGTGTTGACAGAAGGGTCAGCCTTAGCCCCAAATGAATGCACCAAATCTACAGCTGCTGAGGCTGTGGATTCTCATTTCTGACTAAGGTGCTTGCTTTTTTAACTACTAACAACATATAGATGAATGATATTGTGAAAGGCTGAGCCTGAAAGGCTCAAGCTGGGTTCGGCATTTCTAGGCAAATACTGCCAGCATGGGGTATAAAAGATGAAAATTGCTCTGCCTTGTCAGAGGAGTCATTCAGGAGGAAAAGTGCAAGGAGCACAAGGAGACAGAATGGAAAGCAATATGAAACATTATGTTCCTGTACTAAAAGGGAAAAATAGCACCAAAAAGATGGATGAAGAGTGAAAAGTGAAAGAAAATATCTGATCTCCTTCACCAGCTATTTCCACATTTAAAGGCAAATAATTGTAATGCATGGTTAGTGAAAGCATTCAGGTTGATGCTGACTCAGTAATAAAGATGATTTACAACCCTACAGTGCTCCATGTAATAGAGTGTGAGGAAATGGGCAAGTGTATAAGCAGATAATGGTTTTATATTTTCCTACCCTTTTAATTTCACCACTGCAAATATTCTGGCTCCTATCTCCATTTAAAAGAGCAATTGGATACATTTTCTCACTATTGCTACTTGACTTAAATGTTTCCTTCTTCATCCATCCACAGGAAAGTACTGTAAGTGGGGGCAGAACATTCTGTTGGTGAAGTATTAGAGAGGAAACTGAATTATATTTTTCTAGAAGCTTAGGATTTTGAGAAATCTATTAGCAATGAAGACATTCTATATCATTGTTAGCAGCTAGTAACTGGAAGCACACCATTTCATCTGTAAAAATAATTATAAATTAATTAACACAGCTTGGGACAACAAACCTGAAATATTGTCTGCAGTACTTAAGCGCTGGAAAGGTATGGTCAGAAATGTATAATTTACACTTGATTAAAAAGATTGAAAATCAAAATTATCTAGGAGAAGTGGAAAATTGGTTTTAAGAATACAACACAATACAAAAAGTTGAATGCAAAATTTTGAACGTAAGTATGAATAAATGACTATATAATTATATGAAACATATGTTCAACTCATAAAAAAGCTACAAACTCCAAACCACCAAACAAACAGGAAACCCAAACAAATAAAATAAAATAATTTAAAAAAAAGCTTTCCATATATATATAAATACTTGGGGGAGTTTTAAACAGAGTCAAGTATTCATGATATATGAAGCAACCCTTACACCCAGTGCTGAAAAAAATCTCTCTCAGTAAGGTCTGCATATGTATTAACAGAGAAACTCCAGAAAATAATGGAAGCAGTATAAAAATCTACAAATTATGACCCATGAGAAAGATCAAATTAAGTAGCTGTTTAGATGGACAGAAATAGATTGAGAACATGTTGTTAACTAACAATTAGTTGTCCTTTTGTCATCATTATTATAATAATCTGTTTATAATAGCTAAAGAAATGGATGAATGTTTCTACAAGTGAGGAATATTCTTAAGAACAGAGAGGCTCACAAAGCACAAGGGGTGGTGACTTTGGAGACAGTAACAAAAGTAATGCAAGATATTTTGTCTAAAATGTAACAGAAATGCAAATTGTTATTTAGGATATTTATTTTTGGTTGTCCAAAATTGGAATGATAGCAACAGAAATCTGCAGATATTGGTTTATTATATACCTAAATCTGCAAGTGAATTTCAGGGTTAGAAGAAAAATATGTGGGTGCCAATAAGGAGAGGTAGACATCTGTGGTAGGTTCTTTCCCCACATTCTTCAGGGCTGCACTGTTAATTGTGCATAGCTTATGAAAGCCTTAACACTGAAATGAAGACTTGTTTTGTAGCCCTTCAAAGTAGATGTGAGTGAAATCTAACTTCTCACAGAGAGTGGTGGTGAATGGTGCCACATCCAGCTGGCAGCCACTCACTAGTGGTGTGCCCCAAGGATCAGTGCTGGGCCCCATGCTCTTCAACATCTTTATTGATGATCTGGATGAGGGCATTGAGTCCATCATCAGTAAATTTGCAGACGACACCAAGCTGGGGGCAGGAGTTGATCTGCTGGAGGGTAGAGAGGCTTTGCAGAGGGACCTCGACAGGCTGGACAGATGGGCAGAATCCAATGGCATGAGATTGAACACATCCAAGGGCTGGGTTCTGCACATTGGCCACAGCAACCCCATGCAGTGTTACAGGCTGTGGTCAGAGTGGCTGGAGAGCGGCCAGGCAGAAAGGGACCTGGGGGTACTGGTTGATGGTAGGCTGAACATGAGCCTGCAGTGTGCCCAGGCAGCCAAGAGGGCCAATGGCATCCTGGCCTGCATCAGGAACAGTGTGGCCAGCAGGAGCACGGAGGTCATTGTGCCCCTGTACACTGCACTGGTTAGGCCACACCTTGAGTCCTGTGTCCAGTTCTGGGGCCCTCAGATTAGGAAGGATGTTGTCTTGCTGGAACGTGTCCAAAGAAGGGCAAGGAAGTTGGTGCGGGGTTTGGAACACAAGCCCTATGAAGAGAGGCTGAGGGATCTGGGGTTGCTTAGCCTGGAGAAGAAGAGACTGAGGGGTGACCTTATTGCTCTCTACAACTTCCTGAAGGGAGGTTGTGGACAGGTGGGGATTGGTCTCTTCTCCCAGGCAGCCAGTACCAGAACAAGAGGACACAGTCTCAGGCTGCGCCAGGGCAGGTTTAGACTGGATGTTAGGAAGAAGTTCCATACGGAGAGAGTGTTTGCCCATTGGAATGGACTGCCCAGGGAGGTGGTGGAGTCACCATCATTGGAGGTGTTCAGGAGACTTGATGGGGTGCTTAGTGCCATGATCTAGTTGTTTATGTGGGTTGGATTGGTTGATAGGTTGGACGCGATGATCTTGAAGGTCTCTTCCAACCTGATTTATTGTATTGTATTTTATTGTACTATGAAAAAATTCTATAAACATTGCTTTTTCTAATCAAGCTTTATTTTAAAGAGCATTAGTAGCAGAACTGTAGAAAAGAAGTGCTTTCAGACTAACTGTTTAATAAGAGATCGTGCAAGAGAGCAAATAAAATAAACTTTGGTACAGAAAGCACCTTGATTTGGTGCAGAATGTATCTTGATTTATACATACTACAGCAATACTAATAGTCTTATAAAGTCAAACTTTATGGCTTACGTATTCATGAATTTAGTTTGCTCTTTCAATCAGCATTCTGTAGAGAAAAAAAAAAAAAAAACAAACTAACCTAACAAAAAAACCCACAAACCAGCCTAAAAAAAGCTATTAATAAACAAATAATTTAGAAACAAGAGTATTAAGCTGGCAGCTTGTCTATGGACTATTGTTATGAATATGCCCTCAGAAATGAGCGGCAGAGGTATCACTACAAAAAAAATGTTTATTTCTATATATATATAAACTCTGCAACGGGGTGTGTACAGTCCCCCTTCACAGGTATCAATATTCGGTTAGTGGAACTATCTTTACAAAATGTCTAGGCATAGGCACTTAAACCAAAATAATTTGCAGAACTTAGAATTAAACTGATCCGGAAAGCGACGGGGGAGGGGGTTGGTCGGTGACCGGCAGTCCTCCACCTGGAGCGATTTCCAGGCTACCCCAACTGAAACTCTATGAAGAAGGGTCTGGCTTACTCACAAGCTGAGAGCCTCGTGGAGTCTTCCCTTGATAATATTTATAGTCCGCAGAACGCGGCACGGATGTGCCGTAATGAGGATACAGGAAATGGCGCCGACCGCGTGGCTGCGTCGCGTGGCTGCTGCCTCTTCCAGAATACGGAGGTTCCCCGCTCGGGGTGGGGGGAGGCACTGTGGCAGTTCGCCAATGGTGGTTCACACGGGGTACTGCCCACGGCACTGCACGCAGTGGGGTGCAGGTGGCAAAGTACTATGAAGCCTCTTGGAGTGCTGGCTTTAGTCCCGGGCAAGGTGAACCACAACAACGCTGGTGTGCACACAGATACAGGCTCAACACCAATGTGTGGAGGAGGGGAGAGGGCTCGTTTGCCAAACGACCCCTATTTACCATTTGCCCCAATGAATACTGGTCCAATGAGCATCTGTTGCTAGCACAAAGATTAACCAATGAACTGGCCTCGACCAAATATGGTGTAAGCTTATGCTATACACAGGAAAACAAACATATAGCCTGACCCTTGTGTACCACAGGGGTAAGACCACGCCCAGGCAGGCAGTTTACCTGGACTCAGTGGTGTCTTCAGAAAAGAGGGGTAACAAAGGAAGGCTAACACACAGAAAAGCATGTCCTAGAAATATTCAGGAGCACAACCCTGGCCATAAGCATCATCCACTACATTCCACCCCCTGCTTATGGGCAAGTACATGTGGGCAAATGTCATTCTATGATCAAACTCTATCAAAGATGAATTAAACATTATATAAACATCACAAGAACATTATACACATATATACATATCTCAGAACTACACAACTGTACTCTAAACAAAGCATACTACAAAACAGAATAGAACTTGTTAATTATGAGGTCAGTATCAGTGACCTTAGTGTTTTCCAGTCTCCACGCCCTGACCGATGGTAAACTCTGTTGCTCCCGAGAGGGGTCTTCATTTCCAGGCTGGTCTATGCACTGGGACCACTGTCACTCCGTGGGGAAACAAAACTGGCCACGGTGTTTAAAGCCGGGCTTGACCGTTAGTAATTTGGAATGACCCACCGAGCACTTATGCGATGAGTTTTCCCATTGATGTCAGTAGCCTCCCAAGCGTATAGACCTCTGGGCTTAGCCAGCGTCATGGGTACAATCCCAATAGATGGCAGTTTCACTAGCACTGGTTGGCCCACCTGCATTTGTGTTAGTGAATGTGGGTGTTCATCCTTTGCTTCCCCTGGCATGTGGTTGACATCTCTAACTGGGTCAGCAGGGCAGAATGCCTTGACTTTGGGACTGCCATAATTCCCCCATCGATTGTTTACAATGAAAACCGCAGAAGGCAGGCGTTTGTCCCAATTACTCCTTGAAACATTTGCATGCTTCTTAATGAGGCCGTTTGCCCTTTCCACCATGCCATTTGCCTGGGGATAATACGGAGTATGAAACATCCATTTTATCCCTTCTCCTCGGGCCCAGTCTTGCACTAAGGCTGAGGTGAAATGTGAACCATTATCGCTCTGAATATGTTCAGGCATAGGCAGGATGCTAAACCAATCCTTCAAAGTTTCAATGGTTTGTGTTCCCGAAGCAGTGCTAGTGGCAGTAGCCATGACTAAGCCTGAGACCACTTCCACCCCTACCAGTATATATTTTTTTCCATGTGAGGGTCTGAGGGGACCAACATAATCAATTTGCCATGTGCTCCATAGCACTTTGTCCTTTTTAATATGCTGGGCTGGAGCAAAACCAGGATGGTTAGCTTTTAATCTAACCTGGCATTGAGGGCAGGCTGAAACAATGGTTTCGCATGTGGTCAGAGACACTGGCCACCCTCAGGATCTGCATTCGTAGTAATTGTCTGACTTACCTGAGTGACCTCTTTTAATATGTAGCCACTCAGCCAGTCGCTCCCACTCCTTCCCCTCACAATCAACTACACTGATTTTTGCTAAGTGATCTACCTGTTGGTTCCAAGTAGCAGCAGGGGTTTGCTTCTTGGAGTGTCCCTTTACCCATCCTACTTTGATAGGCCTGGCTCGACTTATCTCTAGTAGTCTTTGCCAGTCAGTTGCCCTCCAAACTTGGGTGTTGCCAACTATCCACTGATTTGCTTCCCACTGGCAAATCCATTCTGTGGCACCTTTGAAAGTAGCATATGAGTCAGTGTATATGGTCTCTGCACCGTTCTCCACAGCTAGCATGAGAGCACGCAGTTCTCCCACTTGGGCACTGCCTTCACCTTCTTCAATGACAGTCCTGTCTGTACCGATTTCCAGTGCTGCAGCCTTATAATGCCACTGTGATCCTACCCTTTGGGCAGATGCATCTGTAAACCACACTCCCTCAGTATTCGCATCGGCAGTTAATTCAGGTGCTACCTGAATAGGAGACGGCTTGTAGGGCTGAAATAGTGGAACAGTGTGTGGATTGATGGGCTGCTGCAATTTGGATACCTTTGTGGGTCCTTCCTTTAGAGGCATAAATTGAGCCATCCCTTCCAGATAGGCATACCATTTTCTCACGGTAGCCTTCTGAGCAATTCCCTCTGGTGGAGGAGTTCCATTGAGGATTGCTTTGAGCAGAGAGAATGGGCCTTGCACTACAATGTCCTGCGTAGTGCGAAGCTTCTCTGCCTCTTTGACGGCTCGGGTTAGGGACAAGAGTCCCTTCTCCCATTCAGAGTATCTCCTCTCAGCATCTTTAAATGCTGTTGAAGAGAACAAAAGGGCTCTGTTCGGGCCTTTGGGTCCCCTTTGGAAAATCCCGCAGTAGGAAGCATGTTCAGAAAAGCCCCATTCTGCCCTTAAAGGGTCATGTGGGTGCAAAGGGCCCAATTTCTGGTAAGTCTTTAACTCATCCTTCAAGGCCTTCAGGCTTTCAGTGTGCCTTGGAGTCCAGTCCCAGACTCTGCTCTTTTTAAGCAAGTCATAAAGGGGACGAGCAATCACTGAAAAACCTGGAATATGTTTTCTCCAGTAACCCAATGTACCCAGGAGCCGCTGAAGCTCCCTTTTGTTATTGGGAAGTTGGCCCTTTTCAATAGCCTCAAGAGCATCTTCCGGTACTGATATTGCTCCTGCTACCCACCAGGATCCAAGAAATTTAATTTCTTGACTTGGGCCTTGACATTTGGCTTGTGGAACTTGTAACCCATTTTTGGTTAACAAGTCCCAAATCGCTGCAGCTACTGAACCTACCTTATCTTTGTCATTGCCCCCAACAAAGATGTCATCTATGTACTGGTAGACACTTACATCTTTTGGGACCTCAATGGTGTCTAATAGTGCTGCTAGGGAATTGTGTGCAATGGTTCCTGAGTGTTTGTATCCCTGGGGAAGGCGATTAAAGGTGAATTGGGAACCTTGCCATGTGAAAGCAAACTGTGGTTTGTCTTCCTCACGTAGAGGAATCATGAAGTACATGTCCTTAATGTCCAATGAAGCCATCCAAGTATGTGACGCAGCTTGGATTGCTGTCACAATTGATGTCAGGCTTGGGACTGCAGCAGTGAGAGGAAGTGTGTTGCTATTGAGCTTCCTGTAGTCAATGGTGAGTCTCCATCTTCCGTCAGGTTTACGTACTGGCCACACTGGTGAGTTATAGGGTGAGTGTGTCCTGGTGATGATTTGTCTCCTTTCCAGGTCTGCAATCACCTCCGTGATGCCTTGTCTGGCTGCTGCTGGTAGTGAATACTGTGCAACACATGTGATACTCGATTTGGGTAAGGGTGGAGCAATTTGGAGCGTGCCTACTCGAGCGGTTTTGGCCTCTTTTGCCCCCACTCCATAGGAGCCAAAACACCACAGAGTACCATTAGGGAGGTGCCACCGTTTGCCAGCTAAAACATCAAATCCAAGGATGTTCTCTGGGTACGGACTCAGGGCAACTTCTACCAGGGTACTTCGCTTGTCACCAGGAAGCCACAACCTTGTTTTGGCTAAATGGCATGTATGAGGCATGCCTGTGACACCCTGTATCTTTATCCTTTTCCGAGATGGCAGGATCCTCAATTGTTTGGCTTGTTGCACATTCAAAACACTGATTTGTGCCCCAGTGTCAATAAGGAATTTTACAGCAGTTCGAGTAGGTCCAGTGGGAATTAAAATGAAAGGCTCTGGATCCTCAGACCATTGACAGGCATTAACGAAGCGATGAATGAGGCCTGGAACAGTCACCGCTGTGCCTAGTTTTTTGGCTTTTTATCTGGGCTCTGGCGGCGAGGTACGAAGGGATTAGCGTCCTTGTTGAGTGGAGCACTTTTAGAACTGCTGCTAACAGCTTCATCCTCCCCCTTGCCACGGCGGTCACTTCGGTATTGGTCCTCTTTCCAGCTGCCGGATTTATTTTGTAAGCTCAGCACTACTCTTTTTAACAGTCCCGTTGATAATGGCGCTATCACGGATTCAGGTATATTCAAAGACCGTGCTAGTTGATACCATTTCTCTCTGGGTGAAGAGGATCTATTAGAAACACGCTGTTTATCTCTCCGGCGGCCGGCATTTCTCCCTCTGGGATTTCCGGAGTGACTGCGATCTGACTCCGGACTGCTGCTTGAACTTGCAGAAGTCGCAGTAGGGGAGGTCTTAGCATGCCGCACTTCCTGCTTTTTCCCCTGGGGTGTCGCCGCGTGGTTGCCCTTATACTCAGTATGGCGTCTGTTGCGGGGAGTCTCGGCTGTGAGCACATGATCAGAGTAGCCCAGGTCTCGGCCCTTGTGGGATAATGCCATTAGAAGCTCTTCCCAAGTTAATTGGTGTTCCCGGGAATTAGCAGAGGCATTATTCCTCTCGACTACTCGTTCAATTTCCTCCTTTTTGGCATCACAGACATTTTTGAGACCGGCTGGCAGACCGCGGATTAGAACTTTGAGTCGCACTGGGTCAATTGGGGCATCTAGTGGGGAAGAGTACGCTCCGCGATCGTACATTGCTTGAACGCACGCTAGCTTTTTAATCGCGGCAGTGAGTTCGGCCGAACTTGTGACCCTCACTTCTGTTGGCTCGCCTCTATCCATAGGATCTAAACTGCCAGCCCAGTGAGCGATACGGGAAGTTAACGAGTGGTATCCCTCCGGACCCATGCCCAAAAATACTTCATGACCCCACGAACAGCCTTTTGCCTCATTCCGATCCAAAATAATTGTATCCCCGCCCAATTCCATAACACGATACAAAAGTCTGTTACCGACTCGTCCGGCTCTCGTGCAAATGTCTCTTGTAGGTCCCGAAGCTTTGCTCCGCTGTACGGGCGAACAGAAGTAGTTGTTGTCCCTCGGCCACGGCGGCCGTCGGTGTATTGCTCTTTAAGAACGGGACGCAAACGCACAGCTTTGCTCCGTATGGGTTCGTCCTCAGAACTGTAATCCGTATCGTCCCAGTTAGATGGGTTTCTCTCCGTTTGGTAGTTCTGGGATTTTTTCCGGGCTTTGCTTCTCGGGGCACTACTGGCAAGCAGATTTAACTCGCGTGCCGCTGCTGACGTGCTGGACCGAACGGGTAAATCTGGACTCGCTATTTGCAGTGTTTGGAGCCTCGTCAGCTCCAAGGAGGCCGTGGATCTTAAGTCTTGGGCTGCGGTGGCGTTCGCTACCTTTAAGTCCTTTACGCTAGACTGCGGTGGGGGTAATTCGTAAAAGGAGGGTACGGGAGATCTGGCTCCGGGCGCGACATCGTATCCGCGGGCCTCCACGGGGCTAGGCGGTTGGGAGATCCCAGGGAGGTTTGAAACAGAGTCTGTGTCTGACCCAGCCAGTGCCTTGATAGCGGCGTTGCTTTCTTTAATTTGCAACGTTAATAAATCCTGAAGGTTGTTATTTAGTGCCTTAGACATTTCTAACTGTCTTTCCAGGGAATCATTTTTTTCCTCAAGTGTTTTAATCTTTTCCCTTAATGCTGTAAATTCGTCTTGTGCGCGCATTACACAAGCCGTGATCGCGACAACCTTCTCCTCGGTTACTGCGGTTGGGTCAGTGCATTGCTCGATCACATATTCGGTTAATTTCATAATGATTTGGTCCAGATTTGTCAGATTTTCTATAGCCCACTGTATATTGGATCGTTTCATTACGTATCCCATTCTGCAGAGATAGTCACTTATCGAATAACCCTTGCACTGCGCCATTAATGTTATGAATATGCCCTCAGAAATGAGCGGCAGAGGTATCACTACAAAAAAAATGTTTATTTCTATATATATATAAACTCTGCAACGGGGTGTGTACAGTCCCCCTTCACAGGTATCAATATTCGGTTAGTGGAACTATCTTTACAAAATGTCTAGGCATAGGCACTTAAACCAAAATAATTTGCAGAACTTAGAATTAAACTGATCCGGAAAGCGACGGGGGAGGGGTTGGTCGGTGACCGGCAGTCCTCCACCTGGAGCGATTTCCAGGCTACCCCAACTGAAACTCTATGAAGAAGGGTCTGGCTTACTCACAAGCTGAGAGCCTCGTGGAGTCTTCCCTTGATAATATTTATAGTCCGCAGAACGCGGCACGGATGTGCCGTAATGAGGATACAGGAAATGGCGCCGACCGCGTGGCTGCGTCGCGTGGCTGCTGCCTCTTCCAGAATACGGAGGTTCCCCGCTCGGGGTGGGGGGAGGCACTGTGGCAGTTCGCCAACGGTGGTTCACACGGGGTACTGCCCACGGCACTGCACGCAGTGGGGTGCAGGTGGCAAAGTACTATGAAGCCTCTTGGAGTGCTGGCTTTAGTCCCGGGCAAGGTGAACCACAACAACGCTGGTGTGCACACAGATACAGGCTCAACACCAATGTGTGGAGGAGGGGGAGAGGGCTCGTTTGCCAAACGACCCCTATTTACCATTTGCCCCAATGAATACTGGTCCAATGAGCATCTGTTGCTAGCACAAAGATTAACCAATGAACTGGCCTCGACCAAATATGGTGTAAGCTTATGCTATACACAGGAAAACAAACATATAGCCTGACCCTTGTGTACCACAGGGGTAAGACCACGCCCAGGCAGGCAGTTTACCTGGACTCAGTGGTGCCTTCAGAAAAGAGGGGTAACAAAGGAAGGCTAACACACAGAAAAGCATGTCCTAGAAATATTCAGGAGCACAACCCTGGCCATAAGCATCATCCATTACAACTATGTGGAGAATAAATAATTAAATGAATATTTTCTTGAGGGTGTAATTTCTCCATCTGTCTTTGACACTAAACTACCAAATAAACTGAAATCGAAAGACTCAAGGTAATCAGTCAGTCTGCAACTATATTAATCTTAAAGATTATTCCCTTTCTACTTCTCCTTAGAATTCAGTGATAAAAAATAAAACGGTAGTATCAGATTTTAATTACACAGATTGCAACTAGGATTCCAACGTGAAGTTTTCCATATCAAAAGAAGATTGTTTGGATTGGATCATTGATTCCTTACCAACCCATTCATTACTAGCATAAATATTGGTGATTTTCAAACAACAGGTAGCACTTGCAATTACTCTTTCTTATGCAGGGATCTGTAACCATATCACTGTCTTTGATGAATTAACACACGCCCTTCTCCTGAGGATGGAAATTTATTGGAATCACGTCTCATTTGAAATAGCACATCTGATCAGGATGAAATTAAAATCAAGTATTTCAGCCATTTGAAATTGAATGTAGGTCTTTACCAAAGAAGTTAACCTCTGCATTTTACACAATTTGTTACATGAAAACTTGTTATAAATTCAATGTGAACAGTAAAGTTCTCTTGAGTTAATGGCATTCAGGAATTAATCCTGACTTTCCTAATGGATCCAGAGAACTATTTTATTCCCAAACACCCAACTCCTTTTTTACGTTCAAGAGTTATTTAATTTTCTTCATAAACCAAGGAAAGAGTGCAAAAACAGGTCATTTGGAACAGCTGTTTCTTAAGCAGTTCTTTGTTGAACTTTTGCTGGGAATTAACTAGCAAAAGATCATACAAAATAAAGGAAAGTATAGAAGGAAAAAAGTGACTCAAAGCCCCCAAAAGCAGTGAGCTACCTTTAAAGAAGATAGAGCACAAGAAGTTTTTCAGAGACTAAACACGTATCACAGAAATTGTTCTCACATGTCCTGTGTTGTGGCTTTTTTCCCAGTTCCTAACCTCTAATGGAAATAGATTAAAAGGTCAATACTGTGAACTGTGCAAGGTTGCTGGATGCCTATGGAGGATTGATTTATATGAAAAACTTTGAATGAATACCATATTCAAACAATTATAATACTTCAAACCTAATTCTAGAAGCAACGGGGGAGAGGAGAAAGGTCAATGTGATTTTGGACTCACACTTTAAATTCATTTCCACCAAACTCTGAAAGCCTGAGCAGCTTTGACTTCACCACTCCACTCTTAACCACTTTACACCACAACATGAACCCAACCTACTTGGTGTTGTGTTTATATGGTAAAGGCCACATTAGGCCCAGAATTATGCCCCAAATATTGCCAAAACCTGTCCCTACATTTTGCTCATGATTTTGACACCAAACAGACAAAAGAACGAGGCATCAGTGACTACAGGTAAAAAACTTGCATGTTTTTCACTTTTGTGGTAAACAAGGTTCATGCAATTTACTATGTATGCATATACTATATTTGCTAACATGCCATATTATTGGTTAATTATTCTGCGTACAAGTTTTGCTATTGGTCTAGTATTCATTTTAGCAAATGTTAAATTCGGACTGTTTTGGTAAACAAGTGCTCTTGCTTGTGCTGTTTTCTCCGTGCTCCACATTGCCAGAAATTCTGCTTTGCCTGTGATCCACAAACTGTTCATCCTAAATGCTTCACTTCAGATCTTAAAGCAGCTGCTTCCCTGAGCACAATGCTGTGCCATCAGTGGCTGCAAGCTCAGCCATTGCCTCTCTACTGGCACCATACTGGGTGCAGGCTTCATGGACTGCATCCCATGATCTGAGAATGGAGCCAGACATTGTCTGGCTAGTTGCTGAGTAAGGGAACTGTGGTAGTCCATGTGCACTGCTCATCCCAGACAGCTACAGCCCCATGAGCAGGAACATCACTTCATCAAGCTGGCAGCCATTCTGGCTGAACTCCAAGAGCCATGAAGGGAGTTGTTTCCCATCGTCCACTGAGGAGCCATTTTGCTGTGCCCTGCAAACCCTTGGTGGCAAGGTTTTCCACCAGAGCAGGAAGCCCATTCTCAGCCAATGCACCCCATGAACTAAGCTGCAAAAGCCTCTGGAAGTTTCACCAGAAGGCACCAGCAACTTTTACTCCTTCAAAGCAGCAACCACAGAGCACAGTGTTCCACAAAGTTGGCGCCATTTTGGTTTCTGTTATTATGGCACATCCATGGTACAATTTCTGGATTACAAACACAGAAGGATTCCACAAATCTAGTAAAGATTCCACAAAATCCTAATTTAGAAATCAACCAAATATTTTCTTATAAAGTTTCTCTTAATGTTTGTGCCAAGCCACTCTGTTTTGCAGACTTGCTGGTCACTGGCCTGTTATCTCTTTCAAACTAAGTGGTATTTTTAAAGTTTCTGAATTTTCTAACTTGTCTAAATAGTTCAAATTGCTTATATATATACATTCTGTAGAGATTGTTCTTTCAACTGAATACCTGTGAATATTGAATGTTAAGTAATTTTTTGCATAGTTTGTACAATAATAAAGGAATTAATATTTTTATTAATATCTTTGCCACGCACTCATATCTATAATATTTATAACACTTTATACAAGCAAACTGAAAGTCAGCCCACACTTAGCTGAAGTGTGCAAGGTACCATTGCTGACATAGTAAACATAGGTTTTTTTTTCTTCCAGAATGTTGTTACAACTGTGTTACAAAATACTTGCACCAAAGATTCCCATAAAGATGTTGAAGACAACATTAAATGGTAAAATGACTTCATTATGCTACCTGGAACTACCTGAAAACATCAAAATTCTACCAAAATCTCAGAACAGAAAAGCAGTGCCAAAAAGGACACAGAAAGGTCTTAATTATGCTAAACAGAAAAAAAATATCATTTTTCCTGAGACAATCAGAAGAGGAATGTTGCTAAATAAAACTTGCATTTGTGAAAAACATCTTGCTGATTAAAAAAAATTAAATTTCAATGAAGCAGAGCAGCAAATATGTGTGAAAATGATACATGCTTTAGTTCCAAACTAGATGCAGAGGTGACTAAGGTCATTACAGCTGGGAGTTCAACAAATTTAACAAAAAAAAAAAAAGTGTTTTCAGGTCCATCTAAATAAAGATAATACATTAGTTTCAGATACATATTTTAACTCATTATATCCATGACTGGTCAAACAGAACAGATCCAAAATGACATTTTTTTGCTCAGAGTACATGAATGGCACCAAAGTCATTGGTGGATTCTGCAGACACATAGGACTCAAAACAGATGGTGATGAAGGAAAAAGCGTTTTTAAGGGAGAAAGTAAATGCATATTTTAAAGGGAAAAAAGTAAATGAAGGGTATTAAGCACACAAGGATCCTGTCCTTAGGTGATGAGATCATTCCTGGGCTCAGGGCATCTTCACAAAGTCAGGCATGAGAAAAACTGATAGGGACCAAGGTGACAGTTAGATAGCCAGAGACCACTGATAAGAGGGAGGGCCCCCATTTCTTAAAGGAGGGGTTCTGTTTTGTGAGTCCTGGCCAGGTATGATTATATTTGAAGAAAAGGAGGACACATGTTAATGAGTTCTTGAAAATGAGAAGGGGGAAGACACCTATGTTAATGAGATCCTGAAAATAGTTTGCATTAACTAAGCCTACCCTCATGAATATGTATATCTCTGTGTTACGGGGTGTTCCAAACCCCCTTCCCCCACCTCCATCAGCAGAGGTTTGAATGGGGGAAGACAAAGGCTCGAAATTGCCTTCCCCTCTGCCAGGGAACAGGTAGAAAAGGTACACATTCTTCCCACCCAGAGCTGAAGCCCCTCACATGTATTCACTGCGATTTGGGACTGTGATTGGCTGGGTTCTTTTCACTCAGAATAGAATAAAGTAGAGTAGAGTAGAGTAGAGTAGAGTAGAGTAGAGTAGAGTAGAATAGAATAGAATAGAATAGAATAGAATAGAATAGAATAGAATAGAATAGAATAGAATAGACCAGACCAGGTTGGAAGAGACCTTCAAGATCATCGCATCCGTATATATTGCCACTGGACACATCTTAAAGAGAAAGTCTTAAATAGAGTGACTAGAAAGCTGACTGTGTTCTCATTTTGGCTCTCATTTTTGGCTCTCATTTTTGTATCAGTTTTGGCTCTCGTTTTGGACTCACTCTGCTCTCACTTTGGATTTCACAGCAAAATTGGAGAAATCAGCACTCAGACCTGGCTTCTCCATGGACCTGCCAGCCCTGGGGTCCTGATCTCTGCCTGCTGCTGGAGTGACCCTGTCTGCTGTGAAACTGCAGCTATTGGCTGGAGCAGGCCGGCCTTGCACTGCTCAGGCAGTGCTGCTCCATGAGTTTGCCTCGTGGGAGCTGTGTCTAAGGACACTTTGATTTTGGCTGGTCCCATTTCCTCTGGATTTGTGCCACATTATCCACAAACCGGATTATAAACTTGCAGTTCTGAAGCCTGCTGCTGAAGAGGCATGGGACTATCTCCAAATTCCTGCTCTGTCCTTGTGAGTAAAACTGGCATTCTCAGCTTTCCCTAAGGTCCTAGCTTGTCACTGATTTTATAAGTGGCTAAAGCTATCTTGGGGCTTAGCCTTTTCCATTTTCTGAATTCTCTAAATTGTACTAAAGTTTCTGAATTATCTAAATTATGCTAAAATTGTACTAAAGCATCCTTGTAGAGTTCATGACCTTTGGTGAGTTGAAGTTTCCCCCAGCATTAATTTTTAGCCAGACTAACTCAGAAGCAAATGAAGCTGTATTTGCAAGCAAAAACTACACTTTACAATGAAATGCAATGAATATGTACAAAATATACAGTATTTACAATATTATACAGATATTTGCAATTAGCAAACAGCAAGAAACTCCCCCTGTATCGAGAGAGAGAGAGAAGCTGAGAGAAAGCAGTGTTAGTTTTATCTCAAGGCCAGCCAGAAACAGCATATTACCTCCTGGATGAAGCAAAACAGCCAAGATCAGAAAAGAAGAGAAAAGGAATGGGAATGGAAGTGAAATGTGAAGAATTGTTATGATACAGCTTCTCTTATCCCAGACTTTTATACAATAAATTTGTTTAGGACAATCTTTTGTTTTCCTTTTCACACACAATAGTGATTTATTTATCAGCTAAATTTTAAAGGCATAGCCTAAAACTACCACATGACCAAATAGAAACGGTAAATAAATCAGTTTTGTACAAAATTTTGAGGCAGGGGTTTTGGGAAAATAAAAATAATTATACTTTATAATTCCCACCTCAATAATTTAATCCCAATCAAAACACTCTGTATCTTAAAATCTGGTTTGTGCAGGTGAATTTTATGTGAGATAGGTGATTTCACCTTGCATCTGGTATGCATACTGTTAATAAACATACCTCTTCATAACTCTATGCAAGTTGTGGGGTCTTCTCCACAGATCAGCTGGTTTGCTCCAGGCTTGTTCAGCCTGCTCTGGAAAAAAAGGCAGCAGAAGCCCCCTGGAGATCACCACCACTTGCATTGTCTTGAGATACGTCATTTTCTTGTTTTTCATTTTTACACAGCAAAGGCTCAGGGCTTCACAAAACTGTGTCAGAGAGGCTTTTGGAAAATTATGTGCTGAAGCAATTGTAACACATGAAGCCTTAATTTTGAAGGAAATTTATTTTTGGAAACTATCACTAAATGCACATATTCACCACAGAAGGCCACCAGTCAATCTCATGAAGAGTTGTGTACTTAAGGACAATGGAGTGTGGATGTGGTCTATCTGGACCTCAGCAAGGCCTTTGACACCATCCCCCACAGCAAACTCCTGGCCAAGCTGTCAGCCCATGGCTTGGACAGGATCACACTGTGTTGGGTTAGGAACTGGCTGGAGGGCCGAGCCCAGAGAGTGGTGGTGAATGGTGCCACATCCAGCTGGTGGCCACTCACTAGCGGTGTGCCCCAAGGATCAGTGCTGGGCCCCATGCTCTGTAACATCTTTATTGATGATCTGGATGAGGGCATTGAGTCCATCATCAGTAAATTTGCAGATGAGACCAAGCTGGGGGCAGGAGTTGATCTGCTGGAGGGCAGAGAGGCTTTGCAGAGGGACCTTGACAGGCTGGACAGATGGGCAGAATCCAATGGCATGAGATTTAACACATCCAAGGGCTGGGTTCTGCACATTGGCCACAAAAACCCTAGGCAGTGCTACAGGCTGGCGTGAGAGTGGCTGGAGAGTTGCCAGGCAGAGAGGGACCTGGGGGTACTGGTTGATTGTAGGCTGAACATGAGCCTGCAGTGTGCCCAGGCAGCCAAGAAGGCCAGTGGCATCCTGGTCTTCATCAGGAACAGTGTGGCCAGCAGGAACAGGGAGGTCATTCTGCCCCTGTACACTGCACTGGTTAGGCCACACCTTGAGTCCTGTGTCCAGTTCTGGGCCCCTCAGTTTAGGAAGGATGTTGACTTGCTGGAGCGTGTCCAGAGGAGGGCAACAAAGCTGGTGAGGGGTTTGGAACACAAGCCCTATGAGGAAAGGCTGGGGTTGCTTAGCCTGGAGAGGAGGAGACTGAGGGGTGACCTTATTGCTCTCTACAACTACCTGAAGGGAGGTTGTAGCCAGGCACAGGTTGGCCTCTTCTCCCAGGCAGCCAGCACCAGAACAAGAGGACACAGTCTCAGGCTGTGTCAGGGCAGGTTTAGACTGGATGTTAGGAAGAAGTTCTACACGGAGAGAGTGATTGCCCATTGGAATCGGCTACCCGTGGAGGTGGTGGAGTCACCTTCATTGGAGGTGTTCAGGAGAAGACTTGATGGGGTGCTTGGCTGTATGGTCTAGTTGTTGGGTGGGTTGGATTGTTTGATGGGTTGGACGCGATGATCTTGAAGGTCTCTTCCAACCTGGTGTATTGTATTGTATTATTGTATTGATTTAGTTCTCCTTGTCCAGGACCACCATTTGTCTAAGGATTGAACACTGGCGATGTCTGCCAGGCACTTTACCAAATCTGATCCACATGATTATATTTGGCATGCTTTTGTGTTCAGGACAGCTGCAGTTTGAATGGATTTTTTTTTCAGGGAAGAATTCCAAATGCATTGTAGCTATCAGATAATCCTCACACTATCCTTAAAGCATCCTGTGTACTTAAGAGTGAACAGTGGGCAGAGAAACACAACACAGAAGTCCTCATCTTCCAGAGCCAGCAGATCTGCTCTCCTCTGTGACTATGACATGGAAGTGAGATGTTAGGAACTGGGACAGGCTATGTTAGATGCTTTAAATTCTGATGGAATTAAACTTGTTTTAGGATAGCTTGGGAAGGAGCAAATCTGGCTGTGATGGGCTACACCCATCCTGGAAGCAGAGGGGAGGGTTTGTGAGAGCTTTTTCCCTCCTTGGAGGGTGTTTTCCCCTAGGAAACTAAATTAGTCTGTTCCACTCCCCCTCCCTGCCCAGCAAGGCTATAGAAAGGAGGATACTGCAGCCCTTAGCTCTCTTTGGGCCCTGTCTTTGCCTGGACAAGGACTGCCACTGGTCCCCCTGCTTCTCTGCCATGGTCGTCCTCCCTGCTGCACCCCATGCCTTTGCAAAGGATTGGTTTTATATCTCATATTTCCTTTTTTTTTCCATCCATCCTTGTTCTTTACCCTTGTGAACCCTACTTATTATTGTTACACATACATATATATATATATAAAGACAATTCTTTGTCTCTCTAATTCCAAGCCAAATCCAAATTATTTCTTGGTGGATTTGCGCCTTTTCTTTCTTTTTCTTTTCCTATCTATTGGGAAAGAGGAGAGAGGGGCAGGGGAGGTATTATCAGCCTGGCCCCCATCTGAGCTCTTAAGTCCCAGTTAAGGCTCAAACCACCACACTGGCCCACAAAGAAATGGGTCTCATATTTGCTGAATGCTCTGCTTTTTGCCTTGAGCAAAAATGACACGCATGGTATTAGCAAATCACCTTCTGCTGTCCTCTCTAATGGTAAATATTGGTAGTGGCTGCTTGCATTACATATTATTCTGTTTAAACACAAGTTTATCAGTTGAAGGCTTCCATGTTAATAAAATGAAAGTAACAAGCCAGATGGTAACAGAAAGGTATTTTAATCCTTGCTCTAATCAGATATACAACATCAAAATTTCATTATGCCAGTACTCCAGTTCCAGACCTTTTTTTTGTGTGGAAATGAGGCTCAAACTTGGGTGCTTCAATATTCAACAATGACAAGAAGTCAAACATGCAAAATGCAATAAGGAAAACTGAAGAATAATTTATTTAGTTCTGCAAGCCTTAAAAACCACATAAATAGAAGCAGAATATAAAAATTCAGAGATGATTAATAGGGCATACAGGAGCTTTTTGTTCCAGTCAGTAGTAGTATAGACAAAAATAAATACAGATCCTCTTACTCATAGTTTTTGTCTTCAGCAACACTGGCAACTGTAATATCATGTTAGTACTGTAACTGAATAGTATTCTTTTCTCTGCAAGATTATGAACAGAATTGCAAGATTATGAACAAGAATATACCTTCAAAGGAAGTAAGTTCTCTAAACATTTACAAGGACAAATTATGCAACCAGATTCTTCACACTTTGTACAGTACTCTAGTTGCTGGCACTTCACTCCTTACCACAGTCCTTTAATAATGCAATCTTCATTTCATGTATTTTAAGGCAAAAAAGTATACTCCTGGCAGCAGTTTCAGTCTTTGTAGAGTCACAGAATCACAGAATTATGGAATGGTATGAGTTGGAAGGATTCTTCAAAGATCATCTAAACCAGTCTCCTTGACATGGGCAGGGACACACATGCATATGTACTGATGTGTAGGAAGATATGGGTGTAACAGAAATATGAGAATACAGGTCATATAGTGATAAAAATATAGTATATTATGTAAATATTAACATAAATATAATTCATTCTAGAGTAAAAAGATCACTGCTCAAAGTAAATTAAAATGGTATATCTGCTAAAAATATATGGAGTACTAATTTTTGTGTTCCTAAAATATCAATAGTGGGTTGTTGGTTTGTTTTTTGGGTTTTTTTGCTAATCTTGATGAATGCCACCCAGACATTGCCATACAGACTGGAGAGGTGGACCCATGCCAATCTTATGAGGTTCAACAAGACCAAGGTCCTGCATCTGGGTTGGGGCAATCTCAGGCATCGATTAAAAAACATCCAGGGGGAAAAAAAAGTTTCTTTGGCATGGTCCTTCACCATTTTCATTAGAGAGGTAAATTCAGGCAAATCAGAGTGTACCTGTACAGAAACATTTGTGGGTTTCTACTCCAGCATAGTTCTGAGAATCTACAGTATTAGAAGGGGCACAATGCAAATAAAATCTCTATCTGCTGTCTTCTGCTTACTAGCTTTGTAGCACTGCTGGAACTGAACTGGTGTTTACCAGTGTCTGAGGACATCTGTACTCTCAGACAGTTTTCTTGCCTGTCCTGTTTCCAAATGAAAATCCTTGTCTGGCAAGACACTGGAGGACATTGTCCACTAAAGGATAGAGGTAAGGAGAGGAAGAGATAGCAAGACTGCAAAGTTGTCTTAAACAATGCTGTCTGCAGTGCATCTGACCATGAAGTCCCTGTTCTCACAGCCCATGAATTCTCACATTTGGTCTCTTAATTCTATATTTCACAGAAATAATGCCCACAAGAAATGTTTTTCAGGTGGAGAAGAAGATATATTACCAAAACCCAAAGATGTGTCCTTTTATTTATAAATTAATAAAACTCTATATTTGAAGGACAATTTCTTTTTGCTCAAAATATTTTCTGAATTCAGTTTTAGTGCTAATTTGAATTTCAGGAGTTTTAACTCCAACAATGTATTAAAGACCATTAATCTCAGAGTTTGTTTTAGTGAGCATTCTGGTTTTAGAATCTAGGTTTGGCCAAGTAAACTCTCTACAACTTTCTATAAAACAATACACTTTAATATCTTTTTTTTTTCTCCAATTTTTCTATTCTATTCATGTTTATATACTCATATATAAGAATATTTATTTTGAACTGTTAAAATCACTTGCTAACAACTGCAAGTTGAAATTAAAAATTACTGACTTTAAACAATGAATAGCTTAAACAACAAACTTCATAATTTGCAAGTAATTGACTCTGCTGGCCTCCTGAGCAGTTGATAGACACTGCTCTTGTATGTGTATGTGGTGGGTTAATGTCCGTTCTGGAAACAAAAAAACAAAGCAGGGTGGAGGGCTTGCAGGTACTTTGCACTCCCTGCAGGGTGTTTCTACCCTGGGAAGCTGAGTCTGTTCCACTCCCCCTCCCTGCCCAGCTAGAGTATAAAAAGCAGGACATCGTAGCTGTTAGCCCCTTACGGCTCCTGCCTCTGCTGGATGAGAGCTACTGCAGCTGTCCTCCTGCTCCTCTGCCACATGGTCAGACCTGATCCTTCTCCCTGCTGCCTCCGCACCTCCTCAGAGAAAAGACTGGTTTTGTATTATTCTTTTTTTTGTCCCACTCCCATTCATCCTTGTTTCTTACCCTTGTGAAACTTACCTGTTATTGTTATATATATATATATTGTTTAAAGACAACTCTTTACCTGTTTACTTCCAAGCTGACTCCAAATTATTGTTTGGTGGATTTGCTCCTTCCTTTTTCCCCTCTCTGTTGGGAGGGAGGAGGGGGGACTGGGGGAGAGATTCTCAGCCTTGCCCCCATCTGAGCTTTTAACACCCAGTTAAGGCTCAAACCACTACAATTTTTGGCGCCTCCAATGTGGGGTTTGGAAATTAATCTTGTACTGGGAAAGAAATACTTTTTCTGAAAAAGGGACTGGAAGTAGAGATGGCAATTTTGAAGAATCTGATGGTCCAAGCTTTTGCATGGATATTTAGCTGGATCTTTTGGACCCACATCTACAAATTAATAACTTACCATGTGGTGTGGTTAATGGTAGAGATGCTGATCAACTAGATGAAAACTTTACCAATGAAGCTGGGCATGTATCTCTTGAATTCATTGAATTTCACTGTCAGTGGTAACTTTTCTAACACAGGAAATTTTCCTGAAGCAGGCTATGAAACCAATGGTGTAGATAAAAGTGCCTGTGATGGAAAATTGCTTTACATTGCAATATGCTCCATATGCTTAAATGTAATCCTTATAGGGGCATTTGCTGTGACCGTGTTGGGTGGGGGAAGAGCTAACCCATTAAGAGCTATTTGGAGGGTGATAATGCACTCCTTTGCACTCTTTAACGACTGGGGGCATGTCTGCTGTGGGCATTGTAAGCACTCTGTAAACACAAAGAGGGAGGAGTTGGGTTGTATTGAGTGTGCCAGATCTCAGCCTGAGCCCCAGGTACAAGGGTTTGTCCCACCACCAGCAGTTCCACACAATCCCTGATGCTCCTGCCAATGCAGTCTCTCTAGCACCGGTCACCACATACAGGAAAAGAAGTCAAAAATCATTGCCAAGCACAGATGGTGAGGAAAGATCCTCAACAGGCCCCAGCACCTCACAGAACCCAGCGGTGGATGAAGATGAGTCAGACCAGGCAATAACTGTTACATCGCTACCCAGAAAGGAACTAAGACAAACTCGTCTGGATTATGCAAGGAAAGAGGGTGAGCCAATACTAAGATGGGCCCTGAAATGCTGGGACGAGGGGGTGGACACAGTGGACCTGGATAAGAGGGAGGCAAAGCTTTTAGGCTCCCTGACTCATGATACTGATCTGGACAAAGAGTTAGCCAAACTCGATGGTACACACACTCTCTGGGCCTGGATTCTCAATGCCATCAGGAGCTGGTTCCACTCAAGAGACAACCTGCCCTGGGCCCCAGTTAGATGGACAACTATGGAACAGGGCATTCGGTATCTGAGACAGATGGTCATGCTGGAAATAATTTATGGGGATGGCCAGCTCCCTTCAGACCCAGATGAGGTGCCCAGGAGATGGCCCTTCGTAAAGAAACTCACCCAGGGTGCTCCTCAGAAATATGCTCACACATTAGGAGGGATAGTCTTGACTGGACAGGATGGAAGTCCTAAAACTGTCTGTGAGTTTGCCAATGATTCAAGGGAATATGAGGACAGTGTAAATCAGAAACCTCTAATCTCACCCATAGAAACTATGGCTAAAGACATTGTCAAAGAGATCAAGACCTCCATGTCTGAACTGAAAAAGGGGAGCGATGCCTCCTTTTCCCCTTCTCCTTCAGAATGGGTCCAGGTTTCAGCAATCAGGAACAGGCGACCTTCCCCTAGGAGATCACCCCAAGCCAATCGGGGGATGTCAAGGGGGTGTCTGTGGAGGCTCTTCTGTGACCATGGAGAGGACACGGACACCTGGCATGGCCAACCCAACTCTGCCCTCTGGAACAGAGTGCGGGAACTGCAAGGTGGCCACAACAGGGATAACTCATCCAGGATAAGGGCTGCCCCAGTTTCCCAGAGTGGTTTCTCTCGCTCAAGAGACCCTTCCCCTAGTAACACAGGACCCTGTGACAAGTGTGGACATTGCCGCCAGCATTAGAGGTGCCCTACCTCCAGCCAGGTGGAGGCCAGGGACAACAGAGTGTACTGGGTTGTGTATGTGAAATGGTCTGGCACTTCAGAAGCCCTGAAGTACTGAGCTCTGGTGGACACAGGGGCCCAATGCACCCTGATACCATCGAGGTACAAAGGGGCTGAGCCCATAAGCAATCAGGGCATCACAGGGGGCTCACAAGTCCTGACTGTACTGCAAGCTGAGATAAGCCTGACCAGGAATGAATGGGGAAAGCACGACATCGCCATTTTGGTTTGAGAGCTGACCGGAACTGGAAATTGGGACCGCTCTGCTTGGATTGTGAACTTTCTGCTTGGCTTTCATTTTCCCTTTGGGGCTTTGTGGGTCGTGAGGACTCCTGGTTGGAGGGAGGTCCAGCAGGATCATGCTCTTGTGAGCTTGCTGGGGAACAGGAGCGTGACATCAGCCGCGGGAGGTTTAAATCCCGCCTGGGCTGTGCTCGCGCTGGCATTTTGGTTTGAGAGCCAACCCGAGCCGGCGATCAGGACCGCTCCACTTGGATCGTGAGCTTTCTGCTTGGGTTTCGCTTTCCTTTCAGGGCTTTGTGGGTCGGGAAGACTCAGGGTTAGCAGGCAGGTCCGGCAGAATCGTGCTGTCGTGAGCCTGCTCAGGAACGGGAGGGTGACGTCAGCTGCGGGAGGTTTACATCCTGCCCGGGCTGTGCGCACGCCGCCATTTTGGTTTGAGAGCCTTCCTGCTGCCCACCCAAAAAAAAAAAAAAAAATAATTCAATTGAACCTTTAACCATGGTTGTCACTCGGATGAAGGGTAGAAAAACAGCATCTACCCAGACAGACTTGCTGCAGCAGCATGCAGGATTCCAGGCCATCACGGTGCAGAGAGTGCTTGAGTCTGGCACTTGGAATAGAGGAGGAAGGAGAGAACACCTGTGTCAGGTGTGACCAGGTGAACTTTCTCTTCAGTCTGGTGGCAGAGCTGAAGGATGAAGTGGCTGAGCTGAAGGAGGAGGTTTCTAGGCTCAGGTCAATAAGGGAAAGCGAAAAGGAGTTAGATATGTGGGAGAAGGCTCTGCAGATCTCCCCTGCTGAGGGAAGGGTCCCTGGAAATGGGGAGGGATGGATACAGGTCCCTGCCAGGGATGGCAAGGGAAATCCATCCTGGCCCTCTCCTCCTCTTCCACTGCCCTTGCATAATAAGTATGAGGCCCTGCAGGCAGAGCGCAGTGGAGATGAGAGGGCTGAGGAGCAGCCATCTGGGCGGGAGCCTAAAGGCCAAGCAGTCCCCACCAACTATAACGACCAGCTCTACAAAGAAAAGGAGAAGGGTTATAGTTGTTGGGGACTCTCTCCTGTGGGGTACTGAGGGACCCATATGTCATCCCGACCCATCCCCCAGGGAGGTGTGCTCCCTACCCGGAGTGCGGGTTAGGGACATCGCAAGGAGACTCCCAAAGTTAATCCAGCCTTCTGACTATTACCTTCTGCTGGTAATACAAGCTGGGAGTGACAAAATTGGCAAGAAGGGCACCAGGACAATTAAAAAGGAGTTCAAGGCCCTTGGACAATTGGTTGATGGGGCAGGAGCTCAAGTGGTGTTCTGCTCAGTTCCCTCAGTGGCAGGGGAGTACACTGAGAGGAATGGGAGAACCCACACCATCAACAATTGGCTCAGGGGATGATGCCAGCAGCAGAATTTTGGTTTCTTCAATCATGGAGCAACTTTTACTGCACCCGACCTGCTGGGACCTGATGGGGTGCAATTATCTAGAAAAGGTAAGATAGTCCTAGTGCTTGAGTTGGCAGGGCTCATTAAGAGGGCTTTAAACTAGGTCTGAAGGGGGTGGGTGAGGAAATCAGTCCCTCTGTAAAGGAAAGAGTGGGGCACAGATTAGGGTCAATAGAGAAGTCGAGAGCCCAGCAGAAGTGCATGTACACCAATGCATGCAGCATGGGCAATAAGCAAGAGGAGCTGGAAGTCCTGGTCCACCAGGGTGACTATGATATAGTCGCCATCTCAGAAACATGGTGGGATGACACGCATGATTGGAGTGCTGCACTGGGGGGTTACAGGCTCTTCAGGAGAGACAGGCAAGGGAGAAGAGGAGGAGGGGTGGCTCTGTATATTAGGGAGTCACTCTCTGCCACACAACTTGAGGTGGAAAATGAAGGGATTGAGAGCCTGTGGGTTAAAATCAGAGGATGGCCTAACAAATCTGATGTCCTGGTTGGAGTCTGTTATAGACCACCCAACCAGGATGAGAAGGCAGATGAATTATTCTATAAGCAACTACAGACTGTCTCAAGATCACCAGATCTTGTCCTTGTGGGTGACTTTAACCTGCCAGATATCTGCTGGGAAGTTAAGTCAGCAGAGAGGAGGCAGTCCAGAAGATTCCTGGACCGCATGGAGAACAGCTTCCTGATCCAACTGTTAAGTGAGCCTACTAGAGGTCAGGCTCTGCTTGACCTGCTGTTCTCCAATGGAGAAGGACTGGTGGGAGATGTGACCATGGGAGGCTGCCTGGGGTGCAGCGACCATGAGATGGTGAAGTTTTCAATATACAGGGAGAAAGGGAGGAGCACCAACAGGACCTTCACCTTGGACTTCTGGAGGGCAAACTTCAGCCTGTTTAAGAAAATTATTTGCAAAGTTCTCTGGGTATCAACCCTCAAGAACCAAGGGGTCCAGGATGGTTGGACCTATTTCAAACAGGAGCTCTTGAAGTTCCCATCTGCCAAAAGATGAGCCGGCGGGGAAGGCAACTGGCCTGGATGAGCAAGCAGCTCCTGGAGGATTTAAGGGAACAAAAGAGGCTGTATCACCTTTGGAAGGAGGGGAAGGGTTCTTGAGGTATGTTTAAGGAAGTTGTTAGATTATGTAGGAAAAAAATTAGAGAGGCAAAGGCCCAGTTGGAACTGAAGCTGGCCGCCTCTGTGAAAGATAATGAAAAGCATTTTTACAGATATATTAACACTAAAAAGAAGGGCAAGAAGAACTTTCACTCCTTATTGGATCTGGAGGGGAACACAGTGACTGAGGACGAGGAAAAGGCTGAGGTCCTGAACACCTTCTTTGCCTCAATCTTTAACAGCAAGGCAGGAGGAGTTCAGGACGAGTGGCCTCCTGAGCTGGGTGATGAGGTCGTGGAGCAGTGTAATGCCCTGGATATCCATGAGGAATTAGTTTGGGACTTGCTGAGCCACTTGGACACTCACAAGTCCATGGGGCCGGATGGGATCCATCCTAGGGTGCTGAGAGAGCTGGCAGATGAGCTGGCCAAGCCACTCTCCATCATTTTCCTCCAGTCCTGGCTCACCGGAGAGGTCTCAGATGACTGGAAGCTGGCCAGTGTGATCCCCATCCACAAGAAGGGTTGGATGGAGGAACCCAGAAACTCCAGGCCAGTCAGCCTGACCTCAGTGCCAGGGAAAATGATGGCGCAGATTATCTTGGGGGCAATCACTGTGCACCTGCAGGATGGCCAAGGGCTCAGGTCCAGCTAACATGGATTTAGGAAGGGCAAGTCCTACCTCTCCAACCTGATCTCCTTCTATGATCAGGTTACCCACCTGGTGGATGTGGGGAGGCCTGTGGATGTAGTCTACCTGGACTTCAGCAAGGCCTTTGACACCATCCCTCACAGCAAACTGCTGGCTAAGCTTTCAGCTTGTGGCTTGGACAGCAACACTCTCTACTGGGTTAGGAACTGGCTGGAGGGCCGACCCCAGAGAGTGGTGGTGAATGGCGTCATATCCAGCTGGTGGCCAGTCACCAGTGGCGTCCCCCAGGGATCAGTGGTGGGCCCCATCCTCTTTAATATCTTCATTGATGATTTGGATGAGGGGATTGAGACAGTCATCAGCAAATTTGCAGATGACACCAAGTTGGAAGCGGATGTTGGTCAGTTAGAGGGTAGAAGGGCTCTGCAGAGGGACCTTGACCAACTGGACAGATGGGCGGAGTCCAATGGGATGGCATTTAACAAGTCCAAGTGCCGGGTGCTGCACTTTGGCCACAACAACCCCATGCAGAGCTACAGGCTGGGGTCAGAGTGGCTGGCGAGCTCCCAAACAGAAAGGGACCTGGGGTTGACAGCCACCTAAACATGAGCCAGCAGTGTGCCCAGGCAGCCAAGAAGGCCAATGGCATCCTGGCCTACATCAGGAACAGTGTGGCCAGCAGGAGCTGGGCAGTAATTCTCCCCTGTACGCTGCACTGGTGTGGTGGTTTGGGCTGGGTGCCCTCTGCTGCATGGCACACTTCCTGTGTCCAGGAGTCCAGCCCAGTGGGTGGACACAGGAAAACCGTGTATCTCCTACCACAATCCCCTGCACCGCTATAAGACCTTGCGTGGGGTCCGCCTCTTTCTCTTTCTTCCCTCGCCGCCGCCCGGTAACTGGGGGAGACGTCTCCCGGCCTTGGGCCTGGCTAGGCCCAAGGCCAGGGGGATGGGCGGTCTCAGGCCTGGCCAGCTGAGACTAGCCTAGCAGTGGGGGGGGGGAAGAACGAGCCCTGGGGGTCTTGGGCCCACCCTCAGGTGGGGATGGGGTTCATCCGGGTGTGTGTTGCGGTTACTTCTCTCACTGTTTCTGGTTTCTTTTGTGCACCTTCACTTCTTCTATTTAAACTTTTCCATCACTTTTGCAATCCGTTTGTTGGAGTCGTCATTTTGCCCGTGGTGGGGAGGGTGGCTATCTCAACCCACTACAACTGGTTAGGCCACACCTTGAGTACTGTGTCCAGTTCTGGGCCCCTCAGTTTAGGAAAGATGTTGACTTGCTGGAATGTGTTCAGAGAAGGGCAACAAGGTTGGTGAGGGGTTTGGAACACAAGCCCTATGAGGAGAGGCTGAGGAAGCTGGGGTTGCTTACCCTGGAGAGGAGGAGACTCAGGGGTGACTTTATTGTTCTCTACAACTACCTGAAGGGAGGTTGTAGCCAGGCCGAGGTTGGTCTCTTCTCCCAGGCAACCAACACCAGAACAAGAGGATACAGTCTCAGGCTGCGCCAGGGCAGGTTTAGGCTGGATGTTAGGAGGAAGTTTTACACAGAGAGAGTGACTGCCCATTGGAATGGGCTGCCTGTGGAGGTGGTGGAGTCGCCGTCACTGGAGGTGTTCAGGAGGAGACTTGATGGGGTGCTTGGTTGCATGGTTTAGTTGATTAGGTGGTGTTGGATGATAGGTTGGACATGATGATGTTGAAGGTCTCTTCCAACCTGGTCTATTCTATTCTATTCTATTCTATTCTATTCTATTCTATTCTATTCTATTCTATTCTATTCTATTCTAATATTTGTAATTAATGTCATTTAGTTGCATATTAAGACAGTTGTTTAAACATAGTGAAAGAAAACCATTTTCAAAGAAACTCTTCTCTGTTTCAGCAAGCTTGTTTTGCTTACACAGCATGAAAAAACAAAACCTTTTTTCTTAAAACAAAGTCTTTACCTTTTGTTTTTTCCAAATGTATGTGAAATCAATAGTCCTTCTGTGGAAGTAATTTGCTTTGTGCCAAGTAGACAAAATTGAAATTTTAATCAATAAAAAAGAAAACTTGTTTGACATATCTTGGGTGATAATGAACAATGCTTTTTCTTTCCTACTGTTTTGGTGTTTTTTTCTGCAGATAAAGAGCTATAACAATAAAGAGAAGGGTATCCTACTTATACTAGAGCCAAACCTGCAGCAACAGTTCAGTGGCTAAGTAGCATTTTAAAACTAAGGGAAAGAGAAAATAAGGGGTAGAAAGGTCTGACAGTACAGTTTTTCTGTGAGCACTCTTCTGATAAAATGCTGTTTGATTACATGTCAGTAATAAAGAGAGACTTATTTAGGAGATAATGGTACTCAATTATCTCCTGAAAGGTACACGTAGTAGTCCTGCAAACATTAAAAGAGGAGAAAAGCCGAATATCCGTACAACCCAAATTTGCCACTCTGACACTGACAGACATTGAGCCAGTCAACTTCATAGTTACTTTAAGATGAACATCTCCTTAAATGTAAGTTGTGTGTCTACTTGGACTTCAGCATGGCCTTTGCCACCATCCCCCATAACAAACTTCTGGCCAGTCTGTCAGCTTGTGGCTTGGACAGCAGCACTCTGCACTGGGTCAAGAACTGGCAGAGGGCTGAGCCCAGAGAGCGGTGGTGAATGGCACCACTGCCAGCTGGCAGACAGTCACTAGTGGTGTTCCCCAGGGATCAGTGTTGGGCCCAATCCTATTTGATATCTTTACTGATGATCTAGATGAAGGGATTGAGTCCACCATTAGTAAGTTTGCAGATGACACCAAGCTGGGAGCAGGTGTCAATTTGTTAGAGGGTAGAAGGGCTCTGCAGAGGGACTGTGACAGGCTGGACAGATGGGCAGAGTCCAACATGATGGTATTTAAAAAGTTCAAGTGTCAGGTGCTGTCTTTTGGCCACAATGACCCCATGCAGCACTGCAGGCTGGGGTCAGAGTGGCTGGAGAGCAGCCAGGCCAAGAGGGCCAATGGCATCCTGGCCTACATCAGAAATAATGTGGCCAGCAGGAGCAGGGAAGTCATTGTGCCCCTGTACTCAGCACTGCTTAGGCCACACCTTGAGTCCTGTGTCCAGTTCTGGGCTCCTCAATTTAAGGACATTGAGATACTTGAACATCTCCAGACAAGGGCAAGGAGGCTCATGAGAGGTCTTCAGAAAAACCCTGTGATGAGAGGCTGAGGGAGCTAGAGTTGTTTAGCCTGGAGACCAGGAGGCTCAGAAGAGACTTTATTGCTGTCTACAACCACCTGAATGGAGGTTGTAGTCAGCTGGGGGTTGGTCTCTTCTCCCAGGCAACCAGCACCAGAACAAGAGGTCACAGTCTCAAGCTGCACCAGGGTAAGTTTAGGCTTGAAGTGAGGAGAAAGCTCTTCACAGAAAGAGTTATTGACCATTGGAATGGGCTGCCAGGGAGGTGGTGGAGCCACCGTCCCTGGAAGTGTTAAAAAAGGACTGGATGTGGCACTTGAAGCCATGGTTTAGTAGTTATGAGGTATTAAGTTGGGCTTGATCTCTGAGGCCTTTTCCAACCTGGTTGATTCTACTCTCAACCCTGATTTAAAAGGCCCAGAACTGAAAAATCTTCTGGATCATGGACAGTCATCACATCTGAGCCCATATGCCCACAAACTGGCCCAAAGGACATCCTGTTAGCAGCATCTTTTCCACATAAGAATGAGGATTCAATTACAAAACAGTGGTCCAATTAATGTGATATTTGGTCACAAGGAAAAAGGCAGTCTCTACATATCTGTAACACTACTATCTATAAACATCTTCATCACTGAAGAGGAAAAATTATAATGAGAAAATAAATCTTTGAGCTTTTGGCAGGCAATATAACATTTCTCAGAAGACATGACAACTGCAGCTGAAAATTACAAAACTATATTTTAATCATATTTCATTAACATAAGAATTACTCATCATATAAACATGCATATATGTCACATATTTGGTTGATCACTACTAGTTCCTCAGTTCGTACTCTCTCTGTATAACACATATAGTACATATACACATTAAATTGCATATATATGCAATGTATATGTATTATATTTTATATATACATACTCTCTAAATGTGTGTAGATTTTAGGGTGGAAAGGATCCACATCATGTACCTTCAGATATCTATGAGATAGATATCCACAGCTGAGCTATTTACCCTTACCTCCCTGTACAGTCAACTGAGGAAAAGAACAAGTGCTAGCACCAAATCTGTATCTGATTTCAGTTGGCACAGATGTATACCCAGAGTAGCAGTGTTTCCACAATTCATGTGGAAGTATGTGAAGTCACACCACTAACCTTCACTCCTTCATGATTTCCAACTCTAGCCCTTGGTTTCCAAAATACTCAAGCCAACCAGAGGGCTTTTAAGTCAGAATAAAATGTAGCACATGAGGAATTCCACAAGTGTGACATTTAGCCCCATTTTGTCTATGCAGCTCAAGGAAATAACAAGATTCCTCTTCTGTATGGAAAGTATGAGGATAGTTGAGCACAAAAATATTGACTGGATTTATTACTCTGACTGCAAATTATACTATGGGATGTAATGGCATTAATTATTTTTACTTATATATTTGCAGCACTGTACTTTGGATGGAATTACCATGTTTCTGGACCTTAACTTTAAAGAAGTATTTTGGCATTTTATCACTATTTTCTTCTGAATAAACCTTTCCAGTTACTGCAGTTAGAAAGTCTCAAAGAGACTTCTAATGTTCCTTCACAAACTACTTACAAGCCATTATATCTTCTCAGAATAATTTTCAGAAGTACAGAAAGCCTCTGGAAGATCATAGTAGCTAGTACAGCAGTATGAAAGATTTTATTTCTCAAATGTTGAACATGTAGTTCCTCCTACACCTTATGATTGCCTTCTTCAATAAACAGACACTCTGGACTTATAATGTTTACAACTTTTTTTTTTTTTAATAAAGTATTTTAAAGCCTTCTGAATATTCTTTAAACCAGCAAAATAGTCTAATAATTACCAGGACAGGCAGTTGCTCTGGAGGCATGACATTAACTCTGTCTTCAGAAATCCTGAGGTATTTATGGTCTTCATAGATACCCTTCTAAAGCACACTTGTGAGAGACTAAATCTTTTCTCTCTTGATGTGATTCAACAAAGATAGAATCATCTTTGCTGCTTCCCCCGACAATAGCTGACCTGTATTGGGCAGTGGTTAAAGACACTCCGGAAGGTGCATAGATAAAGGTTGCGCACTAGACTGCAGCTGCCCTGGAAATAATGGGCAGAAGTCACTGCTATCGATACTCTCTGGCATATACGTACCTAAAAAACTGTATAAAAGATCTGAGCAACTACTGGCTCAGGAGAAGGAAAACACAAGAGAAGGAAAAGACCAGGACAATGTCACTGAGAAGGAAAACACAAGAGAATACCAGGAGAGAAAAATGACAGAGACCCTGGAAGAAGCAGACCAAGAGGAACCCTCTCTCTGTGTCCTAAGTTCCACCTGCTACAACTCATGAAGCTGAAGAGGCTGATCAGAGGACAGCACAGCTGACAAGGACAACATCTCCTTCACACCAAACCTGAAGCATCCTTCCAAAGTTGCATCACTCTTCCTCCACAGACCCAAACTGTCTTGGGGGTTGAGGGGTGTGGTAATATTATTCATTTCCTCTTCTTTCTCCCTGTTCTCTCTCTCACTCTCTATTTTCTCTTTCTCTCCTTCTGATCCATCCACTTTATTTATGTAATAAATAGCCTTGCTGTTGATATTTTGGTCTTGTTTGTGCCTCTAATATCATGACATGGGAATATTCAAAAGAACTGAGTCTCTTTCCCTCTCTAGTCCGAGACAACACTCTTACAGCCCATATCCACAGGTACTCAGGCTCACTTCCTCATGCTGGCTGGGAATCATCTTAGATACTGTCCCCTTCCCAGTATAGACTGAAAACTCTAAAAGACCTGGGAAATACTGCTAGAAATTTGCAGTATTTTAGAGATCCAGTGGCAAAAGAAGGTCCCAGTTCCTATGAAGAACTTCACTGTAATAGGAATCATCCTGCCCTAAGGGAGAATTCAATCTTCAGTGCAAAAACAGAGCAATGTTTTAAGAGATCTGCATTTGAATAAAATACATACATTCACATGGTGGAAGCTCTGTTACTTACAGGAGTTCAGTTTGAGGCAAAGAACCAACAAATTAAAATATAAGATTATCTGCCATATTCCTATGCTTTATGCATCTGGATTCACAGAAAGGAACCTACATTATGTATAAACAAAACCTTATATAGAACTGTTGAACATCCATCTGGAATACCCACTGAGTTTACTCAGCAATGTTGGCCTAGAATTACTATGTAAAAAATCAGTCCAAGCCAAGATGTTCAGCATTTCTCTGATTAACACATGCAGTAAGGGATAAAATGGAAAACCAGTGTTGCTAACATAGAAAAAATATGTAAAGAGTTAACACAAAGGAGCGTACATAAATCACACAGAGTCACAGAATGGTAGGGGTTAGAAGGGAGCTCTGGAGATCATCTAGTCCAACCCTCCCTATTAAAGCTGGTTCGCCTAGTTCAGGTTCAACAGAAATGTGTTAAGGTGTTAAGATGGTCTACAATTGAAAAAAAACAAGGTAGCAATTTAGTAGATTTTAGTAGATTTTATAAAGTAGAATATGATTAATTTTATGGAGAAGAGCTGTTCCATAAAGGCAGTAACTCCTTGCTCCTTCAAGAAACACTTGTGGGAAGATAATGTCTTCCTTGAGATCACTGCATCAGAGAGAAGAGATCAAGGGACATACCCCCACACAGGGTTACTGGTATAATCACGTATCCTGACATCTTTAAAAAAAAAAAGAAAAGTCATGGTACTGCCTGCAGCTTTCTCACATCTTATAAAAATTCTAGAATTTCATAAAAGACTTGCAGAAAACTGAGATCTTTGTCAAATATTCACTCAATACTACAGAAAGTAATCGTTTAAAAATGCATGAGTTTACATGGAAGGAAACTTGGAAACTCCAAAAGCATTAAATACATTCTTATGATGCTAATGTTTAAAAAAAAAAAAAAAAAAAAAAAACCAAACAAGAAAGCCTTCTAATTATGCAAACTGATCCAGAAGGTTCTAAGAGTGATTCAAGTAACAAAATGAAAAATGAGAATTTATTTCCCTCATTTATTTACATAATTGCCAGTAAACCTCACTCACATCAAACAGAAAATTGCAGAAGGTTTCTAATGAGTGAAGCATTACCCTAATTATATGGAGGAACATATGGTTCAGAAAAACTGGAACAGAAAAATTATGACTACTCTAATGATGGGGTTGTTAACACGATTGTTATTAAAGCTTGCTGGCAATTCCCTTTCTTTGATATCCTAAAGCCTTGCCAAGTGTTAACCATTTTCACTGCAAAGCAGATAGACACCACCAGGGCAGCACTGAACTGCCATAATTACTAGATCTTTCTTTCTCTTCTTATTATTCCCTGCCTTGTCCACTACACATCCTCCAGGCTCTGCAACAAATGAGACAGCAATTTGACAGACAACAGCCTGTTTTGCAAAAGAATCCTAATTAAGTCTCAGAGCAGCTTTTCTTCTGCATAGAAAGAAACAATCATTCTCTGGGGAAAAAAAAAAAAAAAAAGTATTCAACCATATAATGAAGGGCTTAACGACAGCATCTTCTAACATTTATAGAAGTAACACATTCTTTCCAACCTTACTTTTAGATATAATTACTTCTACTTTATCAAGAGTACCATTTTGCAGACGTCACTACTTTGAAAAAGAAAAATGAAAAATGTTTTCAATATGCAGCTGCAAGAAGTTTTCTAATGTATCTTAAGTACCCAGCTACCAATAATTCTTGTTCAGCTCCACTCTTATCCATTACACCATCAGCACATCACTAAAATTCTTGGGAGACTGTGTATTCCCATGGGAACTTTGTAGATTCTCTAAAATCCCCTACTTTGCTTCCTCAGGAACAAAAGACTTGCAAGAAATTACTGCTTTGCAGGAGACCATTTCTTATATCCTGTCTATTCTTTTTCATACTATCTATGCCCAAAAGACCAAATAGCCCAGTTGTTCAGTGGCTTGACTTCCCAGCTTTTGGGAAAAATCAGCTTGCAGCAACCAACAAACAACTTAGCCCTTCCAGTACAACCCCAACATTGGTATGACAGTGATGGGGGCTACTACAGGATCCCTGCTCTTTGCCACAGTGGGAAGGAAGCCAGTGAAGCCTACTGTGGTGGGTTAATACCCATTCTGAGAAAAAAAAATAAAACAGGGTGGAGGGCTTGCGAATCCTTTGCCCTCCCTGCAGGGCGTTTTTTCCCCTGGGAAACTGAGTCTGTTCCACTCCCCCTCCCTGCCCATCTAGGGTATAAAAAGCAGGACAGTGCAGTCATTAGGCCTCCTTTTTGGCTCCTGCCTCTCCTGGACAAGAGCTACTGCAGCTGCTATCCTGCTCTTCTGCCATGTGGTTGGGCCTGATCCTTCTTCCCTGCTGCCTCTGTGCCTCTTCAGAGAGAGAGACTGGGTTTGTATTTTTTTCCCCTCCTATCCATCCTTGTTCCTTGCCCTTGTGAACCTTACCTGTTATTGTTATATATATATTGTTTGAAGAAAAGTCTTTGCCTCTTTACTTCCAGGCCGACTCCAAATTATTGCTTGGTGGATTTGCTCCCTTTTTTTTTTTTCTCTCTGTTGATAGGGAGGAGGGGGGAGCAGGGGAGAGATTCTCAGCCTTGGCCCCATCTGAGCTCTTAAGTCCCAGTTAAGGCTCAAACCACCACACCTACTGAGTACAGCACCAGCAGCCTGGGGTGACAATAGATGCATGCCCTATCCTTAGAGATTCTGGCATGTAATCTGGAGAGCCATGGAATTTGGCTACCTTCTTGTTAAACTATCATGCAATTATTTCTAAAGTGCAGTTCTAGGCTGCCAGGAAGATATTACATATCCAAAACACACTCCAGCTAGCAGGACATGTATGTTTCCAATGCCTGTCCTATACACTTTGATGTGTATGGCTAACACTCCTCACAAGCACAGCAAAGCTGATGACTTTATGTTCCTTTATATAAACGGAAGTTGTCTGGTGGTAATTTACATTCATTTGTGCCTGTCCCCTTGATACTGCCAAACTTTGCTATACAGTCAGAGGGTCGAAAACCACTAAAATACCTAGTAAAATGAATGCATTAGTGACATACAACAAAATTGGGATTAACCAATCCTTTGCAAAGAACAGAACATAATTTTCAATGTGAGTCTATCAAAACAAGTTAATAGAAATGAGTATATTATTCCCAGTTACCATGCATATGACTTCTTAGATAATTACATTTTCATCCTGTGCAAAAACTGCAATATTTTGTCTAGCTCCTAAGAGCAGATGGGTCTGGGCTACACACCTTAGTGAGACAACGTTTCATGATTTGCCTGATACAGGACTGATGCATCAGGATGAATTCAAGAAAACTGGGGCTAGCAGGGAACAAAACATAATAGTTCATGCTGTGGGGCCAAGAGGAAACCATCTCAATGTATCTCTCATTGTTGCAATTAAAATAATTTATCCGGTTTTGGCTATTAACTTTTAAAAAGAGTTTTGAATCAAATAACTTGCCTGTCAAAAAAGAAAAAGAGCAGCACTCCTGTGGAGAAAGGTTGAAAGAGCTGGGGTTGTACAGCCTGGAGAGAAGATTCAGGAAGAACTTGTGGCCATACAGGATGACTGGGAAGGACTGTTTGGAAGGCTGGTAGCAATAAGATGAGAGGCAATGGTTTTAAATTGGAGCAGGGTAGATTTTGATTGGACATCAGGAGGAAATTCTTTACAATGAGAGTGGAAAAACAGGCTGCTCAGGGTTGTGGTTGAGGCCCTTCCCAGGAGACATTCGAGATCAAACTAGTGGAGGTGGTGGAGTCACCTTCATTGGAGGTATTCAGGAGGAGACTTGATGGGGTGCTTGGTGCCATGGTTTAGTTGTTTACATGGGTTGGATTGGTTGAGGGGTTGGACACGATGATCTTGAAGGTCTCTTTCAACCTGGTGTATTGTATTGTATTGTATTGTATTGTATTATATTGTATTAAGATGTGGGCCTGGACAGTCTGATCTAGCTGGAAGTGTCCCTGCGCACTGCAGAAGGGTTGGAAAAGATGACCTTTGAGGGTCCCTTTTAACCCAATGCAGTGTGTGAATCTGTTAAATTTAGTAGTTGCAAAACACTTTTCAGGAATGAGAGGGTAAACAGGTACATTGTAAGAGCTTGCAAGTCATCCAGTTTAATCACAGAATCACAGAAAACATCCATTTGGAAGAGACTTCAAAGAACACCCAGTCCAACCTTTGACCCAACACTGAGGGGTCAATACTAAACAATGTTCCTAAGCACCAGGTCCACACATTGCTTACCTCCAGGGACAGTGACCATTCCAATATTTGATAACCCTCTCTGTGAAGAATTATTTCCTAGCATCCAGCCTGAATTTCCCCTGGTGCAGCTTGAAAACATTTCCTCTAATCATAGTATCAGTCAGGGTTGGAAGGAACCATAAGGATCATCCAGTTCCAACCCCCTGCCATGGGCAGCGACACCCCACACTAAACCAGGCTGGCCAGAGCCTCATCCAGCCTGGGCTTAAACACCTCCAGGGATGGGGCCTCGACCACCTCCCTGGACAACCCATTCCAGGGTTTCACCACTCTCATGCTGAAGAACTTCCTCCTCACGTCCAGCCTGAATCTCCCCACCTCCAGCTTCATTCCATTCCCCCTAGTCGTATCACTACCTGATATCCTGAGAAGTCCCTCCCCTTCTTGTAGGCCCCCTTCAGATACTGGAAGGCCACAATTAGGTCACCTCGTCACTTGACACCAAGGAAAAGAGGCTAGCCCCCTCCTTGCTCCAACATCCCTTTAGGTAGTTGTAGAGATCAATGAAGTCTTCCCTCAGCCTCCTCTTCTCCTGACTGAACAAACCCAACTCCCTCAACCTCCTCAAAGGCCTTCTGTTCCAGGCCCTTCTCCAGCCTCACTGACTTTCTCTGAACATACTGCAGCACTTCCATATCCTTCTTAAGGTGAGGGGCCCAGAACTGAACACAATACTTGAAGTATGTCTTCACCAGTGCTTAAGTACAGGGGAATGATCACCTCCCTGTTCCTTCTGGCCATAGTGTTTCTAATACAAGCCAGGATGCCACTGGCTTTTTTGGCCACCTGGGCATACTGCTGACTCATATATAATCAACTGTCAACCAGAACCCACAGGTGACTCTCAGAGTTGCAGCTTTCCAGCCACACATCTTCCAGTTTCCTTTACTCTGCTTGGAGCTTACAACACTGCCTTCATAGGTATTTATCAAATAATACATTTCCAATGAGGCTGTGAGGTCAATTAGTGAAGTCTGAATTGCTCCATATGAGAATGTGCTTTTAACAAATGGACACTTTCTGAACACTCTGGCTGAATGTTTTGGGATTATAACAGGAAACAAAGATATGCTAAACCAATTTCATTGGTAGAATACAGCTGTAAGTTCTAGCTTAGTCTATTCAGTCTGGGGCAGGCAGTCTTTTCTTCCCCCTGTACTGTGAGCTGGACTGTTTTCTCTCTCTGAAGCAATGGCTTGCTACGCAGGGACGACTAACCAGATAAGAAAACTAACTTTTGCATTCGCTTTTTGAGCTTAACATTAAGTTTTACCCTTCTAATTTCCTTCCTTTCTCCTTCTCTCTAACCCTTTTGGGAAAAAAAGGGGAGGTAGGGAGGGAGAAGGGAGGGACAGGCCGAACCCCCCTGGCCGCAGGGGGGTTGGGGAAAGATCTCCTGTATTACATGCATTGCTGTATATTTCTGTATATATTGTAAATATTGTATGTTTTTGTACATATTCATTGCATTCCATTTCTGCTTGTAAAATACAGC